>CM021100.1:647194419-647787152 GCA_007115665.2 Sequoiadendron giganteum
CAACCCCTATACCCTCTGAATCACTCAACCCTCAACCCTTAAACCCTAATCCCTCAACTCCTATAACCTCTACTCTATAACCTATTAATCCCTCATCCCTAAACCCTAAACCCTTAAACCCTAAGCCATAAACCCTCTACCCTCTACCGCCAATCCTATACCCTCTACCCTCAACCCTAATCCCCCAACCCTCAAACCCGCTTAGTAAACTCTCTACCCTAATCCCTCAACCCTCTTGACCCTTAAACCCTCAACTCTTAAACCCTTAAACACTCAACCCTAAACCCTCGACCCTCAACCCTAACCCCTTAAACCCTAAACTGTTAAACCCTTTACCCTCTACCCTCTAACCTCTACCATCAACCCAATACTCTCTACCCTAAACCCTAATCCCTCAACCCTTAATCTCTCAAACCCTATAACCTCTACCCTATATATTGGACCCTCAACCCTAATCCCTCGACCCTATACCTTAAACCCTCAATCTTCAACCCTCAACCCTTAAACCCTCTACCCTTTACCCTATACATTAAACACTCAACCCTCAATTCTCAACCCTCAACCCTTAATCCCTCAACCTCAATCCTTAAACCCTAAACCCTCTACCCCTTACATTGGACCCTGAACCTAATCCTTCAACCATATACCCTCAAAACTATACCCTAAATCCTCTACCCTCAACCAAGTAAACCCTTAACCCTAAACCCTTAACCCCAAACCCTTCAACCCTAAACGCTTAAACCTTAAACCTTCTACCCTATACCCTCAACCAAATACCCTCTACCATCAAACCTATTCCATCAACCCTCAAACCTTAAACCCTACTACCCTAGAAACCATCAACCCTATAGGTCCTCCATCCTAATCCCTCAACCCCTATCACTTTCTCTCTATCTATACATCTCACCTCTCCCTCCTTCCCTCCCACCCTCCCTCCCACCCTCTCTAATTGTCTCTATCTACCGTCTCCCTCTTTCTGCGTACCTCTTGTTCAATCAATCCCTACCACCCTCTCTCACTCCCTCTCTCTCACACTCCCTCTCACTACCTATCTCTCAAGTCTCTCCCTCTCACCCCCCTCACACTCTCAAGTCTCTCCCTTTCACACCCTACCTACATAACCCTCTCTTTCTCTTTGTCTCTCTCTCTCTCTCTCTCCCTCAATTCTCTCTCTCCCACCCCCCTCTCTCATCAATTCTCTCTCTCCACCCCCCCTCTCTCTCTCTCCCTCCCTCTATCCCTCCCACCCTACCTAGCTAAGTCCCCCTCAATCCAACCCCTTCTCTCCCACTCCCTCTCTCTTAAACTCTCACTTCGACCCCCTCTCCATCTCTCTAGACTCTCTCTAAACTCTCCCTTCGTCTAAAGACATACATAAATGCATACATACAAGCATAATACATTTGTACATATAATCTTACATCCATACAAGCATACATACATACATGTACATAAAAATATATCAACATACATAAATATATTAGCATTTAACATAAAGTAAGAAATAACGCGAGCGCGTTTTAACGCGCGCGCGTTATGGCTTAGTAGACATGTTCCCCGCAGAAGCAAAAACCATGTAAAGTGAGAAATAACGCGCTCGAGTTATATCTTGCTTTGAGAATTACCGAACTTTAAGCTTGGTATTGCCTTGGAATTCCAACCCAAAGGTTTGGAGGGCATTCCCAACGACCAGAGACGTGTTTTTAAGAAATCCACCATATTTCTCATAATCGAGTTCATGCTCACTATCAGGATTGCACGTGGTTCAATATCAAAAAAATCGAGCACATGGGTAATGTTGGGTTATCTCTTAGCTATCCAACGGTGTAATTTTTTTCACGTTTTGAAAATGTTAAGTCTTTCATCCATAATTTATTTTATCTGTATGTCTTTTTTTTGCCAAAAAGCAGTGTTTGGTATTTTTTTCGTTATAAATTAACCGTTCATCAATTTTTCAAATAAATTACATTTTTAGAAACTAGACTCCATTCTACAAAATTAAAAAATTAAAAAAAAAACAAATCAATTAGTTTCCAAAATTTGTAGGGGTAGCATGGCCAAAATTCTATTTTCAGGATATGTCCACTTCGCAAATTCGTAAAAAATCAAATATTCATTAAAAAATTATCAGAAAAATCATGCATCAACTACATACTGTTAGCTAACTTCTGACCATTGTGATTTTAAAAATACTAAAAAAAAGTTCACCGTACAAGGGTCGTACAAGAGTTGCTATGCTATGTTTTTCTGACAAAAACAATACCAATTTGTGTACGTCCCTCGTTTGAACCCCTTAATCTCAATCATTTTCAAAATAAATTAGTAGTTTAGAAAGTAGACTTGGAGCACTTGAATCCTTCTTTTTGTTCCATCTAAAAATTTTGAGTCTAAGTATCCTCAATTTCACATCCAAGGTCAGTATTTCCCGATTTCAAGAAAAAGTTGTCCACTTAAGTCCCATTTTTGGGAACCATCTTGGTGCACTTACCCATAGTTCAAATTAGAGGTAACAACACTAAGACTCCTTATGAGTTATGGATTGCTAAGACTCCTACTGTTAAATACTTTAAAGTATTTGGAAGCAGAAGTTACATTAAAAGAGATGATTAAAATCTTGGAAAGTTTGATGCTAGATGTGATGAAGGAATTTTTCTTGGATATTCAAATAAGAGCAAGGCATATAGATGCTTTAATAAAAGATTGGGGAAAATAATTGAAAGTGCTAATGTGAAAGTTGATGAAGCTATGTATAGACCAATAGAAATAAGCGAAGTTGAACCTGATGATCCTATATGTGGGAAAGTACAAGAAGAAGAAAAGTAAGAGAAAGAACAAAGTGATGAAGAAGGGATTATGGAACCTGCACCTAAGAATCCTAAATATGTATAGAGAAATCATCCAGAGGAACAAATAATTGGAGACACGAGTGAAGGTGTAAAGAAAAGAAGTAAAGTGGTTGAGGTAAACTTGTGTTTACTTTCTAAGATAAAACCTAAGACTATAAGTGAGACATGTAATGATAAAATTTGGGTTAGAGCAATGAAAGAGGAATTGCAATAGATAGAGAAGAATGAAACATGAGAACTAGTCCCTAGACCTGCAAACAAGAATGTAATTGGTTCAAAGTGGGTATTTAAGAATAAGATGAATGAAGGTGGTGAAGTGGTAAGGAATAAAGAAAGACTTGTATTTAAAGGATATTCACAAGTTGAAGGAATAGATTTCAAAGAAACTTTTGCACCAGTAGCAAGAATGGAGGCCATTCATATGTTCTTGGCATTTTCAGCTCATAAAGACTTCAAAGTGTATCAGATGGATGTCAAGTCTATATTTCTAAATGGAGAACTAGAAGAAGTATATATGGATCAACTGGAAGGTTTTCAGCTATCAGAAAAACCAAACATGGTTTGCAAGTTAAAGAAGGCACTATATGGAGTTAAACAGGCTCCTAGAGCTTGGTATGTAAGGTTGGATAGATACTTGACAAAGCAAGGATTCAGCAAAGGGTCTATAGATAGCAATATTTAATTCAAAGTTGAGAAAAATAAAATTTTGATAGTTGTGGTATATGTTGATGACATTATCTTTAGTGGAAATGAAGGAATGTGTAAGAAATTTGCAGAAGAGATGCAAAAAGAATTTTAAATGTCTATGATTGGTGAGTTGAATTTCTTCCTTGGACTTCAAGTAAATCAAAATAATAAAGGGATATATTCATTTGACAATCCAAGTATGTTAAGGAATTGTTAAAAAAGTTTAGAATGGATAACTCCAAACCGGTATGTACCCCTATGGTAACCGGATGTAAGCTGAGTAAGGATGTTGAATCTACTAAAGTTGATTAGAGCATGTATAGATCTATGATTGGTGGATTGTTGTATCTTACTGCTACTAGACCGGATATCATACATGAAATATGTTTAGTTGCAAGATTTCAAGAAGAACCTAAGGAAGCACATATTACAGTTGTGAAGAGGATATTCAGATATCTTAAGTTAACTTTAGATTATGGGCTATGGTATCTGAAGGATAATTATTTCACATTGAATGCCTACACTAATGCAAATTGGGTTGGTTGTGTAGATGACTGGAAGAGTACAAGTGGTGGTACATTCTTTCTTCGAGGAAGATTAGTTTCATGGTTGAGAAAGAAACAAGATTCAGTTTCTTTATCCACTATAGAAGCAAAGTATATTGCAGTAGCATCCTGTTGTACATAGGTACTTTGGATGAAAAAAACCTTGAATGACATAGGTGTGGTGAGTGATGAACCTATCTCTATGTTTTGTGAAAATACAAGTGCTATAAACATTTCAAAGAATCTAGTGATGCATTCTAGGACAAAGCACATATCTATTAGGTATCACTTCCTAAGGGAGAAGGTGTTGAAGAATGAAGTTAGACTTGAATATATACCTACCAAGGAAAAAATTTCTGAAATATTCACTAAGGCCCTTCTAAAGGATACCATTGAGTATCTTAGGGGGAAGTTAGGGGTTACTGCCCCTCCTTCTTTGAACTAAATGCACATGGAGGTGCATCAATCCAATGGATTCAAAGTGTCTTTTGATCTGGACTGATGATTGAGGTCTACTCCTCAAGGGGAGTAGAGAAGTGCATTGTTACAGTATGTGATGGTGGGTGCACTCCTAAGGGGGCGTCAACAAAGCTTTATATGGAAAGAATTTTTATACAAAATTTCTGCCATTAATGTCAAAGGGGGAGAGAAATTCATGTGAAAATTTTATGCTTGTACAAGTTGTCATCTCTAGAGATTGTGTATGTTGTCCTTGATGGTTTTTCACATCATGTGTTGTCATCAATGAAAAAGGGGGAGATTCTTGCAAGTATGGATGTGTTTGGTGGTGCTGTCATTAATGTTGTCATTGATGTCGACACACTTCAGGTTGATTGCAGATGGTACTTGTATATTTGAGATACTATAGAAGTTATTAGATTACATGGAGCTATATTTAGGAAGTTGTAGTTGTGTTTTTCCAAGTGCTTTTGAGAAAATTTGAGAAATAATGAAGGCAGTGTTGAAGTGTGTGTTATGAGTGTGCTCCGGTATTGTGATTTGTATTTCTTCTGTGTTGATCCTATTCTTGTGAGGATTTGTAGTTATGTTCATAAGCTTCAATGGATAATATATTTTCTTAGTTTTAGCTTTTGGCTCGGTGGAGAGTGAAAGATATGTTCACCGGTATGTGAACTGGTTTTGCAAAACTATTTGTTTGTGGACCGGGAGAAATGTTTTGGCTCTGTAGTCTTCTGGTTTTTGGTTTCAAATCTAGGAAATTATTCTTTTTGATTGTTTATGTGTTTTAAAAAATGTGCTTGTGATTTGGCGCTCCGGAAGACCTGCTTCAAAGCTCCTGTGTGTTGCTGGTTGGTATGATTGGACTGCTGAAGAATTTTTTGTGAATAAAGTTTGTTGTAGTGTTTGCAGATGTACATGAAGTATTCTCAGAGATGTTGAAATGTTTGGTGAAATATGTTGAGTGATCCACATGTGATCATCTTGCTAGAGATGTGCGTACTTCAAATATCATTGGTATTTTCATTAGGTTTGGTTGACCTGGTGTCTACATGTTACATTAAGTTTTTGCATCAATTGAGGAAGGGTGTGATTGATACAAGATGTTGTTTGGATCCTAAATTAAATATATAATTGGTTTTCTCTAATTCGTATCCACCGTAGGAATGTTGAGTAGCCAACCTAATTTGTATTTGTATTTTGAAGAATGTTTAGCCGACCTTGGAGAATGTTTCTAGGGTTGAAGATGGCATAAAATCAAATCAAGTTGTTGCGAATTAATCATCCATCCATCCAAAAACCAAGTAAGCAAGTGAAGTGTGTGAACAAGTGAAAAAAGCAGAGTGTGCAAGAGAGAATTGAGGCAATAGTACCTTAATGTGTTAGATTCTTGAAAGCAGTGAGTTGATGGTGTCTACAATCTTTTGATCAAGCTGTGAATGTGTGGAATATTTATGGTGGATCTTCATTTAACTTTTCTTTCTCTGTAGGTAGTGAGCCTCCTTCTATACAGTGAGTCCTTTGTTGGTAGCGAGCCTTTGTATCTGGGTAGTGAGCCCTCTGGTAGTGAGCCTTTGTATTCAGTATTGCATTATTACTATATTGTGAGCTAATCCTCACCATGGTTTTTCCCTCATTAGGTTTTCCATGTAAATCCGGTGTCTCTAGTGTTTGCTTTCTGTTATTTTCATTTCATGCTTACACTTAATAACAAATTAGGTTAAAGTGAAATTGATTAAGGTTAGAAGTTAATTGATTTGATACGATTGATTCACCCCCCCTCTCAGTTGTCTTGTGCATTTCAATAGGAGACGCCCCTCAACTTGGGCATCCTCAAATGGTTTCACTGTCATTGATACCCCACTGTGAACCTTGTTTATTAGTATCCTTTAAGACCATAAATCATTATCTTGGGATAATACAACATACAGTATCATGCATGAAGTAACTCATCATGTATTCCCCTTATTGAGGTGACTGATATTCCTTGATTAGGACCTTGTCCTTTTGAGTTAAGAGGTGTGGAGTTGGTACATGACCTCCATATACTCTAGTAACCCATTCATTGTGGAGGTATTTAATTTTTCATATGGGCTTATTCTAAGTTGACACAACTTTTATTTAGGAAAAAGTTGAAGAGAAACTACAATGTTATTAATTATAATATGCTTACAAAAAATATGAGACTGTAATGTTCTGCAGTATCATAGAAAGTTATCCAGACCAATAAAAAGGTTGTAAACAACTAGATACATGATCATCATGAGAAAAAAAACCGTGTACAAAACCAATGATTAAAGGGGTCAAATCAAATTATGCCACATCAGGGGTGGCATCAAATTCCACTATCCAACTAAAGTCATCGATGGGCTCCAAATTGTTTACTTTATTTAGGAATTGGATACCCATGTGCACCAAAGATTTATGTTGCATGAGCGTAATCATGCAAAAAATTATAAGGAATGGGAACCATTCCACCCAAAATCCTTCCTCATGCACTCTTTAGACATCCCTCGACCTTGGGACTACAACCCCATACCTTGCCACACCTAGTGTTTCCTCCAACCCTCTAAGGATGTGTTTCTCAAATGGTTTCAAAGCTAGCTCCTACACCATCTCCTTATTCTCACCTAAATCCATAAGTGAGGCTATAAAATGTGATATTAGTATTAAGCCTATACCTCCCATCAACCAACAAGAAATAAACACCTACAATCATCTTTACTGCTTTCTGATATCTACCATTATGGTGCTTCATTATCACCTTCAACCTTTGGTATGTTATAGAATCTATAAAAGCCATCTGACAACGCAAGATTGTGAAGCTGATAGGAGTATCGACTCTCTATAGGATCTCAAGGTGACTATGAGAAGTATGGAAAAGCTATCACACTAGCACTTTAAATTATCAAGTTGCCTTGTCCTCCCACACTTCACATAAGAAGAAATCATCTTCAGATTTGCACCTTAGGAGGAGGAGTACTGAGGATTCTCTAAGGATCTTTATTTCCACTATTGAAAAATGTGTTAGCTCAATGTCAAAGTAAACCATAGCCACCTTGCCATATGTGGCTAAACCTCAAGGCATTTGATGAATTGGAGAAGCGTGTTTCATATCACATTCAAATAATCAACCATTCTGAACTTTGTAGTTCATGATGTCATCTAGCTGAGTGGCATTAGTTAATGCACATCACATCAACCAACATGGAGAATATAGAACAAATTTTACCTCTAAATAGAAAACACATAAGCTGAAGACAACACTTCCACTTGTTAGGCCCTCATAACTCAAAGCAACCAATGTTCAAGTAAGGCACTTGGGCGAGTGATCTGGTGCCATGTGTTTCTAAGTTAAGATGGTGAAGGTTTTTTATGAGCTTAGCTCTAGCTTTAGTGGTGCTAAAATTTGACCAAGATTCGGGTAAAACCAAACACGGGCCTTTGTTCTTCAAAATGTGTGTGGGTTCACCACACATCCTCCTCCTCCATTACCTCATAGTGGGCCCATTAGAATTCTTATCCAATCATGTGTTATCAATTACTTGCAACACTTAAGAGATTATTTGGGCTACACCAGCTTGACATGCATCTTGATATAGGGGTAGGTGCTTAATAAATCAAAAATTCCACTCACCTTTTTTGGTGGTGCATGAAACCGTTAAGTGGTGCAGCAACATGTTGCTCTATAAACTTAAACCTCTGGGTTTGGTGGGAGCTATGTAGATCGAAAAAAAATGAAATTAAACATAAAAAGGTCCCATGGATGCAAGGAAAATGATCAACAAAAGGTCCACAAAGTTAGAAAATGAAGGCTAACTACGCAAATCAGAATTAGAACTTGGAGAAACATACCTATGAGAAGCTTATAGTCAAAGACAGTCTATTGGGTCTTGGGACATCAACAATTTGCATGAGGAAAAATTGCTTATATGATAACCCCTTTGAAGAGTGGAACTTGATTGCTATAGAAGCATACTAATGGTGTCGGTATCCAACACATCCCAAGATGTTTAAAGTATGATACTTGTACCATGCTAAAGATTGCAATGGAAACCTAGACATAGATACTACTACCAAATATCAAAATTACAAGCCTTGCACACTTCAAACACAAAAAAATGTTAGATCAACTACCCTTTATGGGATGCAATTCATTATTGATGAGGTGTTTCAGGCAAGATAATTAGCAAAGTTTGGTTAATTTGAAGTGCCCAATCATTTAAGTCGCAACCTATATTTTCTATCATATCTGCTACTTTATTAACTTCTCTATAGAAATGGGTGAGTTGGTAATAATCAAAGACAAAATTTTGAAGCCCTAATTTAGGATGGAGCTTAACAACCAACTAACTTTTCTTTTTACATTCATTGATTATGATCATAGAATCCCCTTCAATCCATATGTGTTTAATGCTTGCTGCCTTTGCCAATTCCAGAACTACAAGTAATGTTTGTGCCTCTGCCTGATTATTTGTTTTATTTGAAAATTTTAGTGTGAGGGCACTAATAATATTTCCTAAATGATTCCTTAGTAGACAACCTGCACTAGATGTACCTAGGTTACCTCAAGAGGCCCCGTTGAAGTTGAGTTTTACCACTCCCAATGGAGGTGGATTCCATACTACACTATTGTGATTGGGTTTATTTTTTGATATCCATGTTCCAGGGTTTGGTGGATGGATCAACTCCCATTGGGAAGATATTTTTGCATCCCAATTTGAGAAGATTTTACCTAATCCATTTGATTTATATGCATCAAACATTACTATTTAAGAAATTGATCTTTCAACTTTGCATATTACTTGTTCCACTGTATGATATTCCTTTGTTCATTTCCCACCATAAGCACCATATTAGTGTTGATAATTTTTATCCAAATCGAGGAGAATAAAGAGTCTTTATTTAATATTGGCCATGAGGAAAAAACAACTAGAAGAGGATCTTAAAGGGGTGTGACTCAATTCAGTTTGTTTTCAAGCCATGACCAAAACTGTTGTGAGAATTTTCAAGTTAATAGAAGATGATATATCCTCTTCTTGATCTCCACACAATACACAGTTAAAGGGGGGAGATATTTCTAGTTTGACTAATCTCTCACAAGAAAGGATGCATTTGTTTAATATGAACCATGCAAATGACCCTGCTTTTAGAAGAATATTAGAATTCCAACATAATTTGTGGGGCCAGCTGGCTGACTCATTGTTACCTTGATGGATGATTGATGAGTAGCTTGGGATAACTTTGGAATATCTTGGCTTGGAAGGAGAAAAAATGAGCTTGTCAAGATCCTTGGAAAAAAATTGCACTGCTATATAATTTTTGTCAACTAAAACTTTTGGTTTGTTGGGAAGTTGCAACTAGTGAAGTTTTTCCAATGCGTATCTGAGAGAAGGTTATCTTCCATCTTAAGGTAATATTTTACTTTTAATCCATAATAGTTCTTTAAGTATACTCTTACTTCTTCTAAACCTTCAATTTTGGATAGTGGTGGAAATCCATTCCATGAGTCATCCAAGAACAATGTTTTTTCACCATTACTTATGGACCATGTTAAATGTGAGATGATGACTTCTCTACAAGTTATGATAAAGTTCCACATTTTAGAACTCTCTGGTGGGTTTTCCATTGTAAATATTCATTCAGAATTTGGGGAGTCCATATATTTTCCTTGTATGATTCTAGCCCACATGGAAGATGGTTTTGCAAAAAAATTCCACACTAGTTTGGCTCCCAATGCTAGATTCCTTGCCTCTAGATTTTATAAACCAAATCCTCAATATTTCTTATCTTCATAGAGTTTTTTCATGAAACTAGTGGGATTTTACTGTTTTTCTTGTTGTCAAGGTTCCCATCTTAGATGAATTTTTTTATGCTTTTCTCTATATTCATTTACACTAATTTTAGTAGCTTAACGACTAACATAACATAGTTGGGAATAGCTAAAATGACTGAATTGGTTAGTGTGAGCTTGCCTACCATTTTTTAAGCATCTTCCTTTCTAGGATGTTATCCTATTTTAAATTTGAGTCAAATTTTTATTGTCGAACTTGATCTTTTTTGGCCCTAAAAAGAATGGGATTCCAAGGAATTGACTTGGAAACTCATCAAATTTAGAATGAATGGATAGGATGTGTACTGAAACAATTGGGGAGGTGTTATGAAAGAATATTCTTGATTTTTTTCATTTATTTTTTGACCTAGTACCTTGCAATAAACCTCTAAAATGTTTTTGATGCCTCTTGCATCTTGGATAATAGATTTTCCAAATAAAAGTGTGTCATCTAAAAATAATGAATGGGTCATGTTGGTGTTTGAGTTTAGAATCTTTATACCCTACCATTTAACTTGAGCTTGTGCCCCTACTATTGCCAAAATCAAAGATTCTATCATTAAAATGAAAAGGAAAGGTGATAAACGATCACCTTGTCTAGCACTTTGTGAAGAATTTATAATCCTATTGGATTTCCATTTACCAAGACTAAAAACTTTTCCTTTGATATGTATGAACTAACCCAACGACACCATTTGTGAGAAAAGTCAAGTTTTTGTAGCACATTTAGGAGAAAATCCCAATTGAGTTTGTCATAGGCCTTCAAGATGTCAAGTTTGATAATCATTATTGGGATTTTATATTCCTTAAAGGAGTGAAAAGTTTCATGAGCTTTAAAGCCCCTTCATTTGCATCCTTTCTTGGGACAAAAACACCTTTCTCATCCATGATGATTCTTGGGATGATCTTAGCTAGTTTCATAGTGATTTTTATTGAAAAGATTTTGTAGATGGTGTTGCACAATGATATGGGTCTAATCCTGAGAATGAAAGGATAGATGATTCAAAAGGACCTACTTTTGTAGGCCATTTTGTAGAAAGTAGAATTCTATCCAACCTTTCTATGATTAGGCAAAAGTTTTTTTTCCTGTTTGTCCATGTGAATATGCCATTTTGAGGAGGGAAAACTAATAGATAATTTTATAGTACATAAATTCCTTGAATTCTTCTATGAGCTTTGGGGGGATTTTGCCTCCTTTTTTGATATGGTACAAGATTGCATTGAATTATCCCCCTATAAGAACTTTCTCCTTCAAATTTGATAAAACTAGGGATATGGCATCCCAAAGGATCTTTTTTTTTACTATTGATGTGCAAGAATAAACATTGAACAACCAAAAATATAGATCAAAGGAAGTTACCTTAATGAGCATCCAATGTTGTATTGAGGAAATTAATTCAATTTGAGTATTTTTTTCATTCCATAGCAACATTAAGCCTCTTGAAGCTCCTTGTGCTAGAGAGTGTAAAAATTATCATTTATTCCATTTGTTGAAGACTTCTTGTGCCTTATCATTAGTGAATTTTGTTTCTTGTAGAAGAATGATGTTTCCTTCACTAGATTCTACTTGAAGCTTTATCAACTATATTTTTATAGGGGCATTCAAGCCCTTAAAATTCCGTAATAGGACTCTCAGTTTCCTTGAGGAGAGCAACATGCCCTCCTCAACCTCAAATATTTATCCAATGTAGCCTAGATACCAATAGCTATTTATTCCCTAATCTTCTTACTTTTGGGGGGTCTACCTCTAGTTGGGGGATCATATGTTTGAGACACTATTCATTTTATTTAACAAATAGTGAGGGTTTGGGAAAAATCATATTCTAGATTCTTATTTAATTCTTCCTCTTCCATTTGGTCAAATAGTTTTGATCCTTGTAGAAAAATATGAACTACCATTTCAATCACTTGTTCTTCTATCATGATCTCATGGGCTTCTTAGAAACTTATGTTACTTTCCTTTGGTATTCCTTTTCCATGATTAATATCACCTATTTTGGGTGTTTGGTATTGAGAAGGGGGTTTGGACATGCCATCCTCTATTGGAGTCATTTTGTGAATCAATTAAATGAATTTCCCCTAAAAAATCTTTTGCAATAAACTTCACATTCTTGACCATTCTGTGAAGATTTAATGTGATATTACTAACTCCTTCTTGAGGAAAAACTTCATCTACCAACTATGAATCATGATCTCCTTGTCCGACATTGTTTGAGGTAGTAGTAGTTGTCAATGACTATCTCAGTGTCTAGAAAATTGACTATTTGATCCAAGGCCAATATTGTCAATGTTTTGTTGTTGCCCTACTTTTTCAGCAAATGCATCACCTACGATAACCTTCTTACCATTTTCTATATTAGCTACAAAAGCTTTAAAAATAGTGTTTGAGTCCAAAGAGGGCAAACATTTAGGTTCTTGTTGATTCCTCTTTGTTGGGCCAAGGTTTGGATCTGAATAGAAACCTCTAATGTAGAAGGGAAATAATTCACTACAAGTACTCATGTTGTCTTTTTGTTTGATTTGAAAATCAATAAGGTGTACTTTTTTTGTAGCTCCAAGCCATTTCTAGGTAGAAGGATGAGGATTAGTAGGTGTTTAGAAATTTTTAAGATAAGATTATTGTTGTGGATTTTTTTTAATCTTTTGCCTAAACATATGCTTGCATTAATGTGTTTTTGAGGAGAGGACCATGTGCTTCACAGTTATATTTTAGATTCTCACAAAATGAAGTTTTTGAGGGGAATTATGAGGTTGGATGGTCATAGGAATGACATGAGGAGCAACAACTAGTAGGAATTTCTAGTTCAATCAGTTATTTCTAGATACCGCGCTTGGATTGGATGGAAAGGACTTTAGGGAATGGATTTTAGCATTCAAAAGAACATAAATTCTAATTGGTTTACAAAAAGAATTATTTGACAAGATCCATATCAACTCTTTGGAGAATGCAAATGGATTTACTTAGGGATTCAAGGATTTGAGGCTCCTTGTATTTGAGAGGTAACTTTTTTACTTGAATCCATAATGATATATAATTAATTGTTGTAGAGCTGGGGTTTAAGTGAGGGGTCTAGGGTTGGAGGTATACACATTTCCCATTAAAAAACCAAGCTTTTTATTTAATATTTTAATCACAATATTCTTTGAAGTTAAGAATAACAACAAAATAACCCATTTCTTCATGAATGCGGAAAAATTCTGAGATCCCTAGCCACTAATCTTGAACCCTTGATTCTAGAGTATCAATGATCTATGGATGCAGTTACAAATCTTACCTATAAGCGCATGAATTTTGAGGATAGACATAGAGGGAAGCAAAAAGTCTTTAGAAATGTGCACTTTTTATTCTAGTTGAGAAGATGAGGACTATGTTGAAATTTGTGAAAAAGAATTTGGGAGCAAGGATTATTTGGAAACCCCACTTTTTTGATGTTGAGTCACAAAACTAGACGGACATTGAAGGAGTTTTTTTTCCTTTCCTTGGACCCTAACTGTAGGGTTTTGTTCCTAATGGCATGGTGTTGGGGACATGGCAGTAGGTTTTGTCGCTAATGTTGAGGGAAAGCTAGAGAAATAGAGAACTAGAGAGGTAGGGAAATGTGTTGGAAACCTAAAGGATTCCCACCAAACCATGGAAAAATTGTAGACTTCCCATGGCTAGTGTTTGAATTTTTCCCTTTTGAGGCCCATTGCAGACCACACTCATGCCCACAACACACCTTTTTAATACTAGCTAGGATGCATATTTTTGGCATGTATTCTCTAAGGAAGCTAAGGTAGTAGAATAACTTACTACACTAATCTCGAGAGGAGAATAATGAAAAAGCTTTATAGATCTTTTCAAAAGTTATAGAAAATTAAACATAAATAAACATAAATATCATGAATACCATAACATACTGATTTACATGGGGAAAACCCTTTCAAGAGAAAAACCCCACACTCCAAAAGTTTCCCAATATATTATTCAAAAATCACAAAGATTAAAATATACTTGTAGAGTAAGCTTCTCATAGGAGTATCACCAACTAGAGATCCAAAGACAATATGACCGCTATTAGACTCTTTGAATACATCACCGTGTACATTCATAGTATAATCCTCATGAAATAGGGTTACCTTTAGCCAACAAAATATATACCATTAGATTTGAGACCTAATAATGAGCAACTGGTTCAAATTTACAATATATCATAAATTTAATGTATGCCGACCTTTTAAGATTTTTTGTTAACAAAAAAAAGTTAACATTAACACAAATCCCACTCATCCCCTCCACCACATGCTCCCATTGTATATTACACCTATCCATGTAACTAGGATATTTATATATATATATATATATATATATATATATATAAATAGATCTTATATATATTAATGACATCCTATCAACAATAAATCTTATATAATTGCAAGGTTGAAACACATTTTCCCAATAAATCTCCCACTTGTCAAACACCTTGCGAGAGCAAGGGGAGGGAGTAAACATCATCTCTATATTGCTAGGGGCGAAAAAGACCACAATCTCTAAACACCATCTAAAGTTCTATGTGCTCATAGGCTTAGTTAAAGAATCAAAAACATTCACCAAAGTCTCTACCTTAACCAACTTCACCCAGTTATCTTCAACCATATCTTTGAAAAAATGATATTGTACATCAATGTGCTTGGTCCTGGCATGAAATTTCAAATACTTAGCTAGACAAAATGCACTTTGACTGTCATGATAAATTGTCGTTACACCTTGTTTTATTCTAATATCTAAACATAGTCTCTTAAGCCAAATAGCTTCTCTACAAGCATGAGTAGCTGCTATATACTCAACTTCAAAAGTGGGAAAAGAAACCACACCATATCACTTACTCATACAACTAATTACACCACCAAATTAAGTAAATACATAAGTATTGGTGGATAATCTACTATCAATATCACCTACCCAATCTAAATCCACATAACCATGAATATTAAGGGAAATATTGTCCACAATCAAATTACTATGATAACACAAGGAATAATCTTAGGTATTGCACAAATATTTGAAGACTCTTTTAATTGAATCTTAGTAAACTCTACTAGGATTAGACATATATCTGAAAAGAACTCCCACTATTGGGAAATGTCAAGTCTAGTACAAACTATATCATACATTGAAATTCAAAGTACACTCTAGTAAGGCACTCTACTCATCTCTTCCATTTCTAATGGGGATGTTGACCAATTTGAAATAGGTAACTTTGTTCCAATTGAAAAAGAACATGCAATGTTCTACAATCCTACATGTTAAACCTCTATAAAATTGGATTGACACTTACTTTGGCCAAGCCATAGCTTTTTGTTCTCTCTATCCTTTCTAATTTATATCCCAAGAATGTGTCTAGTTGCACCAAGATCTTTCATTTCAAATTCAGCATTGAGT
This sequence comes from Sequoiadendron giganteum, assembly GCA_007115665.2. NCBI lineage: Eukaryota > Viridiplantae > Streptophyta > Pinopsida > Cupressales > Cupressaceae > Sequoiadendron > Sequoiadendron giganteum. The sequence continues at coordinate 647,210,212 of CM021100.1, forward strand.
TGAGATTTCAGTTTTGAAATCTTACTTGTCACGACCCTCCTCTCGACCATTATTAAATTGATATTTTCCATCTATTATTTATAGATATTACTCAATATTGTATTTATCAATTTTAATTATTCATTGATATTATACCTCATTTATTATTCTTTAATTATTATTATATAATTATAATAATAATTCAATGATTAATTATATAAGCACCATTATTATGATTTTTTAATTTAAAAATTGTATTATTTTAACCATTATTATGTATTTTTATTTAATTCTTAAGTGAATAAATGTAAGATATTATTAATAATATCTTATAAATCTTTAAAAAAGAGTTATACTTCTTGAGGCGCTTATTTTCATCAATTTTTCTTAGTGCAATAAACACCTCGATAATGATAACTCTTAGCGTATTTTATATATATTAATATTATATCATAACCCTTTACTTCCATAACCCTTATATATAAATTAATATTATTATATATTAGAATTTTTTCAATATTTTTGTAATATATAATTATATACATTTTTTTATTAATATATAATAATATTATAATTATGTTTTAAAAATATTATATATTAATATATTTAATTTGAAAATAAAATAAATATTTTTTTTATACAATTGAACCCTAATTGAACCAAAATTCTAACCCTAACCATAATTGAAACTTAATCCTAATTTTATTGTAATCCTAATTCTATATCTAGTTCTAATTCTAACTCTAACCCTAACCATAATTATTACCCTATTCATAATCGTATTTGTAATAGTAACTCTAACCCCAATTGAACTGCAACCCTAATTAAACCATAACTCTAAGTTTAATTGAACAATAATCACACTTTTACGCTAACCCTAACCATAACTCAAAGATTTATCCCATAAATGTAATTGAAATGTAAACCTAATTAAACCCTAACATTAATTAAACCCTTTTTGTAATGGATTGTTAATATTAAATTCAATTGAATGCTAACCCTATTCAGAACCCTATATCTAATACTACTTCTAACCCTAAATATAATTCTACTTCTAACCCTAATACTAATCTTAATTATGTCTCTATCCCTAATTTATCTCTAATTATGGCAAGGGTTAGGTTATAGTTTTATTAGGAGTAGGGTTAGTATAAGATAAGGATTATAATTCAATTAGGGTTAGGGTTAATATTACAGTTACCTAGGGTTAGTCTTAATATTACATTAGGGTTGGGGTTCTAGCTTTAAATTAGGGTTTAATTGGGGTTAGGTTAGATTTCAATTAGTGCTTAATTACAGTTCAATTAGGGTTTAGTTATGGATGGAGTTAGTATTAGGATAAGCTTACTATTGAATTTGATTTAGGGTTTAATTAATATCATGGTTAGGGTTCAATTAGGGTTTTGTTCATTATTAGGTTTAGGATTAGTCTTATTATTACATTAGGAGTAGGGATAGGGTTAGAGTGAAATAGAATTAGGTTTATGGTTAGGATAAGAGTTAGAATTATAGTTAGATTTGGAGATAAGTTTAGCATTAAGTTTAGGGTTAGGGTTAGGGTTAGGATTAGGATTAGTTTGAGGATTATGGTAAGGGTTACAAATAGGGATAAGGTTAGAATCTTGATTAAGATTAGGGTTAGGTTTAAGATTACAATTAGGGTTAGGGTTAGGGTTACACATAGGGTTAAAATTAGGGTTTGAATTATAATTAGAGATAGATTAGGGTTAGAATTAGGGTTACATTTAGGGTTATAGTTAGAGTTAGGTTTAGAGTTAAGCTTAGGGTTATAGGTAGATATAGAATTATTGTTAGGTTTAGGGGTAGGATTATGGTTAGGGTTAAGGTTAAGGTAAGTTTAAGGGCTACAATTAGGGTTAGGAATAGGGTTAGGAATATGGTTAGGGTTAGGGTTATATTTAAGTTTTATATTTGGATTTGTGTTGCAATTAGATATAGAACCCTAATCGTAATTAAACCCTAACCATAACCATAACTATAATCGTAATTGATCCTTGACCCTAATTCACCCCTAACCCTAATCCTAATTGAATCTCAACCCTAATCCTAATTTAATATTAACCCTAACCTTAACTATAAGCATAACCATAACCCTAATTGAACTCTAATATTAACCCTATCTCTAACCCTAATTGAATTGTAATCCTTATCCTAACTTTAAGTGATGCCTAACTATATTTGAACACTAATGTATCCTAAACCTGATTGAATTCTTTCCCTAATTACACCCTAACTCTAATTAAACCTTGATTGAACCCTAACCATAAACTCGATCCTTATTAAACCCTAACACATTTAATGAGCACTTATTGAACTCTAACCCTAACCCTAATTGAACACTTACCATAATTGGATTCTAAAAATATTCCTAATTAAACTCTAATCCTAATTTAACCTTAACCCTAACCCTAATCCTAATTGAATTCTAAACCTAGTGTTGAACACTATTTGAATCCTAATCCTAGCACTCACCCTTATGTTTATTGAAACTTAACTATAATCCTAACTCTAATTGATTCCTAACCCCAATTGTTCCCCAATCCTAACCCTTTAATTGAATACTAAACTGAACTCTAATTATAACCCTATTTGAACCCCAATTATAATCCTAACCCCAAGCTTTATCATAAAATCATACTACTAATTGAACACTTAGCTTATCCCTAATTGACGTCTAACCCTAATTGAACACTAATTTATAGGAACCCTAATTAAATCTAACTTTGTTTATATCCTAACTCTTATTGAACTTAGATTGAATTATAACCCTAATTGTACCATAAACGTAATCCTAACTCTAACCCTAATTGAACTCTAATCTTCATCTTAACTTTAATTGATGGTTAACATATTTGAACACTAATGTAACCTAATCCTAATTGAATTCTAACCATAATTATAGCCTAACCATAAACCTAATTGGACTCTATCCCTAATTATACCCTAACCCTATCCCTAATTATAGCCCTAACCCTAAATATACTATAACTATAATCATAATTAAATTGTAACCTTAATTTAACTCTAACCCTAAGCCTAATTGAACTCTAATCCTAACTTTAAAAACTAATTTAATGATATCCATAACATTATCCCTTACACTAGAATTAAATGATAACTATAACCCTAACTCTAATTGGATCCTATCCCTAATTGATCCTCATTCCTAACCCTTTAATTGAATACTAAATCTAACTTTGATTGTAACCCTATTTGAACCCTAACTATAACCCTAACCCAAAGCTTTATCATACAAACCTCGCCCTAACCCTAATTGAATGCTAATGTACTTTAGCCCTAATTAAATCTTAACCCTGATTGAACCCTAACCATAAACTTGACCCTTATTATACCCTAACCAAATAGATCCATAATTGAACCCTAATACTAACCTTAATTGAATACTATCCATAATACTAACCATTATTAAACCCTAACCATAAACTTGACCCTTATTTATTTGATCTTTTAGTTTATCTATGATAAATATTTTGAATTCTTAGTAATTTATATTTGATTTTCCAACAACCTCTAAGGTTACGAGATAGAGGTTATATAAAACCTCAACAAAAAACATGAATCTAAACCATGTCAATTATTTACTTAATAAATTAACACATACATTCCAAATAAGATAAATACATCAAAGCATAAGAGATAGCTTTCAATTCCATTTATTTATAATTAAGCAATACGATTACATCTCTCATTCCCTGAATGAGGCAAGTCCAATGAACATAATTACAATTACAACTTTCCACCTTGATAAAAAGTGAGGGGTAATAAATCACAAGAACAACTGAAATGAAATAAAGCATGAAAAGATCTGGATACAGTTAAACGCACTACCCAAAGCAATCCAAAGGTTGACTAACACAGTACGACAACCTACAAACTTGAAAACCCAACTGGAAAACTTGACAAATGATATGACCCACATTTCCCAAAATATGAACACCAAGAAAAATAATCACATAAGGCAATTGCGAGGAAATAAACTAATTTTGGATATATTAAATCCATTTCCCTTAATAAAATTCAGTAATTCATTCCACTAATAAAACTGATCTAATAACATCTCTTCTAGACAAAAGATAAAATTTAAACAAATATCTAATCCTTAATTGCATGAAAATAATAATAAGATAAAGCAGTTACTTCATTAATTCATAATATATCATTTAAAATAATTATTTCTTTTTGCAAAAATATATCATTTAAGATCCATTAATTTCACTATTAAAACCCAAAAACCTTCAAATCCAATAATTGTTTTTTCAAAATATGATATTTCAAAATAAAATAATTCATATTAACTATTGCATTTTGATCTAGAATTTCTCCATTATATTTAAAATATGAGATTATTTTACTCATCCATTTTAAATCTATATACATTTAAATATATATTTATATGTATTAAGATTATATTCACCACTATACAAATATGCAACTCAATATATTATAAAAATAAATTAATATTCTAATGTTATATTACCTATAATATAAAATAATAAATATATATATATATATATAGATGGTTTATATATATATATATAATATTATTTTAATATTATAAATAAATAATATTTAATAATAAACAAGATATTTTATTATTATTTTTTTTTTGAAGCAACCCATTCGCGCCTTGGGCCGCGCACATGTCTCGGGCCGTGTGTTTTATTTTAGGGCTGGCCGCAAATTTTATTTTACAATGGCCGTCGATTTTCTGGCCACGGGTCTTTTTGCAGTGGGTGGCTGTGGCTTACACAGCTGACCCCAAAGCTTGGGGTGGCTATGGCTAAGCACAGTCGATGCCCCTTGGGGCGGTGGCTGTGTTTAGGCAGAGTCGTTCGGTGCTTTGCGAGTGGCGGTGGCGACGGGGTGTGTGGAGCGCGCTGGGCGCGGCTCCCCCCACAACACCTCTCATTGGGGGCGCGGTGGGGGTGAGCCCCCAGCGACCTCCCCCAACAAATTTAAAAATAAAATAAAAAATACAACCCTAAAAAAAAATGCGAATTCGTTTAACTGCGGATTTTTTCTTTTGAAAGGAATCCACCCGGGTTCAACTGTGCATTTTCATTTTTAATTACAAAATTTAGAAAGAACAACATATGTGTGGATGTATATATATATTTTTCACAATCAGTATATATATATATATATATATATATATATATCCATGCATATGGTTACTTTTACAAATTTAATCAAACTAGAGATTTAATTGAGTAAATAATTTCTGGAATTAATTGTTTGCAAACATATTTCAACATCCACATATTTTTTGCAATTTAAAACTCAAATTCAACATGGGTTTAATATATTCTTTTGCAAAACAACTAGGTTTGAACAAAATCCAAATAGCAACAACTAATTTGAGAAAGCATTTAAAAAAAATGAAATTAACTTAATTGAAAAAAAACCTAGTTCTTCCAAGTAGCTTGAATGGTTGGCAATGGTGTTTGAATTTCTTTAGAGATTTCAGCTCCTTCCAAAGATTCCTCAAGATTTTTCCAAATCCAATCCAAAACCCATCAAAATGCAAAATTTCCTCTTCTCTTCTATTTTTCCAATTTTTCAAACTTCTTAAGAAAAACTTGTGAAGAAAACTCAAATAATAAAGAAAATTTCTCAAAAAATATCCATGCACCTACCCTCATAGATTTTCAAAAACATATTAACAAATATCTCAATTTTTTCCAATTTTTGAATTCAAATTTAATGAACTTTAAAAAATTTCTTTAATTTTCAATTTCAACCAATATAACAATAACTTCAAAATGAAAAACTTAACTTATTTCAACATCATAAATTTAGTTAATTAATAATATAGATTTAATCAATGATTAAATTATTTATTGATTAAATTAAATTAATAATAAAATAAATTACATTTCAACATAAACTAGATAAAGTTAAGTGACAGTTCAACTACCAAAGCATATATTTTAACCTTTTTCAAATTTGCAATTTAAACTGAAAACAGAGCCAGAAGAACAACATTAAGGCAATTTAACCCGACTAGCACTTGATGACACACTATGACTAGGGTGATGACTTGGCACGGAAAACCTAGCTACTATCTCCCTATCGAATGTCATTGGCAATGAACATGGTCAAACCTGCTAAACCAGGTGGAGTCGATGTCATGTACTATTCAACCTGCGAACAAAGAGTATATCCACATGCATAAATATGTCATAATTAAAACACACCGTGAAGAGGAAATCACATAATCGGAGGGCGCTCGCAAGCGAGTGTTGCGATACCGTCCACTTCACCAATATAGTGTAACTAACTGACAAATATAACATACTAATATAATCCAAAGCATAAAACATCATTGATTCAAACATCCATAATGCTAATCCAAAACATGTCATACTGATAACATCATAATAAAATACCATCACATCAAAATATAACATTAATGTCACTTTATAAATAGCGATCCAATAAATTTTTACCAATTTACAAAACAAGTTTAATTAAATTAAATTAAATCTCACACCACTCATTAAATAAACCAATGTAAAATTAATAAATTTTTACTATAATCTCAATTTAAATTAAATTCAAATTTGTATATTAAAAACAAAAGAAAAATCTTCAAAATTAAAACCAATATTAATTATATTAAATTTAATCTCACCACACTCTTAAATAAAACAATGAAAAACAATAATATCTCTTATATGATTAGCCTAACAATGATATAATTATCAGCATTATTTATTTTAAACATTTCATTTATTTCTATTTTCTTATAACCTTCACTAGAAATATTGACACGTTAACTATCCTTTAAATCTACAATAATATATGTAATAAACTCTCAATTTTTTATTTTTAGAAATGGTAATTAAAACTCTTTTGTAACTATAATAAACTCTCAATTTCTTATTTTTAGAAATTGTAACTGAAACTCTTCTGTAACTGTTAAAAAAAATGGGTATTGCTCAGTGTTTTTTTTCATTGAAAACATTGAGATTATCCAACCACAATTAAATCTAATTTGGGAGCTCGACTGCCTCGCTTCACCAAACAACAATCTAAACTTTTGCAAGGTTCATTTGATATTCTCACCTCAACTATTATGCAGCCTATTATGATATTAATAGCATTGCTAAACCAAATGCCACACCCATCAATTTGAGAGAGCGTAGAAGCTTCTTCAACACCTATAATTCCCACACTCCCATCTCTATTTGAATGCATTTCAAATTCCTCCATCTCCTTCAATCTCTGCAACTCCCCTAAAAAATCAACACAAAAAACATTAAGACTAAAGATATTATGAAAAAACCATTGAATACCTACCATTTTAACTAAAATTTTATAAATACCTTCATTGTCTACAGTAAGAGTAATGATGTATCCTCGCTGCAAGTGAACAGCAACCTAGAGCCCAAAATTCTAAGTAGTTTTGATAAAATTGATGACTGAAACTTATTTCAACACCTCTTTTATATTGCCCTTCTTTTTGATAGATTATGAAAGCAATCAAATTAAGCACAGAAAATAGAATGAAGAGAAACAGATACAAATCACACAAACACCATCATTTATCATGGTTCACCATATAGGCTATGTCCACACTGAAAGTAGAGGAATACTTTATTACTTATCAGTTCGAATGAATACAAGAAGAGTATGCAACAACATATATAAAACAACACCAACTCTTCGTATACAAGGAAGCTGAACAAACATACGGTTGGTGGGAAAACAAAAATAGTTAATATTGGGTTTCATATTTAACAATCTCCCACTTGAAACCCAATCACTGCTGCATAGCACCAAAGATTCCCCTACTTTAGCCCTGCTATCAGAGTTTGACAAGGCCGAGAGAAGTCCTACAAAATTCGAACTTCTCTCTCGTCATGATCTTGGTCAGAGTATCAGCTGGATTCACATTTGTATCAATCTTGGCCACTTGTAACTTGCCCTCTTCAACCACATGGCGAATAAAATGATGACGTAAATCAATGTGCTTGGAGCGACGATGAGATGTATGATTATTTGCCATAAAAATGGCACTCATACTATCACAAAAAAGAATAAATTTTTTTCGTTTACATCCCAACTCACTCAACAACTGTTGTAGCCAAATCAACTCTTTGGCCCCTTCAGATAGATCCATATACTCAGCCTCAACAGAAGAAAGAGCAACAGATTGTTGCAACCTGGAAACCCAACTGATCGCTACCCCAACAAATGTAGAGGCATAGGCTGATGTAGATCTTCGTTTATCCAAATCACCTCCCAAATCAGAATCAACATATCCCTGTAATTGAAGCCCCTCTTCGTGAAAACATAAAACATAATTAGAAGTACCTTTCAAGTACCTCAAAATCCACTTAATAGCTTCCCAATGAGCTTTGCCAGGATTGCTCATAAATCTACTAATTACTCCCACTGCATGAGAGATATCAGGCCGTGTACAAATCATGGCATACATTAAACTGCCAACCGCAGATGAATAAGGAATATGTTTCATAGAATCTCTTTCTTCTTGTGTCCTGGGACCATATCGGAGGACATCCGAAAATGTTCAGCTAAAGGAGTGACAACGGGTTTAGCATCCTTCATTCCAAACCTATCCAAAACTTGAGCAACATTCTTTTCTTGAGACAACCTGATTTCTTTCTTTTCCCTATCCCTGATTATGTTCATACCAAGAATTCGTTTAGCAGCCCCTAAATCTTTCATGGAAAAATTCTGAGCTAAAAGTTGCTTCAAGTTTTGAACTACTGTCATGCTAGAGCCGGTAACTAGCATGTCATCAACATAAAGTAATAATAAAACAAACTCACCATCGTCAAGTTTCTTGTAATAAACGCATGGTTCAGACTCACAATAGATGAAGTGATGCTCAGTCATAAACCGATCAAATTTGCGATACCACTGTCTTGGAGCTTGCTTGAGTCCATACAAGCTTCGTTTCAGTCTGCAATATAAGTGTTCCTATCCTTTTTTGACAAAACCTTCAGGCTGCTCCATGTAAAGTTCTTCTTCAATGTCTCCATGAAGGAATGCGGTTTTAACATCGAGTTGTTCGAGCTCGAGATCACAAATAGCTACTAAACCCAAGACTGCACGAATAGAAGTCATCCTCACTACAGGAGATAAAATTTCATTTAAGTCTTATCCCCTTTTGTTGGTCATAACCTTTGACAACCAGTCTGGCCTTGTAGCATTTCTTACCACCTTCTTCTTCCTTTAATCGATACACCCATTGATTTTTCAAGGCCCGCTTATGAGGTGGAAGTTTCACCAAATCCCAAGTGAGATTTGAATTCAATGAGTCCATTTCTTCTTGCATTGCCTCTAACCATTTCTTGCTATTAAAATCATTACAAGCTTGTTTGAAAGTCACTGGCTCTGTTTGATCAGTAAATAATAACTCTGGGTAATCAGCCAATAATAATTCAAAATCATTGAATTTACCTAGAAATTTCTTCTGTCTGATAGACCACCTCAATTGATTCTCTGTTGGCGTAGTGGAGGTTACAATTTCCTGCCCTGTTCTGATAACAGTGCCCATTCCTGTCTTCGATTGAATGTCCGATGGAATATTATCAATGCTATTTTTTCTGGTAATACATCGACTTGGCTGTTCATTAAGTCGAATTTGCTCTCTGATCACATTTTTGGGATGGCCTGGAGCAGCTAGAGAGATCGCCTCACTGGAGATAGGCTGATTTTGATTCTGGCCGTGGTAGAGAGTATCATATGGGGCATTGTACACTATAGGCGGATCAACAGAAAGATCAATTTATGCAACCTCTAACTGCCACGGGTGTTTACCCAATTCCTGTGCATCTTTTTGGGAGTGAGGTGATGTGAGAAAAGGAGCTCGATGATCATTGGAGTCCCCTATTTCTAGTTGCTGTGTGTGATTAGTTGCTAGTTGCTGTGTGTGATCAAAGAAACTCGCATGCCTCTGTGAACTGTCAGGAGGCTGCGTATGATCATAAGAAGACATGCGTTTCTTTGTGGAGATAGTTGTGCAGGATTCCAGGAGGACCGAATTTCCTCAGAAGAAGAATCGTTGCCTCTTTGTGAGGCGTTTCTAAGAGGCTCGAGCTGCTCATCATTTCCAGACATCTCTCCATCAAACTAACTGGAGTCAACAGGGCCAGGTTGTAAAAAAGAGATGGGAGAAGCAACTGTTGTAGAAGGCACAGAGACAAGAGACTCCTGTGACATATTTGTCTCAAATGCTGACAGAGGAACATATTCCTTGGTATCCACAGATTGAATTTGCAAGGCTGGAAAGGTGTATTCATTGAACACCACATCGCGAGTATGAACAATCTTTTGTTCAAGCGGATCCCATAATTTGAAACCGTAACTATTCTCGCCATAACCAATGAATATGCAACACTTTGATTTCGGATCAAGTTTAGTCCGATTTTCCTTGGGAATAAGAGCAAAAGCTTCACACCCAAAAACTCGTAAATAACTGTAAGAAATTCGCTTACCCAACCAAGTCTCTTCCGGAATATCAAAATTCAATCGAGATGACGATGCTCGATTGATCAAATATACTACTGTATTGCAGGCCTTTGCCCAAAACTCTTTGCCTAATCCAGCATTCGAAAGCATACAACAAGCTCTCTCCAAAATTGTTTGATTGAGCCTTTCAGCTGCACCATTCTCTTGAGGAGTAAAGGGAACAATTTTGATCCATCGAATACCATTTTCTGAGCAAAAATTGTCAAATTCCAAGGAGCAAAACTCTCCTCCATTATCTATTTGCAAGCACTTGATCTTGTGCCCAATTTGATTTTTGACATAAGCTTTAAATAATTTGAATTTACTAAACACCTCTGATTTTCTAGAGAGCATATAAATCCAAACTTTCCTTGTACAGTCATCAAGAAAAGTGACAAACTAGTTAGCTCCTCCAATGGAGGTTACCTCAGTGGGTCCAAAGACATCTGAATAGACCAGCTCCAAGGGGTGACTCTTCTTCTCATGACCGATTCTCACGAAGCTAACCCACTTCTGTTTGTCGTAAAGACAATGTTGACAAAAATCCAAATCAACAGATTTCAGACCCGGTAGTTGTCCTCTTTGGAGCATAACCAATAGCCCTTTTTTGCTCATGTGACCGAGCCTTTTGTGCCAAAGTTCCGTACCACTGTCCTCAACAGTCATGGCAGCTCCCAGTTGATTATGATTTTCAAAAACATATAAACTTCCAACTTTATTTCCCTTTGCTACTACCAAAGCCTCTTTAGTAATTTTCCAAGTATCGGAAGTAAAGAAAACGTGGCAACCTTGAGCATAGAGTTGACTTACAGATATTAAATTCCTCTTGAGTTTAGGAACATGACGGACATCCTTTAAAAACCATTTGCTTCCATCTTGCAGCTGTAAAAAAACATCACCTTTCCCAATTATATCACATGCTTTATTATCACCTAAATATACTTTTCCAAACTGACCTTCCTCATAGTTTGTGAAATCCTCTGTGCATGAAGAGGCATGAAAAGAGGCTCTGGAGTCAATAACCCAAGAATTAGATGTGGTGTCGGTAGTAGAAAGAATTAAAATGCCATCATCACTATTATAAGCTATATTAGCTTCGTTGTCCCACACTTTTTCTTGTGCCTTTTTATAAGACCAACAATTCTTCTTTGTATGGCCAACCTTGCCACAAAACCAGCAATCACCATTTCATCCTCTTGACTTTGACCTCCTTGCTGATTTGAATCTTCCTTTGCTATGATCCCTGGTTCTATCTGGAGACCTTCCTCTACTTACGACCGTTAAAGCATCACCAGAAGAATCCTGATTTTTTCTTCTCGTGTCTTCGCTGAGAAGAGTACCTGCAATATCATCAAATTGCAACTTGCTTTTGGCAGCTACTGAGGTGCTGATAGCCATTACAACACTTTCCCAGCTGTTAGGTAATGAGCAAAGTAATAGTATGGCTTTAATCTCATCATCTAGATTGATGCCTACCGAGACCAATTGGTTTATCAAGGTATTAAATTCATTTAAATGGTTTGCCATAACTCCTCCTTCCTTCATCTTTAAATTATATTTTTTTCATGATAAATACCTTATTAGATGCTGAAGCCATTTCATATGTTGAAGAAAGCTTATCCCATAAATCTTTTGAAGTCGGCTGTGATGAAACATTAAACAGTACATTACTAGACAGCGACAGAAAGATGGTAGCTCTTGCCTTTTTGTCGATTTTTTCCCAATCTTCATCCTTCATGGTTGCTGGTTTTTTGGATTTCCCTTCTAATGCTAAAGGCGAGATCCTGCTTGATCAGCAGTGACTCCATCTGCACTTTCCAAAGACCGAAATTTTGCCCTACGAATTTCTCGATCTTCCATTTATTCGATTCTTCCATAATTCTGGAAATTCCTCTCTGATTTCCAAATAGCTCTGGTTACCAAGCTCTGATACCAATTGATAGATTATGAAAGCAATCAAATTAAGCACAAAAAATAGAATGAAGAGAAACAGAAACAAATCACACAAACACCATCATTTATCATGGTTCACCATATAGGCTACGTCCACACTGAAAGTGGAGGAATACTTTATTACTTATCAGTTCGAATGAATATAAGAAGAATATGCAACAACATATATAAAACAACACCAACTCTTCATATACAAGGAAGCTGAACAGACATACGGTTGGTGGGAAAACAAAAATAGTTAATATTGGGTTTCATATTTAACACTTTTATATATAATATAAAGCTTAATTTTTTAATTTTATTTTTAGGATGAAAGAGATTGATCGCCATCCTCTGATTCCCCATCCTAGGTGATATATGCTCCACTCTTTTTAACCACAACTACCATGTGATTGCAACATCTTATTTATTGTACGGGTAAGTAACAATCAAGTGCAGGAATTATGTAACTAGTTGGTTACACACCCTTTTATCTATTTTACATTCCAGAAGACTTTTTAATGGTGCATGTAAAAAAACAACCACAACAATGCTTAGCTTTGAAATGGTGCATGTATTAATCCAACTGGTGAAACAGTTCATTGCTAATGGCACATGCATCATATATTAATTCAATGGGAGTTAAATTGGCTTAGGATTAGCATATATAAATTAAAAAAACTAAAACTCATTGAAGCCATGAGAAAAATGGATAGAGTTTGCAGGAAATTTTTACGAAACCCTTAAACAGCAGAATTTTAAAAAAATAAGATGAACATGTATATCAATTGTAGAATTTTAATATTGCTTGCAAGGTTTTCAATGAGAAGATAAACCAATACATTTTTGTCATGTAATATGATAATCGAAGTATACAAAAGACATTTCAGCAAAGGAAACAAATAGGTGTGCACCCAGATCGGTTCACCTTTGCTAGCATCATTCCAGTGTGTGTGAAAATGGGAGCTTTGGAAAACTGGACAGAGAGAAGCGTTGGACCATGTCTGCACGTGCTTCGCCTGCTCCTTCTTCTACTCTGTCGATCACAAACACTGCAAAAAAAACACTGTAAACACTGAATAAAAGATATAGGATCACAAACAGTACCTAATCCTATGAGCACATAATCCAAACCATCTTTTATAGAAGGGGAAGCTTGAAGCTTTTTCCTCCTTTTTTTATCTCTTTACCAAGATTTTATCCTTGAACAAAAGTAGTATCTACAAAAAAATGATAACCTGAAGCAGCTCGTAGTTCCTCAATTGGCTATGAGACAATGTTGTGGCTGGGAAACTTTATATGGGACATGAAACGGTTCTAAATACATTCAACCGAAGCGCTTACTCTTCCTCGTCAGTTACTAGGTGAGCTATAACATTCGTTAGCTATAACGTAGGTAACCATGCTCCCTTTGTTGCCACGGTAAGACAAACCAAGCCACTCTTCCTACCATGCTTTCATCCAACGTAACTGCGACCGTGACAGCGAGCAAGGTTGACAAAAAAAATGAAAAAGGGTTAATGTTTACATATATTAAATATTAATATATATAAAATACGCCAAAAGTTATTCTTCTCAAGCGTTTATTTTCAACAATTTTTCTTAGTGCAATAGACACCTCAATAATGATAACTCTTAGCGTATTTTATATATATTAATATTATATCATAACACTTCACTTCGATAACCCTTATATATAAATTAATATTATTATATATTAGACTTTTTTCAATATTTTTGTAATATATAATTATACAAGTTTTTATTAATATATAATAATATTATAATTATGTTTTAAAAATATAATATATTAACATATTTAATTTTAAATAAAATAAAGATTTTTTTTATACAATTGAACCCTAATTGAACCAAAATTCTAACCCTAACCATAATTGAAACCTAATCCTAATTTTATTGTAATCCTAACCCTATATCTAGTTCTAATTCTAACTCTAACCCTAACCATAATTATAGCCCTATTCATAATCATATTTGCAATAGTAACTCTAACCCTAATTGAACTGCAACCCTAATTGAACCATAACTCTAAGTTTAATTGAACAATAATCACACTTTTATGCTAACCCTAACCATAAGTCAAAGATTTATCCCATAAATGTAATTGAAATGTAAACCTAATTAAACCCTAACATTAATTAAACCCTTTTTGTAATGGATTGTTAATATTAAATTCAATTGAATGCTAACCCTATTCATAAACCTATATCTAATACTACTTCTAACCCTAAATCTAATTCTACTTCTAACCCTAATACTAATCTTATTTATGTCTCTATCCCTAATTTATCTCTAATTATGGCAAGGGTTAGGTTATAGTTTTATTAGGAGCAGGATTAGTATAAGGATAAGGTTTATAATTCAATTAGGGTTAGGGTTAATATTACAGTTATCTAGAGTTAGTCTTAATCTTACATTAGGGTTAGGGTTCTAGATTTAAATTAGCTTTTAATTGGGGTTAGATTATATTTCAATTAGTGCTTAATTACAGTTCAATTAGGGTTTAGTTATGGATGGAGTTAGTATTAGGATAAGCTTACTGTTGAATTTGATTTAGGGTTTAATTAATATCATGGTTAGGGTTCTATTAGAGTTTTGTTCATTAATAGGTTTAGGATTAGTCCTATTATTACATTAGGAGTAGGGGTAGGGTTAGAGTGAAATAGAGTTAGGTTTATGGTTAGGATAAGAGTTAGAATTATAGTTAGATTTGGAGATAAGTTTAGCATTAAGTTTAGGGTTAGGGTTAGGGTTAGGTTTAGGATTATGATTAGTTTGAGGATTATGGTAAGGGTTGCAATTAGGGATAGGGTTAGAATCTTGGTTAAGATTAGGGTTAGGTTTAAGATTACAATTAGGGTTAGGATTAGGGTTACACATAGGGTTAAAATTAGGGTTTGAATTATAATTAGAGATATATTAGGGTTAGAAGTAGGGTTAGATTTAGGGTTATAGTTAGAGTTAGGTTTAGAGTTAAGCTTAGGCTTATAGTTAGATATAGAATTATTGTTAGGTTTAGGGGTAGGATTATGGTCAAGGTTAAGGTTAAGGTAAGTTTAAGGGCTACAATTAGGGTTAGGAATAGGGTTAGGAATATATTTAGGGTTAGGGTTATATTTAAGTTTTATATTTGGATTTGTGTTGCAATTAGATATAGAACCCTAACCGTAATTAAACCCTAACCATTACCATAACTATAATCGTAATTGATCCTTGACCCTAATTTAACCTTAACCCTAATCCTAATTGAATCTCGACCCTAATCCTAATTTACTATTAACCCTAACCTTAACTATAACCATAACCATAACCATAACCCTAATTGAACTCTAATATTAATGCTATCTCTAACCCTAATTGAATTTTAATACTTATCTTAACTTTAAGTGATGCCTAACTATATTTGAACACTAATATATCCTAAACCTGATTGAATTCTTTCCCTAATTACACACTAACTCTAGTTAAACCTTGATTGAACCTTAACCATAAACTCAATCCTTATTAAACCCTAACACATTTAATGAGCACTTATTGAACTCTAACCCTAACCCTAATTGAACACTTACCATAATTGGACTCTAAAAATATTCCTAATTAAACTCTAATCCTAATTTAACCTTAACCCTAACCCTAATCCTAATTGAATTTTAACCCTAGTGTTGAACACTATTTGAATCCTAACCCTAGCACTCACCCTTATGTTGATTGAATCTTAACTATAATCCTAACTCTAATTGATCCTCAATCCCAACCCTTTAATTGTATACTAAACTTAACTCTAATTATAACCCTATTTGAACCCCAATTATAATCCTAACCCCAAGCTTTATCATAAAATCATAATACTAATTGAACCCTTAGCTTATCCCTAATTGATGTCGAACCCTAATTGAACACTAATTTACAGGAACCCTAATTAAATCTAACTTTTTTTATATCCTAACTCTAATTGAACTTAGATTGAATTGTAACCTAATTGTACCATAAACATAATCCTAACTCTAACCCTAATTGAACTCTAATCTTCATCTTAACTTTAATTGATGGTTAACATATTTGAACACTAATGTAACCTAATCCTAATTGAATTCTAACCATAATTATAGCCTAACCATAAACCTAATTGGACTCTATCCCTAATTATACCCTAACCCTATCCCTAATTATAGTCCTAACCCTAATTATACTATAACTATAATCCTAATTAAATTGCAACCTTAATTTAACTCTAACCCTAAGCATAATGAACTCTAATCCTAACTTTAAAAACTAATTTAATGATATCCCTAACATTATCCCTTACACTAGAATTAAATGATAACTATAACCCTAACTCTAATTGGATCCTATCCCTAATTGATCCTCATTCCTAACCCTTTAATTGAATACTAAATCTAACTTTGATTGTAACCCTATTTGAACCCTAACTATAACCCTAACCCCAAGCTTTATCATACAAACCTCGCCCTAACCCTAATTGAATGCTAATGTACTTTAGCCCTAATTAAATCTTAACCCTGATTGAACCCTAACCATAAACTTGACCCTTATTAAACCTTAACCAAATAGATCCATAATTGAACCCTAATACTAACCTTAACTGAATACTATCCATAATACTAACCATTATTAAACCCTAACCATAAATTTGACCCTTATTTATCTGATCTTTTAGTTTATCTATTATAAATATTTTGAATTCTTAGTAATTTATATTTGATTTTTCTTTTTCATTTATTTATTGAATTTTTAATTTATTTTTTATCTTGAATTTATTGGTAAACATTTTCATATCTTTGAATCAAATCTCCTTGACTTATTTATTTGATCTTTTAATTGGTTTTCATCCTTGATTTATTTATTTGATCTTTCAATATTTTTTTATTTTTGATTGATTTATTCAATTTTTTAATTTATGAATGATAAATATTTTAAAATATTTGTGATTTATCTTTGATTTCTCTTTCTCATAAAATCTCTTTCATTTTGATTTTTTTTAATCAAATATCTTTGATTTTAGGTTGAGAGTTTTCTTTCAAATCTCTTTGATTTTGATGTTGATTTTTCTTTTTGATTTTTTTATCAAATCTCTTGGATTTTGATTTATCTTTGTAATTTATCTTTATGATTTCTATATATATATATATATGTATATATATATATATTGTTATGGTAACACGTTTCATTTGATCTTTTTGATTTATCTTTTTTTAGGTCATTTAGATCCTTGATTTATTTTTATCTTTGAATTGTTTATTTGATTTATCTTTGATCTATTTATTCTATCTTTCAATTTATCATGATCAAAAAAATTATTTGATTTATCTTTTATCTTTTATCTTTGATTTATTTATTTGATCTTTTAATTTATATATGATAAATATTTTGAAATCTTAATAATTTATATTTGATTTTTCTTTTTGATGAAATCTCTTTGATTTATTTATTGAATTTTTTAATTTAGTTTTTAATCTTGAAATTATTGGTAAATATTTTCATATCTTTGAATCAAATCTCTTCCATTTATTTTTTTGATATTTCAATTCATTTTTATCATTCATTTATTTATTTGATCTTTTAATATATATATATATATATATTTTGATTTATTTAAAAATATTTGTGATTTATCTTTGATTTCTCTTTCTCCTAAAACCCCTTTCATTTTGATTTTTTCTAATCAAATCTCTTAGGATTTTGATTTTTCTATTAAATTTCTTTGATTTTGATTTTTTTTGTGATTCATCTTACAGTTTATTTTTGATTTATCATTTTTTAAATTTTTTTTCTGATTTATATTTGATTTATTTTTTGTGATGGTAAAAAGTTTCATTTAATCTTTTTGATTTATCGTTTATCAATAAAAATTTTACCAATTTACAAAACAAGTTTAATTAAATTAAATTAAATCTCACACCACTCATTAAATAAACCAATGGAAAATTAATAAATTTTCACTATAATCTAAATTTAAATTAAATTCAAATTTGTATATTAAAGACAAAAGAAAAATCTTCAAAATTAAAGCCAGTATTAATTATATTAAATTTAATCTCACCACACTCTTAAATAAAACAATGAAAACAAATCTACTATATACTAAATTTAAATCAATTGAAATCCATCTATTATAAAAAAGTAATTTTTTTTTTTTAAAATTAAAAAAAAATTAAATTAAATAATCCATTCTTTAAACTCTGAAATATCTTTGGAGTGCATTAAACAACTCTCAAGATTATTGTAATTTACTAATTTATAATGGATTAGAAGGATATCTCTTATTTGGTTAGCCTAACAATGATATAATTGTTAGCATTAGGGTTAGCATTTTTTATTTTAAACATTTCATTTATTTCTATTTTTGTATAACCCTCACTAGAAATATTGGCACGTTAAATATCCTTAAAGATACTATGAAAACACCATTGAATACCTACCATTTTAACTAAAATTTTATAAATACCTTCATTGTCTACAGTAAGAGTAACCTTCATTGTCTACAGTAAGAGTAATGATGTATCCAAATACTAAGTAGTTTTGATAAATTTGATTACTGAAACTTATTTCAACACCTCTTTCATATTGCCCTTCTTTTATATATAATATAAAGCTTAATTTTTTACTAAGTAGTTTTGATAAATTTGATGACTGAAACTTATTTGATTGCCATCTTCTGATTCCCCATCCTAGGTGATATATGTTCCACTCTTTTTAACCACAACTACTATGTGATTGCAGCATCTTATTTATTGTACAGGTAAGTAACAATCATGTGTAGGAATTATGTAACTGGTTGGTTACACACCCTTTTATCTATTTTACATTCCAGAAAACTTTTTAATGGAGCATGTAAAAAAAAAACCACAACAATGCTTAGCTTTGAAATGGTGCATGTATTAATGCAACTGGTGAAACAGTTCATTGCTAATGGCACATGTGTATCAGATATGAATTCAATGGGAGTTAAATTGGCTTAGTATTAGCATATATAGATTAAAAAAACTAAAACTCATTGAGGCCATGAGAAAAATGGATAAAGTTTGCAGGAATACGAAACCCTTTAACAGCATAATTTTTTAAAAATGAGATGAACATGTATATCAGTTGTAGAATTTTAATATTGCTGGCAAGGTTTTCAATGAGAAGATAGAGCGATACATTTTTGTCATGTAATATGATAATTGAAGCATAGAAAAGACATTTTAGCAAAGGAAACAAATAGGTGCCCACCCAGATCGGTTCACCTTTGCTAGCATCGTTCCAGTGTGTGTGAAAATAGGAGCTTTAGAAAACCGAACAGAGAGAGGCATTGGGCCATGTCTGCATGTCCTTCACCTGCTCCTTCTTCTACTTCACCGATCACAAACACTGCAAAAAAACACTGTAAACACTGAATAAAAGAGATAGGATCACAAACAGTACCTAATCCTATGAGCACATAATCCAAACCATCTTTTATAGAAGGGGAAGCTTGGAGCTTTTTCCTCCTTTTTTATACTCTTTACCAAGATTTTATCGTTGAACAGAAGCAAAATCTACAACAAAATGATCACTTGAAGCAGCTCGTAGTTCCTCAATTGGCTATGAGACAATGTTGTGGCTGGGAAACTTTATATGGGACATGAAACGGTTCTAAAGACATTCAACCAAAGTGCTTACTCTTCCTCATCAGTTACCAGGTGAGCTGTAATATTCGTCAGCTATAACGTAGGTAACCATGCTCCCTTTGTTGCCACTGTAGGACAAACCAAGCCACTCTTCCTACCATGCTTTCATCCAACGTAACTGCCACCATGACAACTAGCAAGGCTATCAAAAAAAATGAAAAAGGGTTAATGTTTACATAGAAACATGCTTCCCTCTACAACTGAATACAACTTTCGGTGTAACTAGCATACATATATTAAATACTAATATATATAAAATACGCTGAGAGTTATCCTTCTTAGGCACTTATTTTCATCAATTTTTCTTAGTGCAATAGACACCTTATTTTCATCAATTTTTCTTAGTGCAATAGACACCTTGATAATGATAACTCTTAGCGTATTTTATACATATTAATATTATATCATAACCCTTCACTTCCATAACCCTTATATATAAATTAATATTATTATATATTAGATTTTTTTCAATATTTTTGTAATATATAATTATAAAATTGTTTATTAATATATAATAATATTATAATTATGTTTTAAAAATATTATATATTGATATATTTAATTTTAAAATAAAATAAATATTTATTTTATACAATTGAATCCTAATTGAACCAAAATTCTAACCCTAACCATAATTGAAACCTAATCCTAATTTTATTGTAATCCTAACCCTATATCTAGTTCTAATTCTAACTGTAATGCCCTGCCACACAACCCTAAAACCTAATCCTAATTTTATTGTAATCCTAACCCTATATCTAGTTCTAATTCTAACTGTAATGCCCTGCCACACAACCCTAGAGGAAGATGAAACTAACTATTTAAACAGACTATTTTTTTTTTTTAAGTGCAATTAATATGCAAGTTCACTACCCATTGCAAACATCCCCTAAGGTTACGGGACAGAGGTTATTTAGAACCTCAACAAAAAACATGAATTGAAGCCATAACATTCATTTACTTAATAATTTAGAAATACATACATTCCATACAAGATAAATTACATCAAAGATAAGAGATAACTTTCAATTTAATTTATCCATAATTAAACAATACGATTACAACTCGCATTCCCCTAATGAGGTAAGTCCATTAAGCAAGATTACAAATTACATCATTCCACCTCGATAACAACTAAGGGGTAATAAATCACAAGAACAACTATATAATGAAATCAAGCAAGAACTGAAATTGAATCCCACGAGCTCTCCAACAGGAAATCTTGTCCACACGAACATGAAGAAAGCCCAACGGATTAAGGTGCACACCGCCAAACCAAGTGGTATTTGAAGGCCCACACACCTATGCTAGAGATAGTAACAAGGAATCCTAGCCAAGGCCATCTACCTCTAGACACACGCTAATATGTAACTGAACCAAACTGAAACAACCAATCACATATACCACACAAGTATAATAAAAGTACGACTCAACATGGTTACATTGCTTCCAGACATAAATCAGATCAAGTATGTTAAGAGAACCATACACAGAGAGTCAAATACCAACTATTGTCTTAGATAGAGTGTCATCACACAACTGGTCATGGGATTACCTCTGGGAATCTTCATAGGCTCTAGCCCCCACTAAGGGTTATCCTGGTGGCCTCAACCGAATCCCGACCCCCATACTCACTCATGCGGAATCAAATACCTTTCGTATAGACAAGATAGATGACCTTTCCATTCTAGGCCTTCCCACTCATCCCAAGTCTAAACGAGCCCTTGTGTCTATGAGTGAGGCAAAATTATCTTGATTAGTGAGAAGTTAGTCCTAATCTTCTAAGTATTGTTTTAGTTATCACTTGATTAACCACCTCCGAAGGTTATCCAGTTTACCTCTTTGGGCTCTGACGCTTAATGAAAGCCACTCTTCTACTTGACAACACACAATCAAATTAATTACCAAGGGAACTTAAGTGCATACAAAAATAGATATTCCAACCGCTCCAACTCTAGGAGGAAACATAAAAAGAAACTCACTCCAACACTGGAGGTACAAACATAACAAAACCACTTCTTACAAGGAGTCACAAATCACCTAACCCATTCCTTCCTTAGGAGGCACAAACATCCCCGTTCGTGGAAACCAGGTTAAACACTGACTAGACATCATGCACTACCCAAGGAATTCACAACAGGTTGACAAACATCATATGACAACCCACATAACTGAAAACCCCTACTGAAAAAATTCCCCCGAGATGATAACAAAAGAAATCATATTTAAACAAGCAATTAATCAAGAATTAGACCTGCTTCGGATTTCCTAAATCCAATTATTTTAATAAAATTCAATAGATTATTGCCACAACAAAACTAATTTAATAATGTCATAAGCATAAATTTAAATCAAATATTTAATCCTTAATTGCTTGTAATTAAAATAAAATAAACATTCAGTACTTTATTGCCTTAATGCAACAGAATTGAATAACAACTCCATTGGAGAAGGATGAAATTTAAATCCAATATCACATACTCTAATTGATTTAAATAAATATAAAATAAAAATTTATTTCCACCATTTAGAAAATAACATTTTAAATAATAAATATTTCCTCTACTTGACATAATCATTTCCAAAACAATTTAACATAACTTAATATCCATATTATTTAAAACAAATACATTATTCCGTCTAAATATATTATTTTTAAAATAAAATCAATAATTTGTCGAAAAATACCATATTCCTATTTTCCCAATTAAACTTAAATTAATATTTTAATATATACATATATTCTTTCATAAAATCCATATATTAAAATTAACAATTAAACTATATGAATAAAATAATATAATATTCATAAAAAATCATTTAATTAATATTTTAATATTTAATATTATATAATAAAATATTAAATATTAATATATATATATTATTATTTTAATATATATATATTAATATTTAATATTTTATTATATAATATTAAATATTAAAATATTAATTAAATGATTAGTTATGAATATTATATTATTTTATTCATATAGTTTATTTATATTAATATTTAAATATTATAAAAATATAATAATAAATATTTAAAATATATTATAAATTTTATTTTTAATAAAAAAACGCATTTAAAAAAAACATTGGCCATGTGATTGCCTCGGGCCATGTGCTGCATGCTTTAGGGTTGGGGTTGGGCGGTTGTGTTTAACACAGCCAACCCTTGGTTAGGGCACGACTGTGTTAACCACAACCGACCCACACTGTGGGCGGGCTGTGTTAACCACAGCCAACCCACACCGTGGGCGGGCTGTGTCAACCACAACCAACCCACACTGTGGGCGTGGTTGTGTTTAACACAGCCGACCCCTGGTCTAGGCAGCGGCACCGGCGGACGGGAGGTGTGGGGGTATAAATTTTAACACCAATTTTGACATTAACCCCAAAATGAAAACAAATAAATATATATATATATGCTTATATATGTATATATGTATCAGTATATATATGCATATGTATATATCTATATACATATGTTTCCAAAGAAGAATTTTCAGAACACAATGGGAAAACCCTTTATAAAATAACTATTTTCAGTCAAGAATATCATTTTATTTTTGAGAAAGATCAACCATAAACAAAGGTTTTCCATTTTGAAGCAAGTTTTAACATGGGTATTTCATGCAACAATAGATAAAGTTTAAACATTTCAAACAACAACAACTAATTTGAAAAATCTTTCAAAATGAAACTAATTTAACTGAAGAAAACCTAGTTCTTCCAAGAAGCTTGAATGGTTGGAAATGGTGTTTTGAATTCCTTCAGAGAGTTTAGTCCCTCCAAACAAAGCAACAGAATTCCTTCACAGTTTCAATCCCAAAACCCACAAACATCAAAATCTTCTTCCCTTCTCTATTTTCAGATTTTCATCCTCCCAAAATTGTATGCAAAATTTCAAATAATAGCCAAAAAAGAAAAATATATCTTTCAACCACCATCATCAATATCTCATTTAACCTTTTCCATTTTTACACAAAATATCTATAAATTTCAAAATGCATATCTTAATTTAATTCAACGTAATTAATTTAATTAATCAATAAAATAATTCTAATCCAAGATTAAATTATTTTATCAATTAAATTAAATTAATTAATAAATCAAATAACATTTCTAACATTATAAACAAATTAATTTAATCAACAACTTAAATACGTAATGCAATTAATTACCATTTTCTAAATTGCAATTTAAATAAAATCAAGGCAAATAACACCATATTAACGTAATTGAACCAGACTAAAACTCGACGACACACTATGACTAGGGCGATGACATGGCACAAAAAACCTAACTACTATCTCCCAATCGAATATCGTTGGGCAATAGACACGCTCAAACCTTTGAAACCAGGTGGAGTCGATGTCTTGTACATGTTAAACTACGAATAAAGAGTATATCCACATGCATAAATATGTCATAATTAAAACACACTGTGAAGAAGAAATCGCAGAATTGCAAGGCGCTCACAAGCGAGTGATGCGATACCGTCCCCTTCACCAATACAATGTAACTAACTGACAAATCTAACATAATAATTTAATCTAAAGTATAAAACATCATTAATTCAAATATTCACGATGCTAATCCAAGACATGTCATAATGATAACATCAGAATAAAATACCATCACATCAAAATATAACATTCACATCGCTTTACAGATAGCGGTCTAATAGCAAACGAGTACCATAGTCAAGGTACAAACGTAAAACACACACAATAAGGTATTTGAATATCTAGAAACACATCAAAGTAACAAAACAACACAAGGACACACTGTCCAACCAGAAGGAAAAACAGAGGGGTATTACACTAACTCTAACCCTAACCATAATTATAACCCTATTCATAATCGTATTTACAATAGTAACTCTAACCCTAATTGAACTGCAACCCTAATTGAACCATAACTCTAAGTTTAATTGAACAATAATCACACTTCTACACTAACCCTAACCATAACTCAAAGATTTATCCCATAAATGTAATTGAAATGTAAACCTAATTAAACCCTAACATTAATTAAACCCTTTTTGTAATGGATTGTTAATATTAAATTCAATTGAATGCTAACGCTATTCCTAACCCTATATCTAATACTACTTCTAACCCTAAATCTAATTCTACTTCTAACCCTAATACTAATCTTAATTATGTCTCTATCCCTAATTTATCTCTAATTATGGCAAGGGTTAGGTTATAGTTTTATTAGGAGCAGGGTTAGTATAAGGATAAGGATTATAATTCAATTAGGGTTAGGGTTAATATTATTACGGTTACCTAGGGTTAGTCTTAATATTACATTAGGGTTGGGGTTCTAGCTTTAAATTAAGGTTTAATTTGGGTTAGATTAGATTTCAATTAGTGTTTAATTACAGTTCAATTAGGGTTTAGTTATGGTTGGAGTTAGTATTAGGATAAGCTTATTGTTGAATTTGATTTAGGGTTTAATTAATATCATGGTTAGGGTTTAATTAGGGTTTTGTTCATTATTAGGTTTAGGATTAGTCTTATTATTACATTAGGAGTAGGGATAGGGTTAGAGTGAAATAGAGTTAGGTTTATGGTTAGGATAAGAGTTAGAATTAGAGTTAGATTTGGAGATAAGTTTAGCATTAAGTTTAGGGTTAGGGTTAGGGTTAGGATTAGTTTGAGGATTATGGCAAGGGTTGCAATTAGGGATAAGGTTAGAATCTTGGTTAAGATTAGGGTTAGGTTTAAGATTACAATTAGGGTTAGGGTTAGGGTTACAAATTGGGCTAAAATTAGGGTTTGAATTATAATTAGAGATAGATTAGGGTTAGAATTAGGGTTACATTTAGGGTTATAGTTAGAGTTAGGTTTAGATTTAAGCTTAGGCTTATAGTTAGATATAGAATAACTAGATAGGTTTAGGGGTAGGATTATGGTTAGGGTTAAGATTAAGATAATTTTAAGGGCTACAATTAGGGTTAAAAATAGGGTTAGGGTTAGGGTTATATTTAAGTTTAATATTTGGATTTGTGTTGCAATTAGATATAGAACCCTAACTGTAATTAAACCCTAACCATAACCATAACTATAATCGTAATTCATCCTTGACCCTAATTTACCCCTAACCCTAATCCTAATTGAATCTCGACCCTAATCCTAATTTAATATTAACCCCAACCTTAACTATAAGCATAACCATAACCCTAATTGAACTCTAATATTAACCCTATCTCTAACCCTAATTGAATTGTAATCCTTATCCTAACTTTAAGTGATGCCTAACTATATTTGAACACTAATATATCCTAAACCTGATTGAATTCTTTCCCTAATTACACCCTAACTCTAATTAAACCTTGATTGAACCCTAACCATAAATTCGATCCTTATTAAACCCTAACACATTTAATGAGCACTTATTGAACTCTAACCCTAACCCTAATTGAACACTTACAATAATTGGACTCTAAAAATATTCCTAATTAAACTCTAATCCTAATTTAACCTTAATCCTAACCCTAATCCTAATTGATTCTAACCCTAGTGTTGAACACTATTTGAATCCTAACCCTAGCACTCACCCTTATGTTGATTGAATCTTAACTATTATCCTATATCTAATTGATTCCTAACCCTATTTGATCCCCATGTAATGCCCGAAAGTTTACACCAAAATAAAGCTAAGAACAAAACACTAATTTCAAATTTCATTCACTTATGCTTGCAAAACTTTCAATGTTTGCTACCAACGTAGGCACTATAAGAAGGCATGCAACTTTTGACCAATCATAAACTATAATTCTTTTAGTTAGATAACTGGATTGCTTAGACCATCATGGCCAAGTTGAGAGGAGACATGGAATCCACATCTCTAAGGTAGACTTAAATAGTTCAACCAACCCAAAGTTAAACTGAATCATTATATAGGTCACATTCCAATAATAACATATATATATCATAAGTAAAATCAAGAATAATAAGAGAACAAATCCTAGGGGCCAGACCTAATTCCTCGGGGGCTCGTCTCTGACGACCTTGCCTATGTATATAATTCGTAGAGGAATCGTAGTTCGACACTAGACTTCAACCATCACCCACTTGGTTGGGTAACAAAAGGGTATAACTAGAAGGTTCAAAAGTTTCCATATGAATTTTGAAACAACATTATATGTTCAAACATTCCCTCTATCAATCCTTCTATTATCATGACTATGAGACTCCATATGAACCCACAAATTCGATATCAAAGGTAGAAATATCGCTTATCAACTTTCATAACATTAGTCATTGGACCTCTAAGGAATACCAATTCTATGAACATCCTACCAATACCTCTACAATACTAAGGAATATTTGATTGATAAATTTACAATAGTAATTAATTACCATGTAATGATTTATATATGAAAATTATTGATTAAAACTTGATAGCTCATATAATAGCTAAGTAATTACTATTAGTGGATAATTATTTACTCACTATATAGAAATAGTAATAACCACAATTGTCCAAAAAGTAATATTTAACCTAACCAAGAATGTTTCCTAAAAAGTATAAAAGTAAAATCATCATCTATTAGAATCATAATGACTATACTA
Organism: Sequoiadendron giganteum; assembly: GCA_007115665.2. NCBI lineage: Eukaryota > Viridiplantae > Streptophyta > Pinopsida > Cupressales > Cupressaceae > Sequoiadendron > Sequoiadendron giganteum. The sequence continues at coordinate 647,237,924 of CM021100.1, forward strand.
ATGTTAAGTTTAGTGACATACACAATAATGTTACCTTATTTCAAATGTTAACCATATATTTCTAACATCAACAAATTGGAACTATAACAAGTAATAATAACAATATGTCACAAGAACAAAGCTCTATTTGATTACATATACCTTTCAATTTATAACTATCATACAATTGACAAATGAATAACCACAAAATAGATTTGTATTAATGTATTTCAGCTAGAACTACAATTTGACATGATAATGATTAACAACTAAATATTTATATAAAAACAATAACTATGGAAAAAACCAATACCTACCAAATACTAATGTTTTTTTTGTTTGTTATAACAGGATATGCATTGAACAGGTTTGATTTGAAATGTTATACAGTCATACAAGTAAGGGAAATTAATTGGTATAGGTATAAACCTATAGCTAACCTCCCTACTTATACCAAAGTCGGTGTTGTCGACACCATTATCATAACAAATGTGACAAACTACAAATGCACAAAGATTTAAGCAACTATTTAGAGTATAAAACACAGTGTAACTATATTATTTTCTATTAATATTTTAATTCTTCAACGTATCCAATCAAGAAGTTCTATAGGAACTTTACACTACAGGTCAAAGGAAATGGGGTTTTTGAACCACCAGTCCAATTGCCTATGGTCTTATGTAATTGATGGATTAAGTTTCAATTGGCATTTGCATATACACACACAAAGATCTATGATATAAGCAAGATTTTATTCTATTTTTTTTTTTTCCTATAATACAGATTGAAACTTTTGGGTCTCAGTTTATGGTTTTGTTTAGAAGATACTTTAAAGGTTTAGTTTTATTTTCGTACAGGAAGTAAATTAGTTTGATTTGCTTTTGAATTAGGTTTTGAGCTCTTTACCCTTATGGTATTTCTTATATAATTATTATCAACCATGGGATTAACATCTAAATGGATCATGAGCGTGGACACCGGCGCGGTCATGGGCGGGAGAAAACAGAGTTCGAAATTCAAAGCAATGGAATCGGAACCGGAATCAGAGCAAGATTAGAAAATTGACAATTGAATCAGGAGCTGGATTCGAGTCAGAAGCAAGGTAAGGATGAACAGGATGATGTGGACTCTAGAGACAAAATACAAGTGGATCCCGGGGGAAAGGAAAATCCGATGATTATCCCTGCTACTTCTTCCACCAGTAAAAATGAGAAAGATAGAGGGGGAGTGGGAACCACAGCTAGTCTTGGAGGCAATTGAAAAACCTGGACCTCATTATTCGGGGTAAAACCTAATGGAAAGTCTTCCTTCCCTCCAGTGCAAAATATCTCGTCCCCTGCTAGAGGTAAGTTTGCTATTTCCATTCCAGATCTGATTATAGACCATAATATAGCCCTAATGGAATGAACTCTGGTTGGAAAATTTATGGGCCCTAGACCAAATATTGAAGTGGTCAGGGAGTTTGTTAGAAATAAATGGAGAACCAATGGGAAAGTCTCAGTTGCTGCTCTTCCAAAGGGTTTTTTTGCTTTTGAATTTACTTGCAAAGAGGATATCATGGCTGTAAGAGGTGGAGGTCCCTGGGTGATAGGGAAATCTTCCCTAGCTCTAAAGAAGTGGTCCTCCCACTTGGATCTATCGGATTCCATCTTTGAGAACGTCCTAGTCTGGGTTAGACTTCTAGGCCTGCCCCTGGAGTACTGGAGTGAAGACATCTTCCTTGGTATTGCGAGCTCCTTTGGTGAGCTCCTTTCGATCAACACAATGACAACTACTAGAAAGAGATTGGTTTTTGCGAGGATATGTGTGGGAGTTCCACAAGAAGTAGACTTACCATCGTCGATAGACATACAATCTAAACTGGGTTCTTGGGAATAGAACATAGAGTTTGAAACCATCCAGTTTGCCTGCTTCAAGTGTAGGAAATCTGGTCATTGGGCAAAAAATTGCCCTTTAAATGCTACTTTAGAGAAAGAAAAGCCAATAGAACCTAGAAAAAAGGAACGAAAAAAGAAGAAGAATGACTTAGGGGAAGAAAGGAGGGAAAATAAAGAGCAAGAGTTGGAAAACATAGAAGCTGATAATCAGAAAGGCTCCTCAGAGATCGAAGTGGTCTTGGAGTATAAAGGTGAGATCCCTAATGATCTTCATAACTTAAAGTCTCCTTCAAAGGAAAGAGTTTCTAATGAGGGTACCCTAGCTGGAGAAGGAGATCGAAACCTTTCTCCTTCCTTATCCCAAATGATAGTCCCTTCTGATAGAAACGAAGAGATCCCGAGTTTGGAGGATATCCCTAGTGAGGGCCTATCCTTGGTTCTGAAAATCCCTCTTCTCTCCCCGTCTTCTGATAATCTTCCCCCTATGGGTGTGGAGCAACTGACGGATCCCAACTCCACTGTTAGGGTTTTAGAATCCCTGGAAAAATAGGATTACTCAGCTAACCTATCCAGTAATGTCTTGTTTTGTCAAGAGAATGGTATTATGGACACCTTACCCTGGGAACAAAGATTACCAAATGAAAAGGATTGGGAATCCAGTAGAGAGACAGACAGTCAAGATGAGACTGATAAAGAGGAGAACACATCAAAGAAGAAGTTTGGAAAAATCAAAACAAGGGAAGACCTCAAGTGGCATTTCTACCAAATCAAGAGGTAAGGCAAATTGTGGAGCAGTAAAGAATTCAAGAGGTAAAAAGTCTTCAAAAAAGAAAAGAGAGCTGAATAGCTTTCAGGATATAGCGGATGGATCTCAGAAAACCATCCCGGAATGTCTTAACTCCCCCGGTATATAATGAAGATTATGTCCTGGAATATTAGGGGACTCAATAGCCCCCACAAGCAGGATGTTCTTTGCAACTTTGTTAGAGATCACAAACCTGACATTCGTTTAATTCAAGAAACTAAAATGTCTAAGGAGAAAATTGAAATGATGAAACTTTTTCAGTTTTACAGTAACAGGGCGAATGGTGCTTCGGGAGGCATTGTTACTTTCTGGAATAGTCACAATATCAAAGGAGATCCGATATTGGAAGGTACGAATCACATAGTTACTAGATTCACACATATAAGAGATAACTTCAGCTGGATTCAAATGAACATATATGCTCCTAATGGAAAAGGTATGAGAAAATCTTTTTGGTTGGAATTAGCTGCCATTAGGAGGATTTTTGATAAAGAAGCTTGGATTGTTATGGGGGATTTTAATACTCCCTTAATGAACGATGAAAAATTTGGGGGATCTCAGATTAATTTGGAGAGTAAAGAGGATCTTCAGAACTTCATTGATAATCAAGGGCTGATTGATCTGGATCTTCATGGAGCCTCCTTCACTTGGTCCAATCGCAGAAAGGGGATGGATCTCATACAGGTCAGATTAGATAGATCTTTGATTTCCAATCATTGATATTTTGATTACTATTGCTCCCTTAAAGCTCTCACAAGAATAGGTTCTGATCACTCTCCTATCAGTTTCACTACGGACCCTATAAAAAAGAAGAAGAATACTCCTTTCAGATTCGAAAAAATGTGGATCTCTCATCCTGCTCTTAAAGAGGAAATAAAGAAATGGTGGAATATAAGTATTCAAGGAACAACTATGTTTAGAATTTCCAAAAAATTAAGGGAAGTGAAATGTAATTTAAAAAAATGGAAAAATAATTCTTTTGGGAACATCTTTAAGATTAAGTCCGAACTTCATATGGATCTGGGAGCAATTCAGTTCAAAATACAGAAGGAGGGTTACTTGAATGATACTAGGGAAAAAGAGAATGAGCTCCTTATGAAGATGTACGACATAATTGGGAAGGAGGAGGAGTTCTGGAAACAAAGATCAAGAGCCCTTTGGATGTTTGCTGGAGATAGAAACAATAGGTACTTCCACCTTTCGGCCTCAAAACACAGAGCTGTAAATAGAATATCTCACATAGATGTGAATGGTACCAGGTATGAGGAGGAGGAGGATATCAGGAAGCAGGCGAGCTCCTTCTTTAAAATCTTCTCTCGATAAGTAATGAAATAAACCAAAATGAGCAAGATTAGCTAGTTGAAGCTATACCTAGAGTTATCAACCAAGAAAACAACTCTTTTATGACAGCTATCCCCACCAACGAGGAAGTTAAGCGGGCTATCTTTTCCTTTGATGTGAGTAAAGCGTCGGGTCCTGATGGTTTCCCTCTATTTTTCTTTCAATGGCTCTAGGAGATTGTTGAAGAAGATGTGGTTAATGTTGTTAAGGAATTTTTTGGAGCCAGATGTCTTTTAAAAGAATTAAATGCTTCTTTCTTGGTTCTCATCCCCAGGAAACCTGGAGCTAATAACTTTGAGGCTTTTAGGCCCATCAGTCTCTGTAATTCTTTATACAAGATCATCTCTAAGGTCTTAACCTCTAGATTCTTAACTCTTATGCCTTCCTTGATTTCTCCTCAACAGAATGGCTTTGTTCCTGGCAGACAAATCCTTGATTTGATTGTTACGGTTCATGAGAACATTCATCCCCTTGTTGAGTCGAAGACCGAAGGTTTCCTATTAAAGCTTGATATCTCTAAAGCCTATGACAGAGTTGATTGGATTTTTTTATTTAAAATCTTGAAGGCTTTTGGCTTTAATAATAGGGTTATTCAAATGGTGGAACAACTTGTGTCCACAGCTTCCATATCGATTATGGTCAATGGATCCCCTACCTCCTTTTTTCAGAGTACCAGAGGTCTAAGGTAGGGTGATCCTATATCTCCTATTTTATTCACTATTATGGTTGAAAGTTTATGCAAGAATTTGAAAAATTTGGTTGAATTTAAATTTCTTTCTGGGCTTAGACCTTCCTCAAGCAACTTGGTGTGCTCACATCAACAATTTGTTGATGAAACTATGCTTATGGGTCAAGCTATTGTGTCTGAAGGAAAATTTATAAAACAGTTACTTGATAAGTATGGGAGAGCTTCAGGATAACTGATCAACAATCAAAAAAGTTCTTTGTTCTTCTTCAATACTCCGGCTCATAGATAGGCCAAAATTGCCAGAATTCTAGGTTGTAGGGTGGATTCCCTTCCTGCCACCTACCTTGGTCTTCCCTTAAGCCTGAAACCTCCCGAGTCTTTCTGGATCTCGTTGGTGGATAGATTCAGTAAGAAGCTTGCGGGTTGGAAAGGAGCACTGCTAAGTCAAGCTGGTAAGCTTCAGCTCCTCAAAGCCTCTCTCCAAAATCTTCCTATCTATGCCCTGAGCCTATTTAAGATTCCAACAAAATTTGCTGATGCCATTGAAAAAATTCAAAAAAGACTTCTTTGGTCGGGTGTTGAGGAAAATAAAAGAGTTCCCCTAATTGACTAGAATCTGGTTTGTAGACCTAAAAAGAACGACGGACTTGGCTTAAGAAGAATCAGAACTGTCAATAAAATCCTCTTAGCTAAGCAAATCTGAAGAATCTTCTCTTCTTCTGGGGAGAGGATTGATATTCTGGCTAGTAAATATTTAGAAAACAACTGTTCCTCCATTATAAAGATGGACCCCCACCTTCTTCCGAGAGGGTCTATATGCTGGAACAACTTAATCCTTGGAAAAAAGATTTTGGATGATGGTATTGGATGGCAAGTGAGAAATGGTAATCGTACCAGATTTTGGGAAGACAAATGGCTTCTTAAGGAACCCATGATAAAAATCAACTCCTTCAGAGAATGGGCTGAGAATTGCAAGGCTCGGTTTGAAACTTATGTGAAAGACTACAGAGTGAATGGTAATTGGGTGGACTTGGGCAGTGTCAGTCAGGCTTTGGCTCCCATCCAGACTTCGCTGGTGGCTGTTAGACTTAGTTCTGAGCAGTTGGATGATCGTGCGGTTTGGATTGATGATCCCTCTGGCAACTTTTCTATGTCTTCCGCCTTTGCCAGAATCACTTCTTCTTTGGATCATCCTCCCTTTTGGTCTACAACTTGGTTCAAATATCTGATACCTAAAATTAATATCTGCTTCTAGATCCTTCTCCAAAATAAGGTGCTCACGATTGACAACCTGTGCAAACACGAATTTCAAATCCCAAATAGATGCTTTCTTTGTAAGATGGAGGCTGAATCTGTGCATCATTTATTCCTTCATTGCTCTTTTGCTACTTCTCTTTGGGAAAAATTCATCAGGTTATGGAACTTTCCTTGGGTTTTCCCTTTGTCCATTGAGGATCTCTTTTCTCAGTGGAAAGCCCCGACAAGGAACCCTTTGCTCAGGTTTTTTTGGGATTTATCCTTCCCTCATATTGCTTGGGGCCTTTGGAAAGAATGCAACAACATAATTTTTAGGGGCAAAGAAGCCTCTATGGATTATGTTTTTGATAAAATTGTCAGATCCCTGAAGGAAAATTTCAATGTCGTGGCTTAGAAGGACAGGAAGACCATGAATGCGGAGTTTTCGAACTATGATCTAATTGTTGCTAAGGAATGGAACATCAATCCTAATTTGTCTTGTTCTATTATGAAGGCCAAAAAGGACAGAGAGGGAGTTTGCTGGTTTTTTCCGCCTAACGGGTGGATCAAAGCTAACTTTGATGGCGTGGCTAAAGGCAATCTAGGGGCAGCGGGTTGTGGAGGAGTTATAAGGGATCCCTATGGAAACTTCATTGGTGCAATTGCCTCGCCTCTTGGCTCTCAAACTAATCATCTGGCGGAGGCTGCTGGTGCTTACCATATCATAAATTTAGCCCAAAGTCTTAACATTAAAAATATATGGCTTGAAGGAGACTCCAAAAACATAATTGATTGCCTCCGTGGCAAGTCTCCCCCCTCGTGGACCATCAATTCGTGGATTGAGGAAGCCATATTGAACTTGGCCAAATTGGAAAAAGTTAAAATATCACACGCCTATAAAGAAGCCAATGCTGTTGCAGACTTTTTTGCTAATGAAGGAGTTAAGAGTAAAGAAGTGTGTACCTGGCTAAATATTAGCGATCTAAATTTTAATGTCTGTGCCTTATTAAATTATGATAAATCACATGGTAAAGCGACGTGTTATCCCTTTAATGAGGACAGGTTGGATCTATCACATCACAATCATTAGATTGCATAGGACCAAGCCCAATGGAGTAAGCTGCAAGAAAACTCCGCATGCTTTGTGGGTTTTTAGATTTGGTGGGGCCAATTTTAGAAAGGCTTGTGTTTGGATCTTCCTCATTGTGTCAGACGAAATGGGAGGAGACAGAAAGCGAACTGAGCCAGATAGCTACGAAACACATATGAAAAATGCCAAGGTTTGGAACAAGATTAAAAGCGGAGGGTTGATTCCTTTCCTGGAGAAGCTTCATGGCTCTAACCAGGAGGCCACAGATCTCTTTGCCAAAAATTGGAATGATGGTAAGCTGACTCTGTTTGGCACGAATGTGGAACTCAGCGAAAATCTTATTGTTGATGTTACGGGATTACCCACTGATGGGAAGAAGTTCTTTAGGGATAGGGCTTTTTCTGACGAAGTTGTTATCAGATTTCCTAAAAAGGACAAGGAAAGGCTAAGTATTGTCAAAATTGCTAACAGTTGCTTCGATGTTGACTCCATAAAGGCTATCTGGAGAAAGGTTCTTCGGGTCATCATGGAGTACATTACGGTGGACAAGCGCTTCACAAAAGTCTATGGCTAGCACTTTGCTCTTCTCAACCATTTCTGACACAAGGTAAGGGTCTCTATCCTCTATTATCTTTTCTGCTCCTTGAAGAAAAGCTTGGAGGACAATAAGAAAAACCCTATAAGATTCCCCATTCTGCACACTGGGTTAAATAGGCCAATTGTTGAACATCTCCATGTGCCCGTTCTTGCTATTTTGGAAACCAACCCAGACTCTGAGAGTGATGATACTGAGCCTAGTGACTCGAAGTATTTTCCTAACTCTAGCCCGGTTAGAAAAGCCCCTAGCTTGCATGTTGGCCCTTCCAGGGATTCCGATAAAACCCGTGTGCTTGAGCCTGACAATCCTTCCCTTAAGATTAGCTATGTTGACAAGAAAACCCAGGCCAAAAGCCTTGTCTCCTACTCCGAAGAGTCCTCTGAGTCAGAGGAATCTGATACCAACAATTCTGAGCGTTGTGCTGACCCTCTGCCGGACACACACATTTATGATAATTCCCCTGTTAACATTAGAAAAGAGCCCTCTCTGGATTATCTCAACCTTGCCAAAACCAACTCTGAGTCCCACTCCAAACTCTTGGATTGGACTTTCTTTGAAATTAATGAGCTGAAAATTAAAAACTGGGCCCTGCAAAGTAAGATCGATGAAATAGGCGCTAAGATTGCTGAGATGGAAAAGAAAGAAGCGACTCACAGTAACAGGAAGATTGACACCGAAGCTAAGAACTTAAAGAATACCATCAAAATTGTCGCCGAGCAAAACAACTGTATAGCAAGACACAATGCTATAATCATCAATGCGATGACTGAGAAGCTTGATAAAGCCTAGCAGGGATCTCTGGTGGTTGATCTGGAGGATACCGAGGATAAAAGGCAAGATACGGAAGCTGGCATTTCCAGAAGAACCAGAGCCAATCTGAAGCTCAAGGCCCCCCTTACTCCGAAAATGATTCAAACTTTTAAAAAGAGGGTTAAAGATATGCAGGATCTGGAGGCGGAGATGGAGTCTGTCCTTAGGACTCTGAATTAATGGCTGGGGTTTTCTTTGTGCTTTCTCTGCTGGTCCTTATTTCTTGACCTTTCTGGTCCTTTTTGTTTGGTTGCTGCTGGTCTTTTTTCGGACAGCTATTTTTTTTGGTGGAACTCTAGTGTCCTCTTTGTAGTTTTGTAAACTTTGTGGTTTTGGGTCCCTATAAAACCCGTTTTACCCTTTATCAAAAACATCTAAATTTTCTACAGCTTAATCATGTTATAAGATAACATCTGAGTGTTTCATATTATACAATCTGCCATATATATATATATATAAATTATCAACTTCCAAGAACGCAAATCCATTATATGCAAAAGTAAGTTTGATTTTATCCCCTGACAATGTGAGAATTAATTATAGTGTTTGTACTACTATTCTCATGGGCACTTCCGAAAGTCAAAAGAAGATTCAGAAAAGAAGGAAATTGGGAAATAAAGCCTGTCAACATAGTCTTAAGAAAATTAATTTATGACAAATTTTATGCTATCTATTTAACATAGGATAGCAGGAATCAGCACTATTAGAAATTGAAATCACAAGACAAAGATGTATTAATCAAGAATGGAGAGATGGAAGAATAACAAGTCACGCGGTATAGTCCACATACCAAGTATTGTCTTCCTCAAAATTCTACAGTTCACTTGCCTATTCTTTGGTGATGAATTTAGTTTGCAGAAGAGAGCTTTCATCGAAACTAATTTAACTGAAACTCCTCGTCCTGAATGCCCCACAATGTGTTACGCTTCTGTGCAAATTGATTTGGAAGAGGAAATGGATATCCATCGACGCATAAAGGATAAAAGAATTTTGCCACATGTTGTAGTTGCAAGTGCCCTGGCAGTCACGTAGGCAAAATGCGAAGCATAGACAAGGCACACGAACTGTCTGGCAACAAAATGTGAAAGCATAGACAAGGCATGTGAACTATTTGACACTAAAAATAAAATGGAATCATACACAAGGCTCATGAGCTGCTTGACAGAACACCTCAAACAAATGACGTCCCATGCTATACCATGATTGAAGGATACACACAAATTGTATTTATTAATAATACTTCAGAATCTTTCAACAATGCAATTTACAGGTGTACGACCCATTTTCCATAGCCTTCGTTATTAATCCAGGGCAAATATAAAATAAAATACATAACCTTTAATTTTCAATCTAATCAATCAAAAGAAACAAATAAAGGAAGTGCTCGACAAGGAAAGCGTACAAGACAAAAATTTGTATTTGTGCAAATTATTCATTGACTACCAGGGGAAAAGAAACCAATCATTTCTGGTCTACGGAGGTTGTATTAATAGTCTTTTACCATATATGAATAGAGGGTGACTCGTTTGTGAATAAGAAGATGATATTCAGCTTAATAAAATTGCCTGGACAAACTTGGGATTGCCCAAAATAACCATTTTGGTGCGCGATTATTTTAGCAATAGACACATCCTTGAATCTTAAGAAGGACTTAAATCTATTTAAAGAAATAATTCCCATAAAACAGTTCTGTAATTTAGATCTAACAGAACATAAATTCCTTCAATATTTTTAAGGAATAAATATATCAAACTTACTATGATAAAGGGAACTCGTGTTCCCTAAAATAATGGTGAAACAATTAAGTATGCTACAAGTTTAAAGAATAGATGGAAAAAGAGAAACCTGGAACATGAGATTACTTATGCACTCCTGAAACAACCATCCTTGCTCTGTAACACATTTGAATGCTCATCTCTTTGCTGATCTTCCCCCATAAGCATCCCTTTTTTCAGACACCCACCTTTCTTCCCCCTTCAATGCTACATTTAATTAATTAATTTATTTTTATTGTCCCATCATCCTCCTTACCTCGCACGAATCCCAAGCTCCCAGTGTAGCATCTGAGATGAGGAGATGAGGAGATAACGTTGTGACGAGGAGTCTCCTCCCTCACGCAAGCTACCCACCCTACCATAATAAAAATGTTTAAGCAAAAGATAAGGCGTGCGAGTTGCTTTTACCCCTTTTGTCCCATCGATGACAAGATGAATAATGCTTCCACAGATTGCATTCATGGAGTAATCCAAATGATCCCCTTATTTAATGTATTTGAGTGAACATTGCTGTAAATCCATGCCATAGTAAGTTGTTGTTAGGCAATAAGCTGCAATCAATATCCTGTCCACTCCATGTTCTTGCTACTGGCATAAATGCTTTGCAGATATTCTTTACTACTTTCAGATTCTCCTATGGATTGGATTCATTCATTGTTCTTATATCCAAACATCCTCCCACAAGATAAAGTCTTTGTCTTATCATCATAAATGTCATCTACTCTACTCGAACCCTTATCCTACATATATACCTATACCATAGGGTGGTCTTGAGTTTAGTAGTTTGAGTGTTGAAGGATTTTAATGTCAAACATTTATTTAATTCTATATATTATCATTAAGATCCCCTCAACATGATTTTGTTTTAAGCTCCTTTTTGGTCTAATAAAAAACTGATTTACTTTCAATGCTTTAATAATATATTTGCTATAGCTAACCATTTGCAATTTAACCCCATGTTAATAATAGACTCTCTTTTTTATTTAGAAGAATTATGGCTTGGCATAGATAATATAAGTGTAACTCCACTCTCTTTAGGAAAAGTATTATTTTAAGTATAACATCTTTATGCATTTTAATCATCTTAATACAAATGAGGTACATTCAATGGTAGGTATTTATTTTTAAACCATAGTAATATTATCGCTTGATTTCTCAACCATAATAATAACGGTAATATCTAATCAACATTTGAATATGAACAACAATAATGTTACAAATTAATTATAGTGCAAACATTATTATCCAATTCCCTAATGAACATTATCGATGATCTACTTGACTCAATAACAATACTATTCCAATTAAATCTAACTTTGATGATGATTCTACTATTATTAAACATTCCAATAATGAAAATCATTATCTAGTCACAATCTAATTGTTAATTAAAAACATTATCATTAACAATTAACTTCAATATATATGTATATAGATATTCATTTTATTTTAATTATTATTATTATTTAATCAACAATGAATCTTCCAATAATAACTTTATTATCGTTCCTCCACTGAAGCAATAGTAAGATCCTTGTTTAACTCCTGATCACTCAATATCATTGTTATGATTGAAATCACATGATTTAAGAATCACTTTATAAATAGATGCTCTCAAGTTCTAAATAGTTATTATTTGATTATTCAATTGGATATATGTTAGAATAATATTACTATCTCTCAAGCCACCAAACAATGATAATATCATTATTCAATCACAGCTTAATCCCCTACTTTTGATATAAATATATACACTTCAACATAATCTATATATATATATATATATATATATATATATATATATATATATATATATATATATATATATATAGTAGATAGATATATAGATAGATATATAGGTAGGATGTTCTTTACCATTTACTATAATAATCTAATTCATATAAATACAACACAAAGTTTTGAAATAGAAATTCTTTTTTCATTCCTTGAGCTAATAATTGGCAATATCTAATTATATTACAATAGGTTATAACAACAAGTGAGATGATAACCAAACAAACCAAGTATTATCATAACATGCAATTTATTGATCCGCCTACATATAAGGGATGACCACGATTATTATGGATAGGAATTTCATGTGAGTAGGAAGGTTTCCTTATAAGGCGGGGCCTTACACCCCAATCCTAACCCTTTAATTGAATAGTAAACTTAACTCTAATTATAACCCTATTTGAACCCCAATTATAATCCTAACCCCAAGCTTTATCATAAAATCATAATACTAATTGAACCCTTAGCTTATCCCTAATTGATGTCTAACCCTAATTGAACACTAATTTACATGAACCCTAATTAAATCTAACTTTTTTTTATATCCTAACTCTAATTGAACTTAGATTGAATTGTAACCCTAATTGTACCATAAACGTAATCCTAACTCTAACCCTAATTAAACTCTAATCTTCATCTTAACTTTAATTGATGGTTAACGTATTTGAACACTAATGTAACCTAATCCTAATTGAATTCTAACCATAATTATAGCCTAACCATAAACCTAATTGGATTCTATCCCTAATTATACCCTAACCCTATCCCTAATTATAGCCCTAGCCCTAATTATACTATAACTATAATCCTAATTAAATTGTAGCCTTAATTTAACTCTAACCCTAAGCCTAATTGAACTCTAATCGTAACTTTAAAAACTAATTTAATCATATCCCTAACATTATCCCTTACACTAGAATTAAATGATAACTATAACCCTAACTCTAATTGGATCCTATCCCTAATTGATCCTCCTTCCTAACCCTTTAATTGAATACTAAATCTAACTTTGATTGTAACCCTATTTGAACCCTAACTATAACCCTAACCCCAAGCTTTATCATACAAGCCTCGCCCTAACCCTAATTGACTGCTAATGTACATTAGCCCTAATTAAATATTAACCCTGATTGAACCCTAACCATAAACTTGACCCTTATTAAACCCTAACCAAATAGATCCATAATTGAACCCTACTACTAACCTTAATTGAATACTATCCATAATACTAACCCTTATTAAACCCTAACCATAAATTTGACCCTTATTTATTTGATCTTTTAGTTTATCTATGATAAATATTTTGAATTCTTAGTAATTTATATTTGATTTTCCTTTTCATTTATTTTTTATGTTGAATTTATTGGTAAACATTTTCATATCTTTGAATCAAATCTCCTTGACTTATTTATTTGATCTTTTAATTCATTTTTATCTTTGATTTATTTATTTAATCTTTCAATATTTTTTTTATTTTGATTGATTTATTTGAATTTTTAATTTATCAATGATAAATATTTTAAAATATTTGTGATTTATCTTTGATTTCTCTTTCTAATAAAATCTCTTTCATTTTCATTTTTTTTAATCAAATATCTTTGATTTTAGGCTGAGTGTTTTCTATCAAATCTCTTTGATTTTGATGTTGATTTTTCTTTTTGATTTTGATTTATCTTTGATTTATCTTTATGATATATATATATATATTTTGTGACGGTAAAAAGTTTCATTTGATCTTTTTGATTTATCTTTGAATTGTTTATTTGATTTATCTTTGATTTATTTATTTGATCTTTCAATTTATCATGGTAAAAAAATTATTTGATTTACTTGATTTATCTTTTATTTTTGATTTATTTATTTGATCTTTTAATTTATATATGATAAATATTTTGAATTTTTAATAATCTATATTTGATTTTTCTTTTTGATTTATTTATTGAATTTTTTAATTTATTTTTTAATCTCGAAATTATTGGTAAATATTTTCATATCTTTGAATCAAATCTCTTCCATTTATTTTTTTGATATTTCAATTCATTTTTATCTTTCATTTATTTATTTGATCTTTTAATATATTTATTTATTTTTGATTTATTTAAAAACATTTGTGATTTATCTTTGATTTCTCTCTCTCTCGTAAAATCCCTTTCATTTTGATTTTTTCTAATCAAATTTCTTGGATTTTGATTTTTCTTTTTGATTTTTTGATCAAAGAGAGATTTTGACTTTTCTATTAAATTTCTTTGATTTTGATTTTTTTTTTGTGATTCATCTTACATTTTATTTTTAATTTATCATTTTTTTTTTGTGATGGTGAAAAGTTTCATTTAATATTTTTGATTTATCTTTTATCAATAAAAAAATTATCAATTTACAAAACAAGTTTAATTAAATTAAATTAAATCTCACACCACTCATTAAATAAACCAATGGAAAATTAATAAATTTTTACTATAATATCAATTTAAATTAAATTCAAATTTGTATATTAAAGACAAAAGAAAAATCTTCAAAATTAAAACCAATATTAATTATATTAAATTTAATCTCACCACACTCTTAAATAAAACAATGAAAACAAATCTACTATATACTAAATTTAAATCAATTCAAATCCATCTATTATAAAAAAAACTAGAAAAATAAATTAAAAATTACCAAAAATTAAATTAAATAACCCATTCTTTAAACTCTGAAATATCTTTGGAATACATTAAACAATTCTCAAGATTATAGTAATTGACTAATTTATAATAGATTAGAAGGATATCTCTTATTTGGTTAGCCTAAAAATGATATTGTTAGCATTAGATTAGCATTTTTTATTTTAAACATTTCATTTATTTCTATTTTCTTATAACCCTCACTAGAAATATTGACACCTTAAATATCCTTAAAATCTAAAATAATATATGTAATAAACTCTCAATTTTTTATTTTAAAAAATGGTAATTAAAATTTTTTTGTAATTGTAATAAACTCTCAATTTCTTATTTTTAGAAATTATAACTGAAACTCTTTTGTAACTGTTAAACCAAATGCCACGCCCATCAATTTGAGAGAGCGTAGAAGCTTCTTCAACAATTATACCGCCCACGCTCCCATCACTCTATTTGAATGCATTTCAAATTGCTCCATCTCCTTCAATCTCTACAACTCCCCTAAAAATCAACACAAAAAACATTAAGACTAAAGATATTATGAAAACACCATTGAATAGCTACCATTTTAACTAAAATTTTATAAATACCTTCATTGTCTACCATAAGAGTAATGATGTCTCCTCGCTGCAAGTGAACAACAACCCAGAGCCCCAAATGCTAAGTTTTGATAAATTTGATGACTGAAACTTATTTCAACAACTCTTTCATACTGCCCTTCTTTTGTATATAATATAAAGCTTAATTTTTTAATTTTATTTACAGGATGAAAGAGATTGATCGCCATCCTCTGATTTCCCATCCTAGGTGATATATGCTTCACTCTTTTTAACCACAACTACTGTGTGATTGTAGCATCTTATTTATTGTATGGTAAGTAACAATCAAGTGCAGGAATTATGTAACTGGTTGGTTACACACCTTTTTATCTATTTTACATTCCAGAAGACTTTTTAATGGTGCATGTAAAAAAAAAACCACAATAATGCTTAGCTTTGGAATGGTGCATGTATTAATCCAACTGGTGAAACAGTTCATTGCTAATGGCGCATGTGCATCAGATATTAATTCAATGGGAGTTAAATTGGCTTAGGATTAGCATATATAGATTAAAAAAACTAAAACTCACTGAAGCCATGAGAAAAATGGATAGAGTTTGCAGGAAATTTTTAAGAAACTCTAAAACAGCAGAATATTAAAAAAATGAGATGAACATGTATATCAATTGTAAAGTTTTAATATTGCTAGCAAGGTTTTCAATGAGAAGATAGAGCGATACATTTTTGTCATGTAATATGATAATCAAAGCATACAAAAGACATTTCAGCAAAGGAAACAAATAGGTGTGCATGTCCTTCACCTGCTCCTTCTTCTACTCCACCGATCACAAACACTGCAAAAAAACACTGCAAACACTGAATAAAAGAGATAGGATCACAAACAGTACCTAATCCTATGGACACATAATCCAAACCATCTTTTATAGAAGGGGAATCTTGGAGCTTTTTCCTCCTTTTTTATCTCTTTACCAAGAATTTTATCCTTGAACAGAAGCAGAATGTACAACAAAATGATCACCTGAAGCAGCTCGTAGTTCCTCAATTGGCTATGAGACAATGTTGTGGCTGGGAAACTTTATATGGGACATGAAACGGTTCTAAAGACATTCAACCGAAGCGCTTACTCTTCCTCGTCAGTCAGTTACCAGGTGAGCTGTAACATTCGTCAGTTGTAACATAGGTAACCATGCTCCCTTTGCTGCCATTGTAAGACAAACCAAGCCACTCTTCTTACCATGCTTTCATCCAACGTAATTGCCACCGTGACAGCCAGCAAGGCTGTGAAAAAAAGAAAAAGTTAATGTTTACATAGAAATATGCTTCCCTCTACAACTGAATACATCTCATGGTAAAAAAATTTATTTGATTTATCTTTTATCTTTGATTTATTTATTTGATCTTTTAATTTATATATGATAAATATTTTGAAATCTTAATAATTACGTCGAAGGCGTGTCCTATTTGAGATTTCCAAATCCAATTATGAAATCAACGCTCAAGAGTTCTTTACAAGGAAGGCAATACGGTTCATTAAATCTCGCCCATACAATGCATTTTAAGTGTTTATTTATAAATACACAATAGTATTTTCAGATAATACCATGAATATAGTTTGCATGCATTCGTCCAGAAATAAAATTGGACGTGTTTGTTTGTTGAATGAACAAAAAAACAAGAAAAAACATGACACGTTATGGAGTTAACCTCAAATAGGGGCCAAAAAATATTTTCTCCTTTGCGTATTTATTTCTCCCATGTTATGGAGTTAACCCCAAATACAGGCCTTCAAACAGTTTCTCCATTTGCGTATTTATTTCTCCTTAAACTGCCTTTGTTTTCATATTTTTGGCAACCTGTATATGTGCATCTCATTTTTTCGTTATTGTACGCAGGTTACAATCCTTAAATTTTCCTTCTCAACATCGTTGACATACATACATAATTTGTGCAGAAACTGAGGTAAGTCACTTGCCCTGGTTTCAATATTAGACTTACAGTGTTCCTATACTCATATATGGTTTACATTTCCTATCAAATACCTTGTTTGTAATGTTCCTTAGCTTCACATTGACGACCTCTGCTCTCTCAGGAACAGATTTTTGAATCTGGAACCCATCAATGTCACCACTAATATGAGGCCCACACCTCAAATATTACCCCATACCTATTAGGGATTGCAGAGTCCAGCAAGGGATACACACCTTGGGATTACACCTAATCATAGAGGAATCGCCCCATCCTTCAAACTGTAAATTTTTCGATTGTTTTTCGTCGTTTTTCTGGTTGTTTTTCACCATTTTTGTTGCTTTACCCGCTACTACTGGTTTATTCATGTCACATTATTGTTGTATTGTGAAGCACATTTTTTTTTATTATTTTATTTCTGTCGGTTTGGAAGCTTTGCCAAGCTTGCCATTGTCGAGCCCATTGATGGGTATGGCGTGAAGAGCTTGGCGAAAGGATACAGGAATTTTTATGGAAAAAAGTAGGAAAATATCTTTTCGTAGGCTTCATCGACAGATTGAAAGAGCAACAGTACGAAATTAGGGTCTTGTTGGTTTCATTTGAAAAAAACCAGTTGTTTCATTTTCCTGCGACCTCTGCCCATTTTCTCTTATTGGCATCATTGACAGCTCGACAGAATTTTGCAGCATCTTTACGTATGTCACTTGCCATGATTTTTCTTCATTACTAATCAGGTTCCGCCTTTTATCTTCCTCTGTGTTTTATCTTCTTCTTTGCATACAATTTCAGAGTTTCCCTTGTTTTCTGCATGCCGCCAATGGAGCTCTCAGCCATGCTCCTCCTTCCAAGAATTAAAAGGGGGCAAACAAAAGTGAAGGTCTTCTTAAAAATATAAAAGATCAATTCCACATTCATCTTCAATAGAGAAAGATATGGTTCCAGTGTGTGTCATGTAAGAATAGTGTCTAGTATTAATCCTAATGGGTAGATTTTGCAGTTCAATATTCTTATTATTATAAATATTTGAATTTGGATAGGCTTTTTCCATTTAGAATAGCTTTTCATGTTTTTTTATATAAATTTGTTATTGTTGAAGCTTTCTTCAATATATACTATATGTAGTTGTAATAAGGTGATAGCAGTCATATCCTAAGCTCTGAAATTAAAAATTCCTACGAACTGTTATTGATGGGTATGTGATTAGTAAAGGGTGCTTTTAGTTTTCTTAATTACTTGTTCTATTGAAATAGAAATTTTCCAAAAACTCATGCTTTCATGAGTTTTATTCCACCATTATGGTAATTCTATTTTGCAGATATATAGCTTACAGCTGGTCTAAAAATTAATAAGGCAATTCTGTTTTGCAAAGATATAGCTTGCAGCTGGGCAAACAAAAGTCAGTGTCTTCTTAAAAACACAAAAGATCAATTCCACATTCATCTTCAATAGAGAAAGATATGGTTCCAGTATGTGTCATGTAAGAATAGTGTCTAGTATTAATCCTAATGGGTAGATTTTGCAGTTCAATATTCTTATTATTATAAATATTTGAATTTGGATAGGCTTTTTCCATTTAGAATAGCTTTTCATGTTTTGTTATATAAATTTGTTATTATTGAAGCTTTCTTCAATATATACTATATGTAGTTGTAATAAGCTGATAGCATTCATATCCTAATAAGGAGACATAGGAATCCATAGTGTACTCTTTCACAGGAATATTCTAATTTCTTGTGAGTTTATAATCCATGACCCAGTTATCTCAAAGGCAGTACATAATTCATCTTTACAGATGTAGGTCTTATAAAGATCTGAGACAACAAAAGCTAATGCAAGTTTGAATACAATGCTATATGAGAAGGTTATCCAAAAATTTATAGTTGGGTATCCGGTTACATCAATCACCTCTCTCAATTTGCCTACCCCTCCAAATTGGAATACCTTAAGTATTAAGAATTATACAAAATTAGCATGTTTTCTATAATGTGTTTTACATGAAGGTATTTACTTCAAAATTCATAAATAAACATTTCCTTTAACATATGTATCTAAAACAGGAAAAATTATTGGAATGTCCTCTCAATGTTGCATTGTTTTGGTGATGCCCAGATTTTTCTCTATCCTTTATGCTTTGGTGGATGACCATACCTTGTTCCAAAGCTCCCATTCGGCATAGGTTGTGAGGATGCTGGAAAAGGTTGTAGAGTCTAGCTTTACAAATGCCAATTGCACCCCCTTGAAATTTTCTAAAGCCTTTTCAACAAATCCATTTGTGAATATCTTGCAATCAGGGCATTTCATGAGAATAAATTTCTTTTAGGAATTCTGTCAAATAGTTCACGTGGTGTGCATAGCCTGTTCCAAATCTGGCAATGTTAGGCGGTAATTTATAAATCCTTTAGTATGAAATCATTAACAAGGTTGGAAAACATTACAAAACAAGTGTTGTGCTGCAGCTGGAGTCCCTGCCAGATGGGAAAAGCAGGGCTAAAAGGCCTAATGAAAAGCAGAGTGTGTAGAGTGTGCTAATTAGTGTATCAAGGCTTCTGCCTGTGTAATAGACTTGCTCCTACAACTACTGTAAATTCTTGTTCCTTGCTAAAGTTCAATATAGTCCATCCCATCGAATCATCTTTTCACAGGGCGTGTAACTAAAAAAACTTGAAATACATCACCTATTTAAGCAGTGACATTTATGAGAGAATTTACAGTCACATAATTGCAAGATTCTCCAACATATTTTTCTATTATACATTGCATCTTGTGTAAGAGTAATTTTTTCGAAGATTTGTAAGGAGCTAACTTATTTCTATATGATAATAAACTATTAGAGTATTTTGATTTGATCATTTTAATTTCAGAATTAACAAGGTTCAAAAAAGTCACAACTATTACTTTAGATTTGCAATGTTGTGTCTTAATCTGTCCTACACATCAAGTAAATTCAAAATGTTAGTTACCCATGGAATGACAGGTGCACATGAAAGTTCTCTAATATTGATTTGCAACTTCCTAAGGTGCTTCAAATTGCATAATCAATATTTGAAACAATGAAGTATTTTCATCAAATCCAAATGCATTTACAAACTTGCTCAGGTAGCCAAAGTGAATGTCTACTTGCAGTCAGATTTTACAAGCTTTTGTAAACAAATTCAAGAAAAACCATCACCTATTCAAAGCTTATAGTATGGGAGTTGGATTCGTAGTTGTTGTCAACACCGGTGCAAATAAAGTATACTGGTGGGGCATTGGTGACTGTATATGAAGGAACAAATAAAAGTTTGTACCTTGTTTCTAAAAAAGTGGAGAGATCTATTAATTTTTTGCAATGCACTCTAACAGAGGTCATAAAATTCAAGAGGAAGGACATGCTTTGACAATGTGTTATGGGAAGTCAAGCAAATTAAGCATGGAAGCAAACCATCTATTAAGTTTGTTTATCATAGCTTTGATGGTGAAGAAGGTAAGAATGGAATATCTGCTTTTGGACGAAATTGGTCAATAGTTGTAGGAGAGCCATTATCATACTCTATCTACCTGTTTCGATGGTTGATATGGGTGTTTATTTACAATAAAATCTATCAGATTTAACAAAAAAAGGCTTCTACAAAAGATTTTTGATTAATTCAATATTCAACAACCATCCAAGGTTTGGATCACACTAACTTGATGATGGTTCTAACTAGTGTGATGGGTGGATGGTAGTTGTAAATTGATAGTCTTTTCCATAAAGCCTTTTTATCTATTGGTTATGGATTTCAGAACCTTTAAAAAATATTTTTATAAGATTTGTTTCGTTCTTCTTAATTTAAGTATCTACAACTTGTCATTAAGAAATTTTAGTTGTGCATAATATGTTAAATCCATAAAAACACAGTTACTATATATATTCAAAAGTTTTACTGATAGGTGGCACTTGAAATATTTTTGCTCTGTTCTCATGGTGATAAGTCCTTACGAAGAAAACTCTCGTGGGTTTTTAATATGGCAATTACTTTAAATTTACTTATCAGTAAAGACTATTGGATTTCTGAGGTGAACAATGTTTTAAATTTACTAAATCAGTTAAGGAATGGTAGGTTGCTAAAGCAGGCATTCTTATAAATCTACTCATTGCAAATAGGTATGTTTCTAATGTGGCCATTACAAGTCACATTCTTCATTCTGCTTTGAGACTTGAGCATTTCCTAATTCTGTAAATCAACCAAAATTTCCATTTGTGATTATGCATCCAGGTCAGATCTACCAGCACATGAGGGTGAAAAAAAAATTCAGCTCATTTGAAGTCAACAATAACGCTTGTTTTTATAGCCTGTAAAATAAAAAAAGATTGGGGTCTTGTCTATTTTATAATCAATAAGAATTAAAACAATTTCAATAGAAGGAGAATCTTTATATTGTGCCTGAGTGGTGTTTTCTTTCGTTACTTGTTGTTTTGGTGTTCTATTTGAAGATTTATTTTTAAAACCAACGACAATGATGGATATTATTCTTTTTTCTCGCCCCTTTGAAGCTCTCTCTATTGTTTCCTCACTCTATTTTGATGAATCTATTGTTCTCAAGTGAGCGTCAGTTGTTTGATTCAATTGATAAACTTAGAGATGACAGGAAGGAGATAATTATTAATAGAAATAGAAATATCCAGCATTCTACATACAAAGGAATAAATGTGATGGTTTCTTAGATGTTGAAGGTTTGGTAATCATTGTGATTTTTGGTGGAAAAGTTATGATTGAAGAGTAATAAATTTATTGTTTCTCAAGATTTTCTAATGATCAAGTTATAATTAAAAAAATACTGCCTTCTCATTTATTTGTAAAGTTGAATGGATCACAAATAGTTGAATAAAAATACAAGAGGTTCATAATTTAAATACTTAATATTTACATTTCACTACAAATTTCTATATTTCTTTTAAACAAATCTAAGATAATCAAAGATTACCTTCACAACATATTTTACACAGCA
Organism: Sequoiadendron giganteum; assembly: GCA_007115665.2. Taxonomy (NCBI): domain Eukaryota; kingdom Viridiplantae; phylum Streptophyta; class Pinopsida; order Cupressales; family Cupressaceae; genus Sequoiadendron; species Sequoiadendron giganteum. The sequence goes on from CM021100.1 coordinate 647,260,073, forward strand.
CTCTGACCAATCACATTTCATCATGATAATTTTTATTTTATTTAGAGCAGAGGAATAGATTTTGTTTAATTATGGATAGTCAATTCACAACTACTACCCATAGACCTTTCTTACACACTACACATTTATGTAACCAAAAATATTTCTTTAATAAAATTAACTATACATTAAATGTCTTCAAATATCATGCATTCAAATATATATAAGTAAACTCATTCTATTTACTAGAAAGGGTGAAAATAAACACATTCCACTAAATTTGACACATTTAAATTGCATACCTTAAGATTTTGAGTTTACATTGACGAAAAATACTATATTCTCTTCAGTGTACCCATTGCACCCCACAGGTGCCATTGCTATTTTATATTTGATTTTTCTTTTTGATGAGATCTCTTTGATTTATTTATTGAATTTTTTAATCTTGAAATTATTGGTAAATATTTTCATATCTTTGAATCAAATCTCTTCCATTTATTTTTTTGATATTTCAATTCAATTTTATCTTTGATTTATTTATTTGATCTTTTAATATATTTATTTATTTTTGATTTATTTAAAAATATTTGTGATTTATCTTTGATTTCTCTTTCTCGTAAAATCCCTTTCATTTTGATTTTTTCTAATCAAATCTCTTGGATTTTGATTTATCTTTTTGATTTTTTTGATCAAAGAGAGATTTTGATTTTTCTATTAAATTTCTTTGATTTTGATTTTTTTTGTGATTCATCGTGAATTTTATTTTTAATTTATCTTTTATTTTTTTTGTGATGTATATTTGATTTTTTTTTTGTGATGGTAAAAAGTTTCATTCAATCTTTTTGATTTATCTTTTATCAACAAAAAGTTTACCAATTTACAAAACAAGTTTAATTAAATTAAATTAAATCTCACACCACTCATTAAATAAACCAATGGAAAATTAATAAATTTTTACTATAATCTCAATTTAAATTAAATTCAAATTTGTATATTAAAGACAAAGAGAAATCTTCAAAATTAAAGCCAATATTAATTATATTAAATTTAATCTCACCACACTCTTAAATAAACCAATGAAAACAAATCTGCTATATACTAAATTTAAATCAATTCAAGTCCATCCATTATAACAAACTAAATAAAAATTTAAAAATTACCAAAAATTAAATTAAATAACCCATTCTTTAAACTCTAAATATCTTTGGAGTGGATTATGGCTTGGCATAGATAATACAAGTGTAACTCCACTCTCTTTAGGAAAAGTATTATTTTAACCTCATGTCCCCATGCCGTTGCTTAACTCCATTTTTTGCTTAAAATTAAGTAGCAGGAATGTTCCCATGCATAAATTTTATTGTTGGGAAAGGATAATTTGGAATCTTTTCCTATTTTAATGGAGCCGCTACTGTTTAGGAATTGAAAATAAGTTGTGGGAAAAAAGGGAGGGCTGGAAATAAGCAACAACTGCATATTGTTAAAAATCCACGTGGCTCCACAAATTTCTTTCCCTCTTTTTTAAGATTTGCTTTCTTTTTTCTTTTTCTAATTTTATTTTTTTACAAATTATTATTAATACTATTAATATAAATATAAGTTCACTGCTAAAAAATAAGCAAAAAAATTAAACATTCATGGGGCCATCAGCTCCACAAATAACTCCTAAATAAATTGAGCAGTGGCTGCTAGCCAAAATAAGCTAAGCAGCCGCATGGGGACATGAGGTAAGTATAACATCTTTATGCATTTTAATCATTTTTAAACCATAGTAATATTATCGCTTGATTTCTCAACCATAATAATAACGGTAATATCTAATCAACATTTGAATATGAACAACAATAATGTTACAAATTAATTATAGTGCAAACATTATTATCCAATTCCCTAATGAACCTTATCGATGATCTACTTGACTCAATAACAATACTATTCCAATTAAATCTAACTTTGATGATGATTCTACTATTATTAAACATTCCAGTAATGAAAATCATTATCTAGTCACAATCTAATTGTTAATTAAAAACATAATTATTAACAATTAACTCCAATATATATATATAGATATTCATTTTATTTTAATTATTATTATTATTTAATCAACAATGAATCTTCCAATAATAACTTTATTATCGTTCCTCCACTGAAGCAATAGTAAGATCCTTGTTTATCTCCTGATCACTCAATACCATTGTTATGATTGAAATCACATGATTTAAGAATCACTTTATAAATAGATGCTCTCAAGTTCTAAATAGTTATTATTTGATTATTCAATTGGATATATGTTATAATAATATTACTATCTCTTCCATTTATTTTTTTCATATTTCAATTCATTTTTATCTTTCATTTATTTATTTGATCTTTTAATATATTTATTTATTTTTGATTTATTTAAAAAAAATTGTGATTTATCTTTGATTTCTCTTTCTCATAAAATCCCTTTCATTTTGATTTTTTCTAATCAAATTTCTTGGATTTTGATTTTTCTTTTTGATTTTTTGATCAAAGAGAGATTTTGATTTTTCTATTAAATTTCTTTGATTTTGATTTTTTTTGTGATTCATCTTACATTTTATTTTTAATATCATTTTTTTTTTTGTGATTTATATTTGATTTTTTTTTTTTGTGATGGTGAAAAGTTTCATTTAATCTTTTTGATTTATCTTTTATCAATAAAAAAATTACCAATTTACAAAAAAAGTTTAATTAAATTAAATTAAATCTCACACCACTCATTAAATAAACCAATGGAAAATTAATAGATTTTTATTATAATATCAATTTAAATTAAATTCAAATTTGTATATTAAAGACAAAAGAAAAATCTTCAAAATTAAAACCAATATTAATTATATTAAATTTAATCTCACCACACTCTTAAATAAAACAATGAAAACAAATCTACTATATACTAAATTTAAATCAATTCAAATCCATCTATTATAAAAAAGCTAAAAAAATAAATTAAAATTTACCAAAAATTAAATTAAATAACCCATTCTTTAAACTCTAAAATATCTTTGGAATGCATTAAACAACTCTCAAGATTATAGTAATTGAATAATTTATAATAGATTAGAAGGATATCTCTTATTTGGTTAGCCTAAAAATGATATAATTGTTAGCATTAGGTTAGCATTTTTAATTTTAAAAATTTCATTTATTTCTATTTTTTATAACCCTCACTAAAAATATTGACATGTTAAATATCCTTAAAATCTAAAATAATATATGTAATAAACTCTCAATTTTTTATTTTTAGAAATGGTAATTAAAACTTTTTTGTAACTGTAATAAACCCTCAATTTCTTATTTTTAGAAATTATAACTGAAACTCTTTTGTAACTGTTAAACCAAATGCCATGTCCATCAATTTGAGAGAGCGTAGAAGCTTCTTCAACACTTATACCGCCCACGCTCCCATCACTCTATTTGAATGCATTTCAAATTCCTCCATCTCCTTCAATCTCTGCAACTCCCCTAAAAAATCAACACAAAAAACATTAAGACTAAAGATATTATGAAAACACCATTGAATAGCTACCATTTTAACTAAAATTTTATAAATACCTTCATGTCTACCGTAAGAGTAATGATGTCTCCTCGCTGCAAGTGAACAACAACCCAGAGCCCCAAATGCTAAGTTTTGATAAATTTGATGACTGAAACTTATTTCAACAACTCTTTCATACTGCCCTTCTTTTATATATAATATAAAGCTTAATTTTTTAATTTTATTTACAGGATGGCAGAGATTGATCGCCATCCTCTGATTCCCCATCCTAGGTGATATATGCTCCACTCTTTTTAACCACAACTACTGTGTGATTGTAGCATCTTATTTATTATACGGTAAGTAACAATCAAGTGCAGGAATTATGTAACTAGTTGGTTACACACCCTTTGAAATGGTGCATGGATTAATCCAACTGGTGAAACAGTTCATTGCTAATGGCACATGTGCATCAAATATTAATTCAGTGGGAGTTAAATTGGCTTAGGATTAGCGTATATAGATTAAAAAAAATAAAATTCACTGAAGCCATGAGAAAAATGGATAGAGTTTGCAGGAAATTTTTACGAAACCCTAAAATAGTAGAATTTAAAAAAAATGAGATGAACATGTATATCAATTGTAAAATTTTAATATTGCTCGCAAGGTTTTCAATGAGAAGATAGAGCGATACATTTTTGTCATGTAATATGATAATCAAAGCATACAAAAGACATTTCAGCAAAGGAAACAAATAGGTGTGCACCCAGATCGGTTCACCTTTGCTAGCATCGTTCTAGTGTGTGTGAAAATGGGAGCTTTGGAAAACCGAACAGAGAGAGGCGTTGGACAATGTTTGCACGTCCTTCACCTGCTCCTTCTACTTCGCCGATCACAAACACTGCAAAAAAACACTGAAAACACTGAATAAAAGAGATAGGATCACAAACAGTACCTAATCCTATGGACACATAATCCAAACCATCTTTTATAGAAGGGGAATCTTGGAGATTTTTCCTCCTTTTTTATCTCTTTACCAAGATTTTATCCTTGAACAGAAGTAGAATCTACAACAAAATGATCACCTGAAGCAGCTCGTAGTTCCTCAATTGGCTATGAGACAATGTTGTGGCTGGGAAACTTTATATGGGACATGAAACGGTTCTAAAGACATTCAACCGAAGCGCTTACTCTTCCTCGTCAGTTACCAGGTGAGCTGTGACATTCGTTAGCTGTAACGTAGGTAACCACGCTCCCTTTGCTGACGCTGTAGGACAAACCAAGCCACTCTTCCTACCATGCTTTCATCCAACGTAACTGCCATCGTGACAGCCAGCAAGGCTGTCAAAAAAACTGAAAAAGGGTTAATGTTTAAATAGAAACATGCTTCCCTCTACAATTGAATACGCCTCTCGGCGTAACAAGGATCAGATTCAAGTTTTGTGTGGCGTATTATTACCAATCTAAAAAATAATTTAAAAAAAAGATTTATCTTTTCCACCATTGCATGTCATTTTCCATGGCCATTCTTTCCATGGATTGAAGAGTTGACCGCCTTTAGTCCTAAGTCAATATAAGCAGATCAATGCAATAGAGGAAGGAAAAAAAGAGTGAGAGAATGGGCGAGAGGAAGAAGAAATTTGAGATCCAACTGAGGGGCAGAGATAAAGAGAATGTGGAGGATCTTCCAAGAAATTTTGTAAATGACATTCAAGCCAAAATCAAATTTTGCATAGTTATGGTTTGTTGAGTGATAGCAACTTCTGTAGAAATTTCAAATGCACAAAACAAATACAAATCTGTTGCTCTGATTTCCACTCAAGCTGAAAATGCCCAAAAAACTTAAAATGCGGAAGCAAGAAGAGACATGCAATATTTGATTTCTATTCAACAAGCTGGAAATGACAATACATAAGGGAAATACATAAAAATTTGAAAATAAACTAAAACTACCTATTAAAATATTTTGGGAGCGATCAGCTGCTCAACTAGGTCATAAACAATCATGAGCTACTCAGAAATCTCTATTCCTATTCAAATGAAACTATCTGTTGTTCCTAGAAAACACTGAGTGATCAGGAGCAATCCTGCTCACTGCAAACACTCTATAAAATGTTCTGAGAACATTCCCTGTTGTTGCTGCAACTTTTCTTCTTTTGCTAATCACTTGTTGCTATAAAAACTGACTAACACCAAAAAACTACTGACTGAAAAAACATTCCCTCTATTTGTCTCATTCAAAAAATCCCTCTTAAATTAGAAATTACCTACCAGTATTAATTAGGAATTCAAAAATTCTTACTACATTCAATTATGAGTAGTCAAGAGCTACAAGGATGAGATCCCAAAAACTGCCATTGAAAAATAGCTCTTGAAAGTTAGGTAAAGCAATGACAGGCTTAAGGACAATAAATGTTTCCAACACTCCCACTTTGTACTAAGCCAACAAAACATGATCAAACTAGATCCAAATCAAGAACGCCCAACCTTCTCCTTAGGCGCTCAAAACTGTCTTTGCTCAAAGGCTTGGTGAATATGTCTGCTAGTTGTTGCTCAAACTTGCAAAAATCTATTTTGATTTCACCATTTTCAACTAACTCTCTGATAAAATGATACCTCGTTTCAATGTGCTTGCTTCTTCCATGAAACACAAGATTTTTCGTCAAGGCTATCAATGAAACATTGTCACAAAAGATCATTGTTCCATCCTCTTGTTCTTCTCTCAAATCTGCCAAGATTCTTTTCAACCAAATAGCTTGACATGTTGATGCATTTGTTGTTATATACTTAGCTTCGACTATTGATAGGGAAACAATAAGTTGCTTCTTGGAGCCCATGAGATAGCACTCGAACCCAAATGAAACACATAGCTCGATGTGCTCTTCCTATCATCCAAACTTCCTTCCCAATCATTGTCAGTGTATCCAACCAGCCCATACTCTTTTACTACTGTGTACAACATGTCATATCCTTTGGTGCCATTCACATACCTTAGGATTCTTTTACCCACTTGCCAATGGGTGTCTCTTGGAGTTTCCATAAAATTGGAAATCAGACTCACTCTTTTCATGACCTCTTTAAAATCAACAATGGCGAAATCATCATCCCCAGTAAAAATTAGATCATCTACATATAAGACAACAATCAAAATATTACCATTTGCTACCTTGATGTAAAGAGTGGGCTCACCATTGCTTTTGCTAAAGCCATTTCTCATCAAATATGAGTCAATCCTGTTGTACCATGCCCGTGGAGGTTGCTTCAGCCCATAAAGATCTTTCTTCAACCTATACACCTTATGTTCTTCAGCTACAACTTCATATCCAAATGACTGCTCAACATAAACTTCCTCTTTCAACACTAAATTAAGGAAGGCGAACTTCACGTCCATTTGAAACACATTCCATTTGTGTTGGGCTGCAATTGCTATGACTGTCCACACGGTCTCCATCCTTGCAACAGGGGCATACATCTCATCATAATCTCTCCCAAACTGTTGTTTGTACCCCTTGACAACCAAACGTGCCTTATGTTGATCTATGCTTCCTTCAACATTGCACTTGGTCTTGTAAACCCATTTCACCTCAATAAATTGCTTGTTGAGAGGCAAATCAGTTAGCTCCCATGTGTTGTTCCTCTCTATTGCATCTATCTCCTCATCCATGGCCTCACAACATTTATCCTCTTTCATAGCTTCAAAATAAATCAGATCACTATGAAAAAACAATGCAAAATTCATCTTCTCATCAAATTCTTCATCATACATTTCATCTTGGTAGATCTCCTTTAGACTCTTGGTCTTCTTTGGCATTAGGGAGGCAAGAGTGGGGTCTGAACTTTCACTAGTGTTATTGCTCTACTAAACAGGCTGGTTCTGGTTCGATCAAGAGCGATCGAGAGCTGTCGGGAGCTCTCTGCGACCCATTCTCTGGCTGTTTGTGGCTGCTTGCCTTTCTGTCTGTTCTGATTAGGAGCAATCAGGGGTGATCAGGACCAATTGGGAGCTCATATGAAATTGTTAGGAGCTCGTCTAGAGTGATCAGGAGCTACTGTAGGCTCCACTGGAACATCATGTTGCACTTCCTATTCCTTGAAAGTGAGACCATCTCAAAGTTTCACACAAGGTTCTTAGGTTTGATAAACTAGTTGAGAACAAATGGAGAAATGATGGAGGAGTAGAAGATTGTTGAAAAAATCTTTAGGTGTCTATGCATGAGGTATGATACACTCATCATTGCTATTGAAGAGGCGAAGGACCTCTCTACTTTGACAGTGGATGAGTTAATGGGTTCTCTTCAAACCCATGAGCAACACCTAAATAGGTCCGCTACTTCTTCCCAAGAGCAAGATTTTAAAGTTCAATCGAATGCAAGAGTCAAGGGAGAGATAGAAATGGCTCTTGACATAATAGAGGTAGATCCAGACAAGGAAATTTTGGAGGAGAAAGTTCAAGACAAGAAAGTAGCCAAGAGGGAGCAAACAACTCTCAGAACAACTCCCGAAGAGGCATGAAGAATAGCAATTCAAATGAGAGAAATGACAAGAGCAACATTGAAAGCTACTATAGTCATAATTTTGGGGATTATGCTAGTGAGTACTGGAAAAAACATGGTAATCAGTAAAAATAGAATGCAAATGTTGCTGATTCGAATGTGGCTGAAGGCAATCAGTCCATAGCCTTCATCATGTGCAACATTGGTGAAGAAGGCAGCCCCGAAGTTTGGTATTTGGATAGTGGTTGCAGCAACCCCATGAGTGGTAATAAAAGTCTATTTTCTTTCATTGATAAAAATGTTAAATCTAAGATTAGAATGGGGAACAATGGAATAGTTCCAGTCAAAGGAAAATGATCTATCATGATCCGCACCAAGCAAGGTGAGAAGGAGGTTCAAAATGTGTTTTTTGCACCTGGGTTAAAGCATAACCTCATGAGTGTTGGATCACTACAAAGTGCTAATGGAGAAGGGCCAATGTGTCATTTATGACAAGAATGAGAGGATGAAGGTGTTTGCAATAGTTGCAATGAGAAAAAATTGGATGTTTCCATTGAAGATTGAGATGTGCTTCTCATCTCAGTCCATTGATGCACCTCTCATGGACGGAAAATGTACAATAGTACAACAAGTAGCCCTCAAGAGTACCATTGAAGACCCCTCCGAGCTATGGCATCTCAGGTATGAACACTTAGGCTATGTTGGTTTAAGTCTTTTGTCTAAGAATAAAATGATTGATGGTTTTCCAAGTATAGTAGAGCCTAATGTTAGATGTGAGGCTTGCATTTTGGGCAAACAACATAGACAACACTTTCAATTGGACAACTCTACAATGGTAAGAGTACCATTGGAGTTGGTACATACGGATTTGGTAGGCTCTATGAAAATCATATCTATTGATAACAACAAATTTTTAATGACTTTCATTGATGATTTCAGCCGTAAGACATGTGTTTATTTCTTACAGCATAAGTCTGATACATTTGACAAGTTTTTATTGTTTAAGGCCTAGGCTGAAAATGAGAGTGGACATTTCATCAAAGTCCTAAGGTCAGATCGAGGAGAAGAGTATACCTCCAATCATTTTGTTAATTTTTGTAAGAAAAATGGCATCAAGAAGGAGCTAACAACCAGTTATACTTTGCAGCAAAATGGAGTGGCTGAAAGGAAGAATAGGACCATCGTGGAGATGGCAAGGAGCATGATGAAAGAAAAATGACTCCCAACTGAATATTGGGGAGAGGTTGTAGCAACAACTGTATATCTGATAAATAGAAGTCCAACAAAGGTGGTCCATGACAAAGTCCCACAAGAGGCATGGACAAAATGTAGATGGACGGTTGAGCACTTAAGAGTGTTTGGTTGTGTGGCTTATGCACACATGCCTAAAGAAAAAAGGCAGAAAATGGATGATAAGGGTGAGAAGTGTATTTTCATGGGTTATTATTCAGAGTTTAAAGCCTACAGGTTGTATAACCCAATCACCAAGAAAATTGTTATCAGTAGAGATGTGGAGTTTTTAGAAGATCAGTCATGGGATAGCACGATCGCTCCCAATCACTACCAATTGCTTCTGATGTTGAAGGTCATTTCAATAATCTCAAACTCTCTTCAAAGAATCTGGAGCTTCACGGATCTAACTTTTTCAATCCCTTTATAACCGGTTTGGAGGATTTCCCAAGCTTCCTTTGCATATTCAGCTGCTGCTATCTTGGGAAAAATGGCCTCTATCAAGGTTGCTTCTATCAACTCAATGCCTCAGCATATTTCTTTCTCTACTCCTTCAACTGGGTCTTTTGGTTATTTGTGAGAGCTGCAAATGTAGCTAGGTCAGTGATATCTACGAACCGATTTATCAAGAAATCCCACAAATCATTTGCAGCCATAATGGTCTTCATCTTCTTTGCCCAGACATCATAGTTATGTCCATTAAAGGATAGTGGCTTCTGCCAACTCTTTCCTTCATCTTCAGCCATGTCTCCTATTGAAAAAACTTGATACCCAAAATAAAAATGCCCTAACTCACAAGGAAATGGGGCCTATGGCTTTAATACAATGTAGAAATTTCAAATGCACAAAACAAATACAGAGTTTTTGCTCTGATTTCAAATCAAGCTGGAAATACCCAAAAAACATAAAATGCAGAAGCAAGAGGAGACATGCAATATTTGATTTATATTCAACAAGCTGAAAATGACAATACATAAGGGAAAAACATAAAACTCTGAAAACAAACTAAAACTACCTATTACAACTTTCTGGGAGCGATCAACTGCTCAACCAGATCATAAACAATCAGGAGCTACTAAGAGCTCTCTATTCCTATTCGATTGGAACTATATGTTGTTCCTGGAAAACACTAAGCGATCAGGAGCAATCTTGCTCACTGCAAACACTCTACAAAATGTTCTGAGAACATTCCCTATTGCTGCTGCAACTTTTCTTCTTCTGCTAATCACTTGTTGCTGCAAAAACTGAATAACACCAAAAAACTACTGACTGGGAAAACATTCTCTCTATTTGTCTCATTCAAAAAATCCCTCTCAAATTCAAAATTTACCTACCAGCATTAATTGGGAATTCAAAATTTCCTACTACATTCAATTCTAAGTAGTCAGGAGTTGCAGGGATGAAGATCTCAAAAATTGCCATTGAAAAATAGCTCTTGACAGGTAGGTAAAGCAACAGTAGGCTCAGGGATGATAAATGTTTCCAACGGCTTCATGCAATGTTTATCAAAATGCTCCTCAATTCTTAGAAAAGGTTCTTCTATGGCCATGGCATAATTCTCTTGAATTGGGAAATGATGGAATTCCAATATTGTGATGATGCTCCTTTTGGCTGCACTGCATTTACCAACGGAGGGAGGTGTGAAGGCAAATAATGGAAGAGTAGTAATTCAGAGGTATGTAATTTATGCACTTCATCTCTTCATCTGTATAGATTCATCTTCAAAATTTGCACCTTTGTCTCAATTGTACTTCCACATTTTAGTTGCATGCTCTTCTCCACCATGAATGTAGTTAGTAGCACATCATTTGAATTTCTATTGGTTTATTTATGATTTTTCTTGCTCACCAAGTGCTAAGGAAAAATCTATGTAAGCCTTTCCTACCGTCTTACTCTCGGGGGTGTCACGACTTAGGGGAGAAATTCATATTGCTTATAGATACTTAATTTCTTTCTTCCTGTGTCACTATCAATCAAACCACAAATATGCTTGAATCCAGTCATTTAAGAATATATATTTATTTATTTTCTAGATTTACATTTTGTTCTTTCATTTCTACAAGCCAAATTTGTGATTATGGATATTTATGCATGCATTGCCTCAGTAATTTCAAATTATAAAGTCCTCTATGATATTTCAAATCATGTGCCATAGGTTCTCAAGGATTCAATAAGGACATTATTATAATCATAAAAATAGTTCTAAATTGGTTTTCTTCATTTTCATATGGATATCAAGGAATTGGCTCATGATAGATAAAAACTATTTTCTTGCATCTTTTTTTTTGATTTCACAAACTTTATTTTACAAAAGCATCTTATGCCTGGATCCATATTTACATTTGTAAGCATATTTAGCATCACAAGAAGTGTTCCTTTCCTTATTAAGGTTGTTTTATGTAGACAAAATTGGCAACCATATTAAGATTGTTTAGTTTTGTGGGTATATTCTTGATCACTAGAATATGAATGAAAGGATGTGTAGTTCTCACTTAGCTATGAAAAACTATAACTGAAACACGTATCTTTGCGACTTATTTATGGCATATTAGTTTTAACAACTAGATATTTTAAATGGGTATTAATGTATGGTCCCATGGGGGGCTTGGGCTTCTACTTTCATGGAGCAGGAGGTCCCATGGGAAAAAAAATATTGTGCTACAGAATTAATTGGAATCTTTTCCAAGAAAATAAGAGCCCCTACCTTTTAGAAATGAATCTTTCAGCTGGTGAAATTGGGGTGGGGCTAGAAATTGCCCCTACAACTTAGGAGTTTTTTATGCCACTTGTCTCATCTAAAATTTTAAATTCTTATTAGAAAATAAAAATGAGAGAATTTTGATTTATTTATTATTTATTTATCAAAGCACTGCAATTCATTCCTCAAATTTTGGAGCTTAAAATTTTAAGCAGAATTGTAAAATTAAATCCATGTGACCAAGAACTTTAAAATATTCCTAAGTCAATGGGTCCTTGGTCTACTAGTGAAGTTGAAAGGTTTGGAATGAGCCCACCAGGGATCAATGCCTAAAAAGGGATGAGGCCGGGATCATACCCCGGATGGATTTTGGCAGAATGGATACCCCTCAGACCTTGGCTGCTAAGCTTTAAAAATAAATTAAAAAAAAAAAAACAAAAAAAAAAACTAAGCAGAATACGTTGAGATTTTAAAGGAAGCCTCTGTGGGACCTTACCCTTATTTCCTGTGCTTGCCTGTAGGGTTCATTTTATATCATCTCCTTACCTATGTCCACTTAGGTATATGGCTATTATGTGTATTTCATCTAGAATTGTTTTTTTAATGATTTGTCATTGTATGTAAATTGGAGTTTGACAAATAAATTATCGCTGAAGCCTAACACTATATGTCGCTCTACCAGGGTTTAAATTATTGCCAAAAATCTATATGTTACTCCACTAGGGTTCTTGTTATTCATCTTTTAACCATGTTTTCATCATAGGTTTTCTATTCAACTTTCTCTTCTACCTTCACAGAATGTTTATTTCTCTCGATTGAAATGGAATATGATAGAATTTCTTAGGCTCAAGAACTTGTTTTACTAAATGGGAGTTGATTTGATTTCTTTCTATCCTTGGCTTGAAATGATACACTTTCAATAGTAAAAACCTTTAAAGTAAACCCATTATTTAGCAACATCAACCACCATTTTTTAATGTTTCAAGTACATTGAAACAACAACAACTCTAACAGATTATACAATCCAAAACTTATGAATATCAGCGAGCACAACAACCATCACCATCATTTTTATAATAGCAATCACATCAGTTGCAACAACAACCACCCTTATTGCCACTTCAATAAATGCTTCACACACCTGGTAGTTTATTTGAAATGGCAACAACAGGAGAGCTCTATTTAACAGCAGAAGTAGTTACTATAAGCCCAAACACAAAAGTTGTCAGATGTTCAAACCTCATCTCAATATCCCCATTTTACAGCGAGCAGAAAATATGACAATAAATGGTCTAAAAAAATCAATATTACATTAAAAAAATTCATTTAAATGGAAGTCCTAAAGCCTTCTCAATAAATCCATCTTTCTATATTCTTGTAATCATTACATTTCATGATGATAAATATTTTTGAGGCATTCTGTCAACAATTTGCAGGCATCGTCTAAACCTCCCCAACATGGTCTTTAAATTACACGAGCCAGTACAGCTGCATAAAAAAATGTGAAGAAATATGATGTCCTTTGAATAAAGTTTATGAAGAATGAGATAAGTTAAGCATATGAAAATGGCCTGACCTGCATTATTACTTTTATGAAGATACCTCTAGTAGCCATTGCATTTTACGACATCAAAAAGTACTGAATAGTTCTATCGTTAAAACTGTCACAAATATAATCTCATTGAAACCATGGTAAGGGACTTAGCTCAAAATTACGCATGAATTGTATCATACCGTCAACAATGCTGATAAAAAAGTGGACAGAGCTTGCAACCATTCCTAAGTTTCATTTTAGCGTTGGCAGGAGAATAGCAATAAGGCAGAAGGATGTAGTTTTGTATTGCCAACCACTTAGGCCTAGAAATTTCCAAACTTTTTCAATACTTTCATTTATACAAGCCCCTTTTTACTCTATCAAACTTTACTCCTTTAAGGCTTTATATTAGATGCAATTCACATATTTGTTTATGCCTATAGACGTTATGCCTTTATTTTGTAATCGAAACATTTTTGAAGGATTCTTATCAAACAGTCTAAATATGATTAGTTCATCATTCTAAGTAGAGGTTGGGTAGATTAATGCATTTAATTATTACACTCATTCTAATACTCTTTTATCTTTAGATTGGTTATCATAGTTTGTTATTTATAACCTTTTCAATTTTTTAATTTTAATAAGCCAAGTTACATTCATTTGATATTCTTGGGTTATTGATTAGGTTCTACTTTACCTATCTTAATCTCCAAGAGTGTTGCTTGATATACATATGTTAATACCAATTAGACGACCTTCAAATTAACTTTTATTTGTTGTAATGGTTAATGTTGGCGTATCATTGATGGGACTATTGTTTTAGAAAATTTTAAGTTCCAATTTACTTAGTTGCATATTACGATAGTTCGATTCATTATCTACAACTTATGTTCTAAAAATGTTGATTTTGATATTTTAAGGGGATATTTGTAAATAGTTATTAGGAAATAGTAAATAGCATACACATAGATTTACTTCAAAAGGGGTTTCATAAAGTTTTAATCCAAGAAATATGTAGATTACTAATGTTTTGGGAATTATTGCACATCATACTAAATAAAGGTCAAGCTCTATGAGTATCTTTTGAGAAATATTTTTTACTGATCATGCTTAAATTTTTTATCATGATTCTGAGATAAATTTTAGAATAGATAAATGATATTGCTTTACTTTAGATATTTCACATTATGCACCAATATACAACCCAATAAATGAGAAAACTAAAGTTAGGCATAGGTAACATGAAGTCAGGCAATCAACCCTAAACCCAAACACCCAAATAGATTTGTAACTAGGTTTTTGTCTTTGTTCCACCCGAGTAGGTGGAAGCTGGTGAAGAATTGTTCGAGTAACGAGGCCCTAGAAAAGGGTTGGGTACACCCTCATGCAGTTACATTGAACATAGATTAGAAAACAAAACTACATATTATTCACACATAACAAATCCTTTACTATCTTGATCCCATAGATACATGGTATGTAGGTAGTTTGAAAGATGAAGGATGTCTCCAGTATTCATGTACTAAGGATATAGGGTGATTGTATAATGTTCTCTGCAAATAAGGAATGAAATTTACAGTCAAAAGATAATTAAGAAAGTTAAGAAAATAGTCTCTGATACTTAGAAGAATCCTGAGGTGGATTAGTCTTGTACTTGGTCGGATGCCCAAAATCTGAGGGGGAGTATAAGACCTTTAATGTTTAAAGACTTGCAGAGATCCTCGATACAATATATGGGCATATTGTTATCTCTTGTAGGTGACTCAAGACCCGGTTGGTCCCGATGGGTCTAAGTCTCTGGCCAGAGCAATTCATTGTTACCTGTCTGTAAGCCTATAGGGCTATTATGTTTATCCTATCCCATATTGGATAGAGGTATGGTCCATGTAGCCACTTATAGGCCATATGGCTATTATGTTTTCCTATCTAGTTTTTGGATAGAAGTGTGGTTTGTTTGACCACTTATATGCCCAAGGATAGAAGAGCTCGTATTGGCTATTATTTTTATTGTCTCATTCGAACACTTTAGCCTGAATTGGCTATTTCAATTCCTGAGTATTCAGATTGACATAAAGGCATTAACTTATTGGAAAAAAAAATTAAGTAGAGATAAAGAAAAAAAAAGTTAAAGCAACTTGAAACTAAAAGAAAAATAGAGACCCGAGTAGGTATTTACAATACCTTTCCCTTTGCCAATGAATAACATATCATCAACATATAATGAAATAAAGAGGAAATGATCACTATTAGTTTTATAATAAGCACAATGATCTAATTTATAACACTCAAATCCCAAACTCAAAACAAATGTATCAAATTTTTGGTACCACATCCTAGGACTCTATTTTAGGCCATACAAAGATTTCTTCAATTTTCAAACAAAATTAATTTTACCTTTCACCACATAGTGCTCTAGATATGTCATATAAATATCCTCCTCCAAGTCACCATGAAGGAAAACAGTTTTCACATCCTTTTTCTCAACCTCCAAATTGTAAGCATCAACAATAAAAAGGAAAAATTTAATGGATGCCACTTTTGTAATAGGAGAAAATATCTCACCATAATCAGAACCCTCAACTTGAGAGTAACCTTTCACAACCAACCTTGTTTTGTACTTCTGAATACCTCCATCTGAGCCATTATTTTTCTTGAACACCTATTTGCAACAATGGGTTTTTGTCCTTCAAGAAATGGTACAAGATCCCATGTATCATTCTTTTTCAAAGATGTCATTTCTTCATCCATAACAATCTTCCAAGATTTTGCATCATTCATACTGAATGCCTCTTCTATAGATCTGGGTTCATCCATGTTAATATTCAAAGAAAAAATACATCTCCAATCGTCGGGTGAGTACTTTTTAGGTGGTTTTCTATGCCTTATAGACCTATGAATAAGTTGATTTGGAGGTTCTTCCTCATCTTCTGAAAAAATTAGAGCTAGATAAGCTCTCTTCAACTTCTTGTCTATAAATTATGGGCCTTGATTATGTTGAGGAAGTGTTGAAGATGATGAGGATGTGTCTTTGGTGCTTGGTTTCCAAATGTTTTTGATAAAAATTGTTAAAAAGAGGATATAATGTGTTGTAGTGGTGTTCTAGATTGTAGAGGTGTGCTCTTATGTTGCTCTGCATTTCATCTAGGTTGAATATATGCATGTTCATTTCAGATATGTTGGTGAGAGATGTTCAGAGTTGTTATATCTATAATTTGGTGTGTTGGATCATTGTGTAGAAGAAGTTGTATTCACTAGTGTGAATAGTGTATTGTAGGGGTTTCTAGGAGAAATGTCTTTGCTTTGTGTTTCTCTATAGAGTGGTTTAAGGTCTTGCAAATTTGAGGATGTTTTGATTGTGTTGGTATCATTGTTTATTCAAGGTGGTTCAAGGTTTGGTGCTTCAAAGGTCAATATCTCAAGTAATAGTGTATGGTAGAGTTGTTTGGATGTACTGGGTGTGTACATTCCTCAGGTGGAATTTTTTGCAAAGGATTTTGTTAGATTTCAAAATATTTGTGGAGTATTCTAGGTCATTTTCAATCATTATGTGTGGTTCACAATTCATCCTTGGACTTAAGGAGGTGTGTACTTAAAATTTTAATGGTGTTTACATGGGTAACGATCGACCTTGTGTTTACACTACTTGTTATGAATAATTAGTTTTTATAGAAGCGTGTTGTAGCATGGTTTTGTTGATTTGGGTCCTAGCTAAGGAGAAACTTGATTGGTCTTATTTCACTTCCATCCACCATGGATGTGTTTTGGCACCAACCTAATTTGAATTTGCATGGTTAATGTGCATAGTTGACTTTGGAGAAGGGTTTCAAGGTTGAAGATGGTATAAGTATGAGTTGAGTTGTTGAAGGATGTCAAGATATATGTGAGAGATGAAAATGATGTGAATTCTAGATTTATAGAGTGTGAATTTGAGAAGTGTAGTGCAAGCTTTCATGTGTTAGCTTACTAGATGCAGTGAGAAAAAGGTGTCTACAGTTCTTCAATCACGCTATGAAGGTGTTGATGACATTGTGGTGGATTCTCTTTTGCTTTGAGATGCTTTTATCTATATAAAATTTCTTCTCTATCTTCTTTTCTATTATGGTAGTAAGCCTTTATTTATTTGGGTAGTGAGCCCTCTAGTAGTGAGCCCTATTGTATTCAATGTTTATATTACTTATATTGTGAGCTAATCCTCATAGTGGTTTTTCCCTTCTTGGTATTTCCACATAAATCTAGTGTTCTCTTATGTATGGTGTTAAGTTTTTTTAGTTTTTGTTATTTTATTTTCATGCTAATTCATCATCACAAATTTAAGGGTTTAATGAATGAATGTGGATTTGAATGTGTATGAGGTTTTTGAAGTTTTAAGGTACAATTGATTCACCCCCCTCTCAATTATCTTGTGCATTCAAAAAATTCAACTTTCTCAGGTCTAGAAGGAAGTTGAATCACATCTTTCTATTTACTTTGTTTTGGATGCAATGTAATAAAAGAAGGATTACTTTCTCTAAAAGTAATACTTCTAATATATATTACCCTATGTGCAACAAGATCCCAAAGCTTGTATCCTTTCACACCATAACTATTTGATGAAGATACATTTCACAACCTTGTTCTCCAACTTTGTTTGCTTATCCTTTGGAACATGTGCATATGCCTCACAACCAAAAACTCTAAGATGTCTTAATGAAGGCTTACAACCTGACCATGCCTCTATGAAATCTTATCAATAAGAGTTTGCTACAAATATGATTGTCATTGCACCAAAAGATCGACCTCTTAATGCTTGATACAACCACTATATTTATACAAGATCCACAAGAGGTGGCTAAACCATGTCATAAAACCCGAGTGCCGCCCTGGCCCACGCCGAGGAGACCAAGGGTGACACCTTGCAAAAATCCCCCCCAACGCAAGCGATGGGTTTGAACTTGTGACCTCGGCTTTGATACGAATTATTGCAAAGACGGTTGTCGTTGCACCAAACGATCAACCTCTTAATGCCTAATAAAACTGTTGGATTTATACAAGATCCAAGATCCATAAGAGGTGATTAAACCATGCCACAAAGCCTGAGCATTGTGCTGGCCCATGGTGAGGAGACCAAGGGAGACACCTTCCAACAGAGTTGATGTAGGAGATCTATTAATCAAGTAACAAGTAGTGGCAATAGCTTCAACTCAAAACCTTTTTTCTAGACCAGCACCACTCAACATACTCCTAACCTTCTCCACTAGTTTCATATTCATTCTTTTTGCAAATCCATTTTGTTGTGGAGAATATAGAGTTGTCTTTTATCTATGAATACCACAATCTTTATAGAATCTATCAAAATCATTAGAGAAAAATTCACCACTATTATCAATCCTCAAATATTTAATTTTATTTCTAGTTTGCAACTCAACCATTTTATAAATTCTTTAAATCAACTAAAAACTTCAAATTCATTTTTTAGAAAATATACCCATTTCCTTCTACTGTGATCATCAACAAATAAAGCATAATATGTGTATTTTCCAATTGAAGGAACATCTATAGGACCAAACACATCAAAATTAATAAGATCCAATACACCACAAGATTTATGAGAACTCAAGTAAAACTGAACATGGTTTTATTTTCCACAAATGTAGTGCTCTCAAAAATCAAACTCAAGATTACAATCACTCAAACCTTCAAAAAGATTTTTATTTTTTAAGGTCCTTAGACCCTTTTCTCCAATGTGGCCAATTTTTTGGTGCAATAACATAGTTTTCTTTGTAGGTAAATTTAATTCGAAAGAACAATCACCCTTGGGTACCCAGAATCCATGGTCATCTGCTAAAGGTGAAACCCTCACCTCTTCCTATAGAGTAGTCAAAGAATTTATTTTCATAGAAGTAATACTACACTAAATAGTGCATGCATCGAGATTATACAATGTGTCATATCTAACACCTCTAGAAATAACCATAGCACCTCTAACCATCTTGCATCCTACATCAAAAAATACTACTTGTACACCTGCATTTAAATAAGAATCATCAGCCAAGTACACCTTACCTCCATCAAATTCTTCATATTCAGAAAACAATATTTATTAAAGGTCATATGGAAAGATGCATCTAATTCAATTAACCATGCATCATTACTTCCATGAGTTGCCAAAGCTAGAAGGAATGCATCACTATATTCCTTCTAGACTCAAAATTAGAATCAAATCTTTTCTTCTTCTTTTCCTCTTTGCAATTCTTACATATATTTCTAGGCTTATCGTAGTTCCATCAAATAACGTTGGATATTCCAAGAGATTTAGATGGGATGTTTGTGAAGCTAATACCAACTAAATAGTAAAGTAGTCTGACCCCAAGAATGAAAGGATAGACGATTGAAAATGGTCTACTTCTATAAACCATTCTATATAAATTTGAATTCTATCCAGCCTTTCTACAATTAGGAAAAAGTCTTTTTGCTTATTTGTCCATGTGAATATGCAATTTTGAGGAGGGAAATCTAAAGATAATTTTATAGTATAAATTCCTTGAAGACTTTCATGACATTTTGGGGGGATTATGCCTCCTTTTTTGGTTATGGTACAAGATTGATTTGAATTCTCCCCCAATAAGAACTTTCTCCTCTTTCAAATTTGATAAAACTAGGGATATGGCATCCTAAAGGATCTTTTTTTTTGAGTATTGATGTGGGAGCATAAACATTAAATAGCCAAAAACATAGATCAAACGAAGTTACCTTAATGACCATTCAATTTTGCAATGATAAAATCAATTCAATCTAAGTATTTTTGTCATTCCATAGCACTGCTAAGCCTCTTGAAGCTCTTTGTGCTAGAGAGTGTAAAAATTGTCATTTATTCCATTTTTTGAATACTTCTTGTGCTTGATCATTAGTGCATTTTGTTTCTTGTAGAAGAATGATGTTTCCTTCATTAGAGTCTTCTTGACGCTTTATCAAGTGTATTTTGTTAGCCTGTGCATTCATGCTCCTAACATTCCATGATAGGACTCTCATTGTCCTTGAGGAGAGTAGCAAGCTCTTCTCAGTCTAAGATTTTTATACAATTTAGCCTAGATACCAACAACTCGAAAAACTTCAAACTTAAATGTAAAAAGGTCCCATGGATGGACGAAAAATATCTACAAAGGGTCTACAAAGTTGGAAGATGAAGGCTAACTAAGTGAATCAGAATTAGAACTTGGAGAAACACACCTATGAGAAGCTTATAGTCAAAGATGGTTTATTGGGGCTTGGGACATCAACAATTTGCATGAGGACAAACTACTTATATGAAAACACCTTTGAAGAGTGGAACCTCATTGCTACAGAAGAATACTAATTGTGTCGGTATCCAACACATCCCAAGATTTTTAAAGTATGATACTTGTACCATCCTAAAGATAGGAATGGAAACCTAGACACAAATACTACTACCAAATCTCAAAACCACAAGCCCTGCACACTTAAAACACAAAAAAAAAGTTAGATCAGCTCCCCTTTATGGGATGCAATTCATAATTGACGAGGTGTGACAAAGGACGATAGTTAGCAAAGTTTTTTTGGTTAATTTTAAGTGGCCCATCATTTAAGTCACAACCTATATTTGCCAACATATTTTCTACTTTATTACCTTCTCTATAGCAATGGGTGAGTTGGTAATAATCAAAGCCTTATAACATTTTGAAGCCCTGATTTAGGATGGAGCTTAACAAACAACTAACTAAGTGTTTTATTTTTACATTCATTGATTATGATCATAGAATTCCCTTCAATCCATATATGTTTAATGCTTGCTACCTTTGCCAATTTTAGAATTGCAAGTAATGCTTGTGCCTCTGCTTGATTATTTTTTTCATTTGGAAATTTTAGCATGAGGGCACTAATAATATTTCCTAAATGATTCCTTAGTACACAACCTACACCAAATGTACTTGGGTTCCCTCAAGAGGCCTCGTCGAAGTTGAGATTTTCCACTCCCAATGGAGGTGGATTCCATACTACACTATTGTGATTGGGTTTGGTTTTTGATATCCATGTTCCAGGGTTTGGTGGATGGATCGACTCCTATTGGGAAGATATTTTTGCATCCCAATTTGAGAATATTTTACCTAATCCATTTTATTTATATCTATCAAACATTACTAGTTCAAAAATTGAACTTCTAATTTTGCATATTACTTGTTCCATTGTATGATATTATTTTTAAAATATTCTTTTATTCCTTTCCCACCATAAGCACCATATTAGAATTAAGGGGATTGTTATCCAAATTGAGGAGTGTAAGATTCAAAAATTTAAAATGGCTAAGGTCAAGTAGAAACCACTCTACAAAATATCTAAGCCCAAATTTCAAATCTAAACAAGAGAGTACAAATGATAAAAGAGAGAAAACAAGAATGAAAACAGAAAAGAAAACTCCCCTATCAAAGTTGATTCATCTCCCTTGCTTTTCCTCCATTATTTCTCAAGTTGCAAAGATTTTCCCTTAGATTTTGAAGTGCTTGAATACCTACAAATTACAATGATATAATAGCAAGAAATTTGGAGAAATGTGGTTGGTAAATCAAAAATGGAGGAGGTAGGCTTCTTTTATAGAAAATATTTTGAACAAATAGACAAGATTGATCTTCTAGAAAGATGCCACGATCAACGGTTAAGAGTAAATGCAACACAGAGGAATGGGGGTTACAAAATGAACGGTCAAGATTGAGAAGAGGCCAGATTCAATTGACGGTTGAGATTTGAAAATGAGAAAGTGGAGGGAGATAATGGAGAAATTAAAAATTGAAATCATTTAATTCATGAGAAGGAATCTTTGACCAAGTGGAGGCATAAATTATTTATTTAAATTATTTATTTGAGGAAAAGATAAGTGGGCATTTAATTAAAATGATTTTGCAACCATTTTAATTAAATAGGAGGAAATAGAAAAAGAGATATTAAATAATTAATTTGAATCAATTATTTAATGAGGGAGAAATGTCAAAAGATAGTTAGATAATTTAAAATTTATTTGACTATAGAAGAATCAAAAGATTAATGAATAGACAAACAATTCATTATAATTATTTGACTATAGACGAATAATAAAGAGCAAATAATTAAATAAATAATAATTTCTTTAATTATAGAAGGAAATACTGTTAGCGACACAATTAAATAAATAATTTAATTGATCAAAGGAGAATAAAGATAAAGAAATGAATTAATTAAATATTTAGAATTATTTAATTAATAGAGGAATGTGACCAAAGATAATAATTAAATAATTAAAATTACTTAATTAATTAAAATTACTTAATTATGCAAGGAAGAAGACCAAGACATTTTTCAATATATTTTGCCCCTCTTCGACATAATGTGATTTGAGTGTTGTGTCAAAGAATAAAGAAGAAAACTAGGTTCAGATCATGCCCTAGTGTGTCTCGGTGAAGGTGGGATAGACCTATTCCCCCTCATAAATTTTCCTAATTTTCAAAAATAATGAGAAATTATTCTAAAAAGCCACTTTGATGCATTGATAGGAGAAGAATTTAGCTTGTGGGCCATCAAGATGATTGCAGATGGAAGATGTTAGTGCGAAGAAGATGGATGTTAGTACAGAGAAGACAAATATTAGCGTGGAATTAGTCAAATGGAAAGGGATGGAAATTCTTGCTTTATAGATGTCAAATTGCATGTTTATCATCATTGGGTGGTAAAATTACGGCAAATGGATCACAAACACCATGGTATAACATAGACCAAGGCGTGTAATGCCCCACCACGCAACCCTAGAGGAAGTTGCAAACAACTACTTAAACAAACTATTTTTTTTGTTTAAGTACAATTAATAAGCAAGTTCACTAACTAATGCCAACAACCTCTAAGGTTACGAGACAGAGGTTATATAGAACCTCAACAAAAAAATAATAATTTAAACCATTCCAATTATTTAATTAAGAAATAAACAAATACATTCCAATTAAGATAATTTACAACAAGAATAAGAGATAAATTTCAATTTCACTATTCATAATTAAACAATATGGTTATAACTCTCATTCCCCGAATGAGGCAAGGCCAAAGAATAAGGTTACAAATATAACTTCCACCTCGATAACAAATGAGGGGTAATAAATCACAAGGTCAACTGAAATAAACAAGGCATGAAATGAAACTGGATCATATGAGCTCTCCAATTGGAAGTCTCGTCCACACGATCAAAAAGCAAAAACCCAACGGAGTAAGGTGCACGTTCCACCCAACCAAGTGGAACCCAAAGGTCCACCCCCCGTGCTAGGAGATAGTAACCAAGATTTCTAGCCAACAACATCTACCTCAAGACATAGGCTAACACAACCGAATTGAAATAAATACAATGACATCACTTATCACAATGGTTACAATGCTTCTAGAATTACATAATCAACTACATCACTGATGCAAACATATTGTTGACTTAGGAGAAGTGTCATCACAATGTTACATAGGTTATCCTAGTGAGTCTTCCTAGGCCTCGGCCCCCATTCGGGTTATCTTGGTAACCTCTAACGACTTCCGACCCCTCATGTAATCCAATGCGATATCAGTTATCTCTCGTAGAGACAAGATAACGATCTTGTCATTCCAAGCCTTCTCGTCTCAACCCAAGTCTTTACAAGCCCTTGCATCCATGAGCGAGGCATAATTATCTTATTAAGTGTTTGATACTACGTGATACTCTAATCAATTAATTAAGTTATCACTAGATTAACTAACTTGCAATGAGTTATCCTGGCACCACTTTGTGTGTTGGCCCTCGTTACAAGCCACTCCTCTAAGATGAAACGTGGAACAACTCCACAACCCAAGGGTACATAAGTACGACATAAGGATATCACATCCCTAACCATGACATACAGTCAACACAATCCCATTCGTGATAGAAGAAATGTATGAAGATTTATCTTCCTCCTTATGAACCATTCATTATCATGAGAGATGGGTTCTTGTGAACCACTACTGATGAATCATGGGTCAATGAGTTTGACTTGTAAAACTACACGATTGAATCCTGATAGCAATATCACAATATTTATGGGTAAGTGCAAGAGGTTGGGTCCACGAAGAGGTGAAGTTTCGGCCAAAAAAGAAAATCTCACAAAAAACGCGTATGCGTTATGCATTGGGTACCCGAACCTAAAAAAATGCATATGCGTTATAAAACGCGTACGCGTTTTTGAGTGCATACAAATCATTTATGTTTTAAAAAATGCTTTTTAGAAACGCGTACATGTTTTTCTTTTTAGAAACGTGTACGCGTTTGTCTTTTCAAAACATGTACGCGTTTCTAAAAAATATTTTTTTAAAAAAATAATCAAACAAATAAAGAGCGCATATGCATTTTGTAACGTGTACGCGTTTTTAAAAATGCATATGCGTTATTAAAAACTTGAATCGCCAACCCACTTGCAGCCTTGGTTTTAGGCTCGGGAAAGGCTTGGCAATCTGAGCCTTAGTCTTTGACCTGCAACTAAAAAACTAAGGCAGATTGAAGAAGAATGTCCATCTTTGACAATATGGTTGATGAACTTTTTTCTGAATCAATCTATAAAATTAAAACCCATTACAGAGCACGATTTTTAGTTTCCAAATATATAAATTTTATTAATATTGGATTATATTTGATATTTTTAAATTAATTTCAAAGCAAACTAGTCCTTAAACATGAAATATCAGACTTTTTTTGTTTTTTAATAACTTTTTTTTGGTGAAGTTTCTTGTAAAAAAAATTATATGACATCAATCTTTAGACAATTCTTTATAGAATGAAAAAAAAAGTTTCAAAAAATGTTTAGTTTAGGTCAAATTATGTTGTCCGTACACGTTGATTTTTAAAAACAACAATTAAGGCCAATAAAAATTTAATAAAAAAAAAAATATTCAACAAAAAATTACAAAAAAAATTCCTCATCAATCTTCATGTTGTTAGCTCTCTTTCCTCAAAAGGAATTAGCAAAATACTTTTATTTGGGTCAAAAAGTGGTGTCCGTACACGTGCATGGTATGGTAAAAAAACAGGGACTTTTAAAAAGTGGTTTTTATAGATCCCTATCAAAATTTAATTTCTACAATTTGGGTATTTGAATAATTTACATATTTAGAAACTAGATTCAAAATTCAAACTTTCATATTACTGATTTTTTTAAAAATTCATTGTGTAAGTGCCTCAAATTTTCAGTCCAAGTGTGACAAATTATGAAAAACAACAAAAACACTTCCACTTTTTGAGCTTTTTGTGGACCCAACTTCTTGCATCAACCCTTATATATCTAAATGTGTTATTTCCTTCAGCTAAAATTTGTGCTTATACTTATGTGATTGATGTATGTTTGTGTATGGGATCATAGTAATTTCTATTTGATGATACTATTGTGTCTTTAAGGTTTATTTATTAAAGGGTGCATGAAACAAGTTTTAAATCCTTACAAATCTTTGAATTTCTTAGGTTTTTCTATTTGTCGAGTCTGGGCTCCGAGCTTGAGTCCAAGTCAAAAAATGGCTTGTCAAGTCCGAGGCGAGTCCTAGTGTTGTAACACTGGTGTGAACACATCGAGGAATAATGTATATGCCGATGAAGAGAGAACCCATCCTTGTTTCCAAACAAACCATGGTATAGTTATGGTTGGTCGAGATAAAACATCACTCTCTTGGATAGTTCGAACCATAATCTTTCATGGCTACAAACACACCTTCATTATGTGTGTTCTTGATCCTACTGAAGAAATGGTGGAACATGTTGTCGATCAAATATTGCAACCCTAAGTCCACAAGAAGGTTACTTGTCCTGATTTCTGCAAATGTCTTTAAAATGTTCATCCTTCTTGAGTAATGTGAACTATTGATGTTATCTAGATCTTTGAAACTATCTGCAATCATGTGCAATACTATAGAATCTAGAGCTATATCTAATACTAAAAATGACTGCTCAATGGAATCCTGATAGCAATATCACAATTTGACACATTGTAGAAAATACCTCCTACTTATCAATTGATGAGCTAAAGTGATGGGGAGTCCTATCCCTCAAGAGCACTCTTGATCTTCCCAAGACCTATTCTCTAGTATTCCTAGGGTATTCCTCTCTACCCTACTCAGGGATCACTCCTAAACCCCTCTCACCACGTAAGACTCTCCACCAATTTTAAATTCTTCTCCATCACTCCCAATCCACCACTAAGCTTCCTTGGGCTCCACACTGACCCAAAGTGTCCTAACCACTCCAGGGCTAGGGAAGGGTATCCTAGTTGTCCCTTTGGTGATTTTTCTCCTCACTGATCCATCTTATTGGATTCTTTCACCTTTTACCCATCGCTTTCTTGAAAAACTCAATTTTAGGCCTTGTAGCCTTCTGCCCCAATTTGGCCTCCTAGAACCCGTTTTCTTGAATTTTCTCACAATCAATCTTAACAACCCCCAAATGTTTTTGTAGATTATTTAGTTTTACCATCAAGGCTCCAAGATTTACCAGGCCTTAGGTCCTACAAGTGTCCGTACATATGATTGTCCTCAAACCCCCTATTTTCAAGGGTTCCTAGGGTTTTTGGCTCTTTTTCCTTCTTTGAGGGCTTCAACGACCTCCTCAGCTCTCCTCCTAGCACACACATGATTGAGATACATGTTCTTATGCTCCCATACTCTTGATTGGCACAAAATAATCCATTTAGCAACTCTCCTTGCTGTTGTCCTCTCCAAGCTACTAGCCAGAATGCACTTGCACTCGCCTAGTGCTTGATGATTTCATCACCTTCCTTGCAAAACAAGACCCCAAAACCTATATGTACACTATTTACATAGTCCCCAACTTGATTCCAAGTGACCATGAGAGGAAAGCCACGGGAAGTCAAGTGGGACTCATTATTTACAAAACTGGCATGAACCGACAATGAGACCAAGAACACCAAAAACTTGCAAAAGGATAACCAGTCAGTCTAGATGACTAATATAATGCTACACAAGGTAATTAAGTGACACAAATGGAAGAATAAAATCATTAGATAAGTCCTTTCAATCCATTCTTGACTGGATGAAGGCTGAAACACATAAATTCAATGAAAACATGCTCTCTTCCAATCACAAAAATGTACTCTCCAAGTCTTAATTCATGAAAAAAATCCTCCAACCTAGGTATTAGGGTTTTTATGACCTTATATACCTTTCTCCCGCATTCTAGGACCCTTGGGTCGGGCTTAGAGCATCATTAATGCCATTTTCCAACTTTTATGACAAATAGGCAAGACAACATTGCTCAAAATGCTCACAGTGTCCAAGACTTACCCAAACCGCAAGCCCCTAACAAACCTATTTCTAATTCACTCATCAAAAACACTCTTGGTACTTTACATCATAGTCCTTATTCCCTTGGTGGTTGGCTAGAACCACCTACAAGCCAAAATTGCAAAGATCTCTCCAAAAGACCTTAAGGTGCTCCTCCACCATTCTCCCCCCTGCAGCAAAGAATTTAAGGAACCTATGGTGTCAAGAGCTCCTCACTAATTCCATGCTTCTTAAAGTCACTTTCTATTATCCGAGTAGCCTCTGACTCTGGTTCATGTCTCCACTTCACTAGATGCTCCATGTATGTCTTGTGCCTAGTCTTCTTCTTCACCCTTGAGTCTAGAATCTTGTCCACTTGTGGTCTGATCTAATCAGGTACCTTGAGTTCATCCACATCCTTACTCACCTCAGCACTATACTGTTCCTCATCCATTTCTGGTCCTTTATACTTCACCAAGTCCTTCACATTGAAGATAGGCGAAATAGACATCTCCCTGGGTTACTCCATCTTGTATGCATTGGATCCATACTTAGCCAACACTTTACATGGCCCTATCCTTTTCATCTGCAGCTTACTTGGTATGCCTTTCTATAGTTTTGCCTTGTTCAAGTATACCATCACCAAATCACCTATTTCAAATTGTAGATCTCTCTTCCCTTCATCTCTTTTAGCCTTCAACTTATGGTTAGCCTCCATTAATGTCTTCTTTACCTGCTCATGAACCTCTCTCATTGACTGAGCAAAATCATCATGTCCACTGATTCCTTCATAAAATTTTAGGTCTCTTAGCTCAAGTACACCCCTTGGATGTAACCCATATACAATTTCAAATGGGCTCTTACCAGTAGACCTGTTTATGCTATCATTGTAGGAAAATTCTACCTGTGAAATGACTTGTTCCCATCCTTGTCCATACTCCTTAGTTAGACACCTCAACAAGTTACCAAGTACCCTATTTATCAAGATTTATGGTGAGCTTCTCCTCTTGAAGTTTCTTCAACACAAGTTCTAGGTGCTTCATATGTTCTTCTTTTGTTTTGCTAAAGATGAGGATATCATCTAAGTAGACTACCACAAAGACTCCTATAAAGTCCTTCAAGACCTCATTCATCACCCTCATAAAAGTGATAGGTGCATTTGTAAGCCCGAATGGCATTACTAACCACTCATATAACCCCTCTGTGGTTTTAAAAGCTGACTTCCATTCATCTCCCTCTTTCATCCAAATCTGATAGTAGCCATTTTTCAAATCAATCTTGGAGTAGTACTTAGCACCCCCTAAACAGTCCATTAAGTCTTCTATCCTAGGAATAGGAAACCTATATCTAATGGTTATCCTATTTATGGCCCTAGAATAAGTACACATTCTCCACTTA
Source organism: Sequoiadendron giganteum (assembly GCA_007115665.2). NCBI lineage: Eukaryota > Viridiplantae > Streptophyta > Pinopsida > Cupressales > Cupressaceae > Sequoiadendron > Sequoiadendron giganteum. Next base: position 647,289,178 of record CM021100.1, read on the forward strand.
TCTCCCTTCTTAGGTGCCAACACCACTGGAACAACACATGGGCTTATGCTTTTCCTGATCAACCCTTGGTCCAAAAGTTCTTGAACTTGCCTTGCTATCTCGTTGTTCTGCTCTGGTGTCATTTCGTATGTAGCCTTGTTTGGAAATGTTGCTCCTGGTACAAAGTCAATTTGATGACTGATTGCCCTCTTAGGTGGTAGTGTAGCTGGTGTGCCTTCACAAATGATATCCCTGAACTGATCCAACAGTTGCTTCACCTCTGCTGTCATAGGTAGCCGACTAGGTGACTCCTCCTCCTTTGGCTTCAACATGATTTCATAGAAAACTCCTTCTTCCTCCTTCATGTCTCTTAGGAATTCCTTTCCACTCATCAAAAGTACACTGGATTCTGCCTTTTCCACTGTGCCTTCTTGGGGAAAAAACTTCGTGGTTAAGCGCTTGAGATGGAGTATACTGGAATGGGTGACCTCCTGAGAAGGCCTAGTGCCTCACCTCTGTCAGCATCACTTAGATGCAATGAGTGCTAAGTGGGCCATTCAATATCATTTCAAATTTGTTGCTTTAAGCAACTTACAAATTTGCAACTTAAGACTCCTCCAACTTAAGGGATCGATCCGTTGGAACATAGCTCAGAGCGATTCCACGTGTTTCAGTGCAAAAGAGGACCATCCCTAGCATAAAAATACCTATTTGGATGTGTTAGAATAGTCTGCTTGGTCACACAAGTTGCAGAATGAAAGTTGCGCCACTCTGCAACTTTGCACTGCTTGCATTTGATGCTTTTTCCATCAAGTGAAAATCCGCCACCACTAGAAAACCACTCCGAGATAGCCAAAACTGAGAGAGGTTTTTGTAGATAGGCTCAACGCAATCCTATAAGATTAGACGAGAAGTTTCTAAGCATCACGACATCTGAGTAATAGCATGCTGAAGTTTGTAGCCATTTCGCACTTTGGACCCTTAAGGGATCGATCTGGTGGAACATAGCTCAGAGTGATTCCACATGTTTCGGTGTAAAAGAGGACCATGCATAGCGTAAAAATACCTATTCGGATGTTTTGGAACATTCCACTTGGTCACACGAGTTGCAGAGCGAAAGTTGCACCACTTTGCAACTTTGCACAACTTGAATTTGACACCTTTTCCATCAAGTGAAAATCCACTGCCACGAGAAAACCACTCCAAGATAGCCAATATCAAGAGAGGATTTTCTAGAGGGGTCCAATGCCTTTCTGTAGGATTAGACGAGAAGTTTCTAAGTTTCACAGTATCCAAGTAATAGCATGCTGAAGTTTGCAACTATTTTGCACTTTGGACCCTTAAGGGATCGATCTGGTGGAACATAGCTCGGAGCGATTCCACATATTTTGGTGCAAAAGAGGACCATGCCTAGTGTAAAAATACCTATTCGGATGTGTTGGAATAGTCTACTTGGTCACACGAGTTGTAGAGCGAAAGTTGCACCACTTTGCAACTTTGCACAACTTGAATTTGACACCTTTTCCATCAAGTGAAAATCCACCGCCACGAGAAAACCACTCCAAGATAGCCAAAATTGAGAGAGGTTTTTCTAGAGGGGTCCAATTCCTTTCTATAGGATTAAACGAGAAGTTTCTAAGTGTCATAGTATCCAAGTAATAGCATGCTGAAGTTTGCAGCTATTTTGCACTTTGGACCCTTAAGGGATCGATCTGGTGGAACATAGCTCGGAGTGATTCCACATGTTTCGGTGTGAAAGAGGAACATGCCTAGCGTAAAAATACCTATTCAGACATGTTGGAATAGTCTACTTGGTCACACGTGTTGCAAAGCGAAAGTTACACCACTTTGCAACTTTGCACAGCTTGAATTTGACACCTTTTCCATCAAGTGAAAATCCGTCGCGACAAGAAAACCACTCCAAGATAGCCAAAATCGAGAGAGGTTTTTCTAGAGAGGTCCAACGCCTTTCTATAGGATTAGACGAGAAGTTTCTAAGTGTCACGGTATCCAAGTAATAGTATGCTGAAGTTTGTAGCTATTTTGCACTTTGGACCCTTAAGGGATTGATCTAGTGGAACATAGCTCAGAGCGATTCCACGTGTTACGGTGTGAAAGAGGACCATGCCTAGCGTAAAAATACCTATTCGAACATGTTGGAACAGTCCGCTTGGTCACACGAGTTGCAGAGCAAAAGTTGTACCACTTTGCAACTTTGCACAACTTGAATTTGACACCTTCTCCATCAAGTGAAAATCCGTCGCCACGAGAAAACCACTCCAAGATAGCCAAAAAAGAGAGAGGTTCTTCTAGAGGGGCCCGCCTTTCTATAGGATCAGACAAGAAGTTTCTAAGTGTCACAGTATCCAAGTAATAGCATGCTGAAGTTTGCAGCTATTTTGCACTTTGGACCCTTAAGGGATCGATCCGGTGGAACATAGCTTGGAGTGATTCTACGTGTTTCGATGTGAAAGAGGACCATGCCTAGCGTAAACATACCTATTCTGACGTGTTGGAATAGTCCGCTTGGTCACACGAGTTGCAAAAAAATGTGTATAAATTGTTTACATGACCTTTATACGACCTTTTTCACATTGTTTACATTTCAAAATTCAAAGTTTGCAAATTTTCCTACTCAATGCATTTACAGAACAAGGTGCTACTACACCAAACATGAACTTCAACCTTACAATATTTGAGTATATCTCATTATGTAATTAAATCTTATTACAATGCCTTTGGCACTTCGTTCTCTCAGATCTTTTACAATGTCACTCATACATTCAAGATTCTCTTTAAATGTCTACATCATAGGTGTTCATCATGAGGTTAACTTCAAATGAGTAACTTGAGATTCCCTCGCTAAGCTTCACATGCTCTCTTATAAAGGCTTGAAATCAAAATTGAGATTTATCAAAATCATCAAAATAAGTATGTTGCATTGCTTTTTTGGTTGAGATTTTCTTTGATGGCTCTTAAATCAGCATTTTCTACAATGAAAGATCAATCAACCCTTAGTAGTTTACTTACAAATATGCAAAGTAAAAGAGAAAAATAAAGAGCATCCAAAATGGAAATTAAATAAAAATAGATGGAAGGCACTTACAGATGTTGCATTCAGGCATCAAAATAAGGATGTTGCATTGCTTTTCTAGTTGACATTCTCTTGGATGGCTCATATATTTGCATTTTTTCCAAGGGGACACCAATCACTGTAAAAGAAGATGATAGCATTGGTATCAAACAAATTAATGTGCATACAAGTATAAATTAATAAGAACCAATGTGCATATACTTACAAATTAATCCAACGAACCATCTGAATCTTCTCTACTCTTTATTGTGTCAAGTATTGCCTCACGGTTAGACTCACGGACCTCCCATAACGTCTTGTTCAAAGGTCTACCCCCATATTTGGTCAAATGAACATTGGATGCCACGACAAGGTTCGAGTAATGAAGAATCTTACGATACATGTCAAAGTCCTGAAATAGCCAATGTTTAACACTTGAATGTGGGTACCTTCTAAGCCATGTTCTAGTAACCACAACTGAGCCTGTAGGGTATTCGATGTTTTCTCCATCTATAACTGGGGCCTCCAATTTCGTTTTGGTCTCAACACAATAACACAAGTAATAGTCTGTTCCCTCTTCATTGTCTTCATCTGCAATAACTGCATAAACCTGCCCTACATTGATATGTGCAAAAAATCTCTTGAAATTTGTCAACATTATGAATATAGTACAAAGTAAGATCTAACGATATGGAATTTCAACAACTAAGAAAGTAGGTATATCACCTCATTGAACTAGATCTGATATGTGGTCAAAGTCGACCGATGATTCTATCTGTGTCAGTTCCAATGCCGTCGGAGGGCGATACGTGTGAAGTGGGCTAAGATAACTTGCGAACCATTTGTCAACCCACTCCCCTGACTCACAATCATTCCAGTCTTGCATTGTACATGAAGAAAAAAAGCATGCCATCTTTCGTGTATCGATACTCCATGAACTTGTATTTGAGCTAAGGAAAGAGTGTACCTCACTAGATCCTATTAGTGTACACCAGTCTTCATATGGTGCAATGTTAGTATCATCCATCAACCAAAAACATCTACGAACTGAAGACGTACCTTCATTACCTGGACCCATCAAAGCATTACACCACTCAATGATTGATTTTGCATCTGTCAACTTTGCATTGTCTTTATACTTTAACTCTTCTCGTGCTAATGCTCTTTTCATGCATGCTCCTGCACCATCATGCTCCCCCTTTCCATGTCCAGCCTCACAAAAGTTCCACATATGTTGAACACCTGTAATGACATGCATCCTACACAACCAGTAGAACATGCGCGAGTTCTCGAACTGTGTTGCACAGTTATCAGACCATATTATATGTTGATCGTATTCTATGCCCCTCTGAGCCAAACCACTGTAGAACATCTAGAAGCAACCTTGCACGAACTCTGGAGAATGTCTGTGATCATCACTAATGTAAAAGTGGTACTCCCTCAATACCTTCCTTTGCTCATCTGTACTATCAGATGCATGAATGAATGCTATGTGCACAAATATCGAATCTTGTGTAGAGTTGTAATATTGTGACTGCACCTCATGTTGTTGTTGTAGAGTGTATTTCTCCGCAAAGTCAACCATGGATACTATGCTTCCAACTGGAAAGGTTCCTTGCATAGCTTGAACTATGTGTCCAACCATTGGGCTCTATGGGTATGCATTGCATACTCATACAGTATACTGTCACGAAATGTGGTCATAAATTTGTACACTGGAATCTTCTCAATAACCAAATCACACCTTTTTGCTTGAGAACCATCTTTTGTAGCATATGTCATTGTTTTATACTTCCCGAACTCTACTAGTTTTTGTCCCACCTCATCTGTGCTTTCCATATGTTGACATACTGACATATGTTGGAAGCCACCGCAATGCTCGAATGAACCATCCAAGCATGTTGTCCTATAGAATATCTGGCCATCCTCTATTTCACATAATTTTTTTGATAAGAACTCTCTTGAAGATTTTGGTGGGGCTTCTATGCCACAATCCTGCAAAACATCGTTAGTATGCAAATCTAAACATATAGAATGACAAACATCGTAATTGTTAGAAAATTCAATATATAGTCTACAACAACAAGCAATGCGTGTGTGATTTATCTTGACATAAAAAGGTTTAAGCAGTTCAAAAAATCTTTGAGAAATACTAATTTGAGGATAATCATTTTCAAATTTCCAAAAAAATTGGGTTTGAGTCATATCCAAGAAATGCTTTGGATGTGGCCCACAATTCCGACTACTGATTCTCCTTCTTACCACATCCCTTTGATTCGGAGATGGCCTTGTGTTATTCTTCCAATACTCTTCAATTAGTGTTCTCAAGGCTTCAACAACTTCTTTGTCTTTTCGTGACAGTCTCCCCGAGAATTCCCATAATTCATTTGTATCATTGCCCTCAATTCTTTGCCGCCTTTGAATGGCTCTTGATAAATTTTTTCTACTAATTCCCATTTTTTCACTAGTCTTTTTAATTAGGCGATCTCTCTTTGTTTGAAAACTTACCAAAGTTGATGTAATGACACGTCAGGTGACATTACTATCCTTTGAGCGTGAGGTCTTACCCACACACTCATAAGCATCCATTAGATTCTTCACAATAGTGTCTTCACTCGATTCATTCGATGTTCTCAACCCAAGAGTCTTCATGATGATCCTATACTTTACACCCCGCATCATTTCAACAAATAGTTGACATCTTGTAGTCTCATTTAGCCTTTCAAAGAATCATTCCCAAATCTTATCAGCATATCTTCTACAAGTGCATGTTGAAATCTTACCTTACATGTGCTGCAAAATCTCATCATCAATATTAATCAAATACTTTGGCTTTCTACGCAAAATTCTTGGTGGTGTTCTCCTAAGTACATACATCTCAACATTAGGAATTTCATCAATATTTAATTGAGGTGGGCTAGATTTCATACCTTTGATTGAGGGTGGAGAAGAAGACATACCTTGAGGTTCATATGGGAATGATGGCATACCTTCTTCGTCAATTTCGAGTGATGATGTACTCTCAACTTGAGATGTGTTGGATGGTGTCCAACAATATTCACTTGCGGTAAATGGTGTCCCTCCATATTCACTTGCAGTAGATGGTGTCCGTCCATATTCACTTGTGCTAGATGGTGTCCCTCCATATTCGCTTGTGCTTAATGGTGTCCCTTCATATTCACTTGTCGTAGAGGGTGTGTCTCCAACTACGGTATCTGAATCTATCTTATGAAGATGCTTTCACATTCGTGCTTGTTGTGCTACCAATTCCCATTCTATTTTGAAGGTTGAGGTTCCTCTACAATCGGGTTGTTTTCATCACTTGTTTCCAATTTCTTCTTTTCACGATATGCCGCCACCCGAACTCTCTCGTTTTATTTCAAGGTTTTGTTCTCTTCGTCTGTAAGTTTCCTCTTTGTCTTTTTCTTCGGCGTGGCGGATAATTTTATCTATACCATGGTAATGAGACGAATATTAGTTCCTAAAAAATGTATCCATTCAAGATAATTGAAAAATATATGTCATTGAAGGCTTCTTTTAAATAATACTTACAATCATCGTGTACAAAAGTAGGGTATTTTATTGTTGAACATGCATTGGAATGAAACTAATGACAATAGGATATGTGGTTCTTAGCTCAAACAAGCACTTTTCCATGAGAATTTGAGGAACCAAGGAGTGATTTTGAAAAACTGTTGGTGCAAGAGCACCTTAAAGGTCTTTTGGAAGATCTTGGAAATTTTGGCTTGTAGGTGGTTCTAGCCAACCACCAAGGGATTAAGGACTATGATGTAAATTCCCAATAGTTTTTTTGATGTGTGAGTTAAGGCAAACTTAGGGTAGTCTATAGCCTTGAAGTTTGGAGAAGCTTGAATGATGAAATTAGGCAAATTAGTCCATGTAGACTTGGCAATTTCTCCTAAAAGTGGGAAAAGGGCATTAATGATGCTCTAATCCCAACCCAAGGGTCCTAGCACATGGGAGAAAGGTATATAAGGTTAGAAAAACCCTAATTGAGCATGTGGGAAAGCTATTGTACGATTTGGAGTTTTGGAAGGGGAATTTGTGAGTTGGAAGAGTGCAAATTTCATTGAATTTCTATTTTTGTGGCTTCATCCAATCAAGAATGGATTGAAAGGACCTATCTAATTATTTGATTCTTTCAATTATGTCACTTAATTATTGTGTGAATCATTATATTAGCTATTTAGTTCAATTGCTTTTTGTTTTGCGAGTTTTGCGAGTTTTTGGTCTCATAGCCGATTCAGGCCAGTTTTTGGAAATAATGATCCCCACTTGAATTCCCGTGGCAAGGATACCATGGCCACTTGGAATCAAGTAGGGAAATGTTTTTACAGCTTACATATGGTGTGTGGTGTCCTGATTTGCAGGGGAGATGGTGAATTCATCAAGAACTAGGCGAGTGCAAGTGCATTCTGGCTAGTGGCTTAGAGAGGACAACAGTAAAGAAAGTTGCTAAATGGATTGGTTTGTGCCAATAAAGAGAAAGAGAGTGTGGGAACATGTATTCTAGACATGTGCGTGCAAGGAGGAAAGTTGAGGAGGTCATTGAAGCCCTCAAAGTTGGAAAAAGGAGCCAAAACCCTAGAAACCCTTGAAAATAGGGGGTATGAGGACAATCCTATGTATAGAAGCCAAAGGGACTTCAAACCTGGTAAATATTGAAGCTGAGGGTACCACTAGAAAGAATCTATAAAAATATTTGGGGGTTGTTAAGATCATTTTTGAGAAAAGCCAAGAAAACAGGTTCTAGGAGGCTTAATTGGGCAAAAGGCTACAAGGCCTAAAATTGGGTTTTTCAAGAAAGCGATTGGTATAAGGTGAAATAATCCTATGAGATGGATCAGTGAGGAGTCAAATCAACAAGGGGATAGTGATAATACCCTTTCCTAGCCCGTGGAGTGGTTAGGACACTTTGGGTCAGTGTGGAGCCTAGGGAAGCTTAGTGGTGAATTGAGAGCAATGGTGAAGAATTTGAAATTGGTGGAGAGTCTTATGAGGTGAGAGGGGTTTAGGAGGGATCCCTGGGTAGGGTAGAGAGGAATACCCTAGGAAGACCAGAGAATAGGTCTTGGGAAGAGCAAGATTGCTCTTGAAAGATAAGACTCCCCATCAATTGTTGAAGGAGTGATCTATGTAATGAACTTTTGACCTTGTGTAGGGCATTTTGAAGATGTTTGATTCTTTGGAATGGTCTGGGATGGCCCGGGTATAGGAGTTCCTATAAACCCTCCCTCTTTGCATTGAAAAATGGGGGTTTTTGTATTGGAAGCCTAGTTTAGCGGGTAAGGTCCTAAGACCTAGAAATTATCTTGTTTTGAGACCTAATTAAAGACTATTTTTGGGTTTGGAAGTCTAGTGTGAAGATCTAAGGGTAGTTCCTTTGTAAAATTGGCCTACTTGGAGGCCTAAAATAGTGAAAAAGGTCAGTTTTCTTAATGTTGTCCCAAAGGAGTCATGTGATGGGTTAAGGTATGTCTTGCAACTTTGAAATTGGTGCTACAATCATTCTTTTATTTTCTTGGTATTTTCAAAAGTTTTGGAGTTAAGGGCCAAAAATTGGTTTTGCACAATAACTAGATTCCAAGGGTGAAATTTGGGAAATAATAATTTTGTTTGTTGTCCAGCTTGGAGGAGTGTTGGGATTGGTCCATTACGCCTTTTTAATCTTCTTAGATGGCTCTTGAAGGCAAGTTGACATCTTCAATGGTTTTGGGTCCTCTAACTCTGCATAAAATATGAGTATCACAGTTTGAAGTGTGTGCATGGTTTGGGAGATACATGTGATAGTTTGTAGATGCTTGGCTACTAGTAATGTGGACAGTGAACAAAGGAACTAAGTTTGTGTGTAAGGGCAGACTTCTGAAATGTTTCATTTTTGTTGTACTAACTCAAACAAAGATTTATTAAGCAAATAATGGTTTGGTTGTGCCTTAAGAATTATAGTTTGTGTTTGTAAACAATGGTGCCATTATGGAAGATTTAAGACAACTTGTGAATGACATAATCATTGGTTGATGTTTTGAGGAACCTAGTTGATTGTAATCAGTTATTTTCAAGATTTTCAAGGTGTTTTGAAGGTCCTTAAGGAATTGGGAACTCTTAATGCTAATTTGAGTATACGAATCAAATGTTTTGTGAAGGGAAATATAGTTGAATAAGTGTGTCAAGAAAGGTGTTGATTTCTTCCTTTGTACTGCATCAGTTTGTGCAGAGGTATTGGAAGGTGTTTGGACCCTTCAGAGGAATGGGAGAGGCTTGGAGTTGTCTTAAAGGATGAATTTTGGTGAATGGTTCTGAATTTCTATAATTGGCAAGTGTAAAATGGTAATTGGCAAGTGTAAATAATTGTGTATATAATTTGGTAATTTAAAATGTGCATTGACAACCTAAGGTTATAATGACAAACAAAAATGAAAGCAAGCCATAATAGAATGAAAGAAAATTTGTAAAGACTTCACATACCTTAAAAACCAGACTTTCAAATGGAGGAGTTCAACCCAATTATGTAGCCTTAGCTTCTTCTTTCTTCAAACTCCACAACAATTTGACTTGTTCAAAAGCTTGTTCCCTTCCACACTTCAATTGTATATCAGTTTTCAATGGAATTCAAACTTCAATTGATATTATATGTCTTTCAACGTGGAAACTCTGCTATTTCATGCAAAGGTGGTAAAAAGATCATGGAAAAGGTGATGGAATGTGAAAAAGATGCTTGCACACTTCACAACATCATCAAAAATATATTTTTTGTCGGAGCACGCATAGAACCAGGGGAATATGCAGACTGCGGGCCTTCAAATCACGAGTATATAGATTTTTTTAACATTTTAGTGGAGTACAAAACATGCTCACGTTATAACGTGCACGCGTTATGTGAAATTTGGTTTTGTTAGTGTATTTTTGAGAGTATGGGATTTTTTGAGAGAGTGGGAGGAGAGAGGGGGAGAGTGGAAGATAGAGAGGGAGGGAGAAGGGAAGAGTGGGAGAAAGAGAGAGGGAGAGAGTGGGAGATAGAGTGGGAGGGAGAGAGGGGAGAGTGGGAGATAGAGAGGGAGGGAGAGAGTGGGAGAGTGGGAGAGAGTGGGAGAAGGGGAGAAGTGGGGAGTGGAAGATAGAGACCTCAACCCTAAACGCTAAACCCTTCAACCCTAATCCCTCAACCCCTATACCCTCTTAATCCCTCAACCCTCAATCCTCAACCCTTAAACCCTAATCCCTCAATCCCTATACCCTCTTAATCCCTCAACCATCAACCCCCAACCCTTAAACCCTAATCCCTCAACCCCTATACCCTCTTAATCCCTCAACCCTCAACCCTTAAACCCTAATCCCTCAACCCCTATACCCTCTCAATGCCTCAACCCTTAAACCCTAATCCATCAACCCTTAACCCCTATACCCTCTTAATCCCTCAACTCTTAAACCCTAATCCCTCAATCCCTATACCCTCTTAATCCCTCAACCCTTAAACCCTAATCCCTCAACCCCTATACCCTCTTAATCCCTCAACCCTCAATCCTCAACCCTTAAACCCTAATCCTTCAATCCCTATACCCTCTTAATCCCTCAACCCTCAACCCTTAACCTCTAATCCATCAACCCCTATACCCTCTTAATCCCTCAACCCTCAACCCTCAACCCTTAAATCCTAATCCCTCAACCCCTATACCCTCTTAATCCTCAACCCTCAACCCTCAACCCTTAAACCCTAATCCCTCAACCCCTATACCCTCATAATTCATCAACCCTCAACCCTCAACCCTTAAACCATAATCCCTCAATCCCTAAACCCTCTAATTCCCTAAATCCTGCAAACCTAATCCTAACTCCTGCAATAAACCCTAATCCCTCAACCCTTTAAACCAATCCTCAACCCCTATACCCTCTTAATCCCTTAACCCTCAATCCTCAACCCTTAAACCCTAATTCCTCAACCCCTATACCCTCTTGATCCCTCAGCCCTTAAACCCTAATCCCTCAACCCTTAAACCCTCTTAATCCCTCAACCCTCAATCCTCAACCCCTAAACCCTAATCCCTCAACCCCTATACCCTCTTAATCCCTCAACCCTCAACTTTAAACCTGTTTAATCCCTCAACTCTATATACCATCAAATTCTAATCCTCAAACTCCTAAAACCTCTAACTCTCAACCCCTGCAGACTTAATCCAGGAACCCTCAACCTCAACTCCTTAAACCTCTAATCCCCAACCCCAATTCTCTAATCCACAACTCTAATCCAAATACCAACTCCTTAAAACCTCCTAATCCCTCAACCCCTATACTTCTAATCCTCAACTTAAAATACCTAATCCTCAACCTTCTTAATCCTCAACCTCAATCCTTAAATGCTTAATCCTCAACCCCTTATACTCCTCTTAATCCTCTAACCTCTTAAAACCCTAATCCTTCAACCTCTATATACCCTCATGCTAATCCGAACCTCAACCCTAAACCCTAATTCCAACCTCATGCTCTCTAACTTTCTCAACCTCAAACCTCTAATCCTCAACCTCAACCTCCTAAACCTTAATCCTAACTCTAATACCTCTTAATCCTTGGACCTCAACGCTATCAACCCTAAAACTCCTAATCCCAACCACTTATACCTCTAATCCCTCAACCCTCAACTCTAAACCCTAATCCTCAACCCCTATAATTCTTAATCCTCACAATCCTAACCTCAACTCCTAGTGTAAAAACTCCTAATCCTCAACCCCTATAATTCTCTTAATCCTTGGAACCTCAACCTTAGCTATATTAAAGTCATAATCCTCAACCCCTTAGTACCCTATTAATCCTCACAACCTCAACTCCCAACCCTCAACTCCTTAAACTTTAATCTCAACCTCTATACCCTCTCTAATCCTCTGAATCTCTCAACCCTCAACCCTTAAACCCTAATCCCTCAACTCATATAACCTCTACTCTATAACCTATTAATCCTTCATCCCTAAACCCTAAACCATTAAACCCTAACTCATAAACCCTCTACCCTCTACCGCCAATCCTATACCCTCTACCCTCAACCCTAATCCCCCAACCCTTAAACCCACTTAGTAAACTCTCTACCCTAATCCCTCAACCCTCTTGACCCTTAAACCCTCAACTCTTAAACCCTTAAACACTCAACCCTAAACCCTCGACCCTCAACCCTAACCCCTTAAACCTTAAACTATTAAACCCTTTACCCTCTACCCTCTAACCTCTACCATCAACCCAATACTCTCTACCCTAAACCCTAATCCCTCAACCCTTAATCTATCAACCCCTATAGTAACTCCTGCAATTTATATATTTTGGACCCCAACTCAATCCTCAATTCTATACCTTAAACCTCAATTTTCAACCTCAACCTCTAAACTCTACTCCTTTTACTCCTATACATAAACATCTAAACTCTCTAACTTTCAACCTCAACTCCTTAATCCTCAACTCCTCAACCTCAATTTTAAACTCCTCTCTAAACTCCTCTGGGCCTCTTACATTGGACCTCCCAACTAATCTCTCAAATCTATATATTCTCTAAAACTATAATTACCCTAAACTCTTTCTACCACAACCATGGGTAAACTCTTCTGGCAACCCTAACGCTTAAACTCCTATACCTCAACTAAATAATTTCACTATCAAACCTATTCCCATCAACCCCTAAACCTTAAACCCTAATACCCTAGAACCATCAACCCTAGGTCCCTCCCATCCTAATCCTCACAACCCTATACCCTCAACCCCTATACTCTTTCTCTATCTATACATCTCACCTCTCCTCCTTCCCTCTCTCCCACCCTCTCTAATTGTCTCTATCTACCATCTCCCTCTTTCTGCGTACCTCTCGTTCAATCAATCCCTACCACCCTCTCTCACTCCCTCTCACTACCTATCTCTCAAGTCTCTCCCTCTCACCCCCCTCACTCTCTCAAGTCTCTCCCTCTCGCACCCTACCTACATAACCCTCTCTTTCTCTTTGTCTCTCTCTCTCCCTCTCCTTCAATTCTCTCTCTCCCACCCCCCTCTCTCTCTCTCCCTCTCCATAGATTCTCTCTCTCCGACCCCCCCTCTCTCTCTTTGCCTCCCTCTATCCCTCCCATCCTACCTAGCTAAGTCCCCCTCAATCCAACCCCTTCTCTCCCACTCCCTCTCTCTTAAACTCTCACTTCAACCCCCTCTCCATCTCTCTAGACTCTCTCTAAATTCTCCCTTCATCTAAAAACATACATAAATGCATACATACAAGCATAATACATTTGTACATATAATCTTACATCCATACAAGCATACATACATTCTTGTACATAAAAATATATCAGCATACATTAATATATTAGCATTAAACATAAAGTAAGACATAATGTGAGCGGGTTATAACGCGCTCGCGTTATGTGCTAGTAGACATGCTTCCTACATAAGCAAAAACCATGTCAAAAGCAAGATCTAACGCGCTCTCACTATAACACACTTGCGTTATATCTTGCTTTGGGAATTACCGAACTTTAAGCTTGGTATTGCCTTGGAATTCCAACCCAAAGGCTTGGAGGGCATTCCCAACGACCAGAGACGTGTTTTTAAAAAATCCACCATATTTCTCATAATCGAGTTCATGCTTACCGTCAAGATTGCACGTGGTTCAATATCAAAAAAATCGAGCACATGGGTAATGTTGGGTTATCTCTTAGCTATCCAACGATGTAATTTTTTTATCTTTCTGAAAATGTTAAGTCTTTCATCCATAATTTGTTTTATCTGTATGTTTTTTTTTTTGCCAAAAAACAACATTTGGTATTTTTTTCGTTATAAATTAACCGTTCATTAATTTTTCAAATAAATTACATTTTTAGAAACTAGACTCCATTCTACAAAATAAAAAAATAAAAAAAAACAAATCAATTAGTTTCCAAAATTTGTAGGGTAAGCACGACCAAAATTATATTTTCAGGATATGTCCACTTCGCAAATTATTAAAAAATCAAATATTCATTAAAAAATTATCAGAAAAATCGTGCATCAACTACATATTGTTAGCTAATTTCTAACTATTGCGATTTTAAAAATACTAAAAAAAAGTTCACCGTATGAGGGTCGTACAAGAGTTACTATGTTATGTTTTTCTGACAAAAACAACACCAATTTGTGTACGTCCCTTGTTTGTACCCCTTATTCTCAATCATTTTCAAAATAAATTAGTAGCTTAGAAAGTAGACTCGGAGCACTTGAATCCTTCTTTTTGTTCCATCTCAAAATTTTGAGTTTAAGTATCCTCAATTTCACATCCAAGGTCAGTATTTCCTGATTTCAGAAAAAAATTGTCCACTTAAGTCTCCTTTTTGGGAACCATCTTGGTGCACTTACCCCCCTAGGACCTATACCTATGGGTTGGGAACCTTTTTGTCATGTGAACTTTTCCTTGGAGTTTGAAAAGACCCCTCAAAAGTCCACATTCATGAATGTGACGAATTTTGAGGAGAGGATGTGGTGGAAATATGGAGGGGTTGTCCAAGTGCATGTATTTTATTTGAGAAGGAAAAGACCCTCATTTATGAAGGAAAGTACACCCCACACATCCCCATCCAAGAGTTGCAAGTTGAGACTTCTATATATTTTGAAGGAGAAGAATGAGTGGGGTGTTACCCACTTCTTCTCTTGGAGAATTTGAGTGGAGATGGTAGAAAGAATGTGAAGAGGAGAGGAGTCTACCTCATTGGAAAGATAGTGATCAAGATGGTTTGGCTTGGTGAAAGAAGATGGATACAAGAGTGCAGCCCCTTCATCTAAAAGCAAAGAGATAAGTTCTTCCTTATTTCCATTTCCCCCTTTTGTTTATTTGCTGTAAGAAAGAGGTATGTTGCATAGATCATGGTAGAAATAGGGAGTAGAGAACCCAGATGCATGAAATTTGGTGCTATGTTATTCTTATTCCTTTGTAAAAATTTGAAAAGATTCCATGCATAATCTTGGAGCTAAGAGACTTCCTTGCTCGGAGGTATGGCTAGAGCCCTTGAGGCTCCATGAAGCCATTACGGTAGGGTGGAGAGCAAGCCTTAGTCATTGGTGTGTTATGTATTGTCTTCCTTAATATTGCTTGTAGTATTGATGGCTAACATTTTATCATGAAACGAAAGAATGGAAAGAATAGTTTTTATTCATCTATGTGTAAGCCTTGTTCATTACCTATATTGTGTTACCTTGTTTTGTATAAGGAAAATGTATCTGCAATCTGTTTAGAAAAATCACTCTATGTTATCTAAAAATAGGCAAAATACATGTAAGTTTAATTCTGTAGAAATGTACTCTTGTTGCACATTTAGCGCACCCATATTCTCTCTGGTTTTTTAAGTAAGAAAGAAGTTGGTTTATATATATAGATATAAATATAATGAACATACTTGAATGGCATGACTAATCAATAAATTTGAGGGTGTTTCCTAGCTGATATTAGTCAGTTAACAGTCTAGAATAGCAAGTTTTATGATGTCGCGGGAACACCAAGCAATGACTTCATTTATTTATTTTTTGTGTGAGCCAACATAAATAAATACTAGTTTATTTTGAGCACACAATTCAGTGGGATGCCATCTTGCGTATTAGATTTCTTAAGCATAAATTGCTAAAGGATTATCTAAGTGTAAAAAGAGTGAAAATAAATATATCCTGTGACTGAGGGAGTTCCATCATGGAAGACGTGTCTCCCTGTGGAGGTCACGTCCTTCAAAATGGGAATGGCCCCCTTTATCCTCAGCCTATTGTGTCCTGCAAACAGCAAATCAATACACCTCCTAAGCAACAATCAAACAATGAAATAAATTGTTGAAACCGTAACAAACATTTTACCTCAAGATTCTGCACAAATTAAATCATATTGGCAAGTTCGCATAGGAGTATAACTGTAGAATTTGTAGGAAAGAATATTGCAAACACCACTTTCATGTATTGTCAAAGCAGTTCATGTATTGTCAAAGCAGTTTAAAAGTAGATGTGAAAATATTGGAGTTTTAGAGCTGTTCAATTTTGGAGCTCAAGATAAGCGTTTGGCAACCTTTAAAGAGAATATAGTAATTTCTTGTTAGTTGTTGCAATCAGGCGTTGGGTGAGGAATGTGTGGCATGAGGCAAGTGTGGCGTACACTTAATTTTTAAACCATGTAACTTTGGAAACTGCTCATTGGACTCTCAGTAGTTTGCAGGTAAAAAAAAAAAAGCTCATGATGAGTAGAATTATGAATTTTGGTAGGAGGAGTTAATGCAATAATGTTTTGGTAGAGGATTAGGAATTTCACCCTCACCCATCAATCCTCTGCAACTCAATTGTGCTTACCAATCCAACGTCAAATCTGCAGGCGCTTCCTTAAGTCATTGCGCTCACCTAAAAAAAGCCAAGTTGATGTTGTAATACGACTATATCCATGCATTGATTAAAGGAAGGTGAGGATATATCACCTGGGCCTATGCCTTAAAAGGAACGCAATCCGTTCAATTAATCATGTCTTCATGCGATTAACCTTGGGAAAACCCAACATGTTACCATTTGAGCCAACCATTTGCTTCAGCGATAATACATAGTCTTTAAGGCATCATCTATTGCTATTCAAGTGGTTACTATCCACCACCTCGGCCGGGCTTAAACATCACACATTAAGCTGATAACTTAGTGTGTGGGCCCCACTTTACCGTCACCTCTTTCCTGTTTCCGTTTCGATAATAATTTCGTTGGTAATTTTTTTAACTGTGCATGTAATCTTATCAGATACGGAGTATTAAATGACTCGGTGAAAAGGAAAATAAATACTATATATTATGTAAAGTAAATATTATAAATTATATTAGATATTATTAGATGTTATATTATATTTATATATTATTTATGTTATGTTATATTATATTCATCTATAATATTATATATTATATTTATATATTTTTATTATAATATATATTTATATGTTTTATATTTCTACATAATATTATTTACATATATATTGTATAAATATAATATATACAACATTATATATAAATATATTATAAAGATATAAATAACATATAAAAAAATATAATAAATATAATATAATTCTTAATATGTATTTTATAAGAGTAATATGTATTAAATATTATTGTATTTTATATAATATAATATAATATGATATTTTGTATATAATAATATAATATATAGTATAAATAATATATAACAAATGTACATAATAATAATATTTATTATATATATAAATATAATATATATATCTATATTTTGTATATGTTTCGGTATGAAAATGCAGCTAATGGAGTTTGTCACTGGAGTTCAAAGGGATCGGCTTGTTTTTGTCAATATGAATGCAAATAAGTATTGAGACTACTTCAAGAGTTGATATCATGCTTGAGGGGAATGACATTTTAAATAAATAAATAGCAAGACATATGATCCACCAAATGATCCACCAAACTCTTGCCGATGATCCATGTTTAATGGATACAAGATTGATTATACCTTTAGACCCTTTAATCGACTACACAGAATTATTAAATTGTGTACAACGTCATACAAAGTGTACCTCACAAACATGCTTTAGGAGAAAAGGCACAACCATTCAATGTCGCTACAAAGCCCCTTGGAGCATGCAAGATCAATCAAGTATTGCAATAGATGAGCATGGCCAACCATCATTCACCCCTTCACGCAATGACGATCGCTTAAACCTACACAACCCTTCTATAGTCTCTATTTGGAGGGCCAATGTTGAATGCCAACCTGTTCTCTATATTCATGCTGTCCTCAAATACATTGCTAAATATGCAACAAAAGCAGAAACAAAATCAGAAACATATCATGAAATGCTTTCTCGGATTTCAATTGATATTGAGTCTCACAAACCAGCACATACAACATTCCGTAAAATGCTTGCACAAACACTAGTGGATCGTGATATTGGAGCACAAGAAAGGTGCCACCTTCTGCTAAAACTGCCCCTCTGCATATCAAGTAGGATATTTGTTTCTTTAAATGTTAGCCAAAATAAATTCCAACATGTCTCAATGTCCTCTGAACCAACTACTACATCCACAAACTGCATTGATACTTACATGGATCGGCCAACATATCTAGAGTCCATGTCACTTATCAATTGAAGTAACTAAAAAATGGACTTTCAAACCATCTCGAAAGAATAGCCAATGGAAAGAGTGCTCCATTGATGCCATTGTACGCGTATCTCCACGCTTCATAACCATCCCTGCAAAAATTGTCAAAAACTATGAGGCATTTTGTTGGAGTGAACTACTACTATACAAGCCATTTCGCAACATTCACAATGATATTGGTTCATCACCAAATTAAATAATAGAACAATGGGAGAATTTTGCTTGTAATTATCATCTGTGGCATGTACTACGCATAGAAACAAAAGCTCTTGAAAATACATATTCAAGCGCCTCTTTCAATGAAGAAGATATAATACAAAATAACAACCCATCAGAATGGCAAGTATTGTCTCGCTTATACCCAACCCTTCCACTCCACTTTGACGAACTAGACATGCTTGGTCACCGTGACATTGACTTGCACCATAATTGGGGATCTTCCCAATTAAATCCACAACACCAACTCTCTGCAACTACATTCATAGAATCTAACCGTCCAACATTTCAAGTCCACCAACTTACCAATTGCCCTACCCAACATGACCTATCCATCCAACAACAAAAAGCATTTGAAATTATTCTGTCCCACTTACATGCTGATACTTGCCAACCTCCTCTAAAATTAATTGCTCAAGGAACAGCAGGAACAGGTAAATTGCACCTTATAAAAGCCATCAAAACTACACTCATTAGCTCGGCCCAAAATGGCCAATCACCATTGCTACTTCTTGCACCAACAGGTGTAGCAGCATTCAACATACAAGCATCAACAATCCACTCTGCTCTACGAATAACTATCAAAGATATCCAACCCTTGCAAGGACAAACACTAGCAAGCTTCCAGGAAAAAATGTACTTCATTAAGTACATACTAATAGATGAAATGAGCTTCATTGGACCCAAGTTGCTACAATGCATTGACATGAGGTTACGTGAAGCATTCCCCAACAATAACCAAATACCATTTGGAGGATGCTCAATCATGCTATTTGGTGATCTTGGACAACTTCCACCAGTCAAGGACATCCCTATGTATGCATCAACATCTTATGGAGGCACTCTATGGCACAGCTTCACAAAAGTTATCACTCTTACCAAAATATTTCGTCAAATTGGTGAAAATCCAGCACAAATTTCATTTCATACTCTCCTCTCCAATTTGAGAAATGCAGAACCTACAATTGAAGATTGGCAAGTTCTAATGTCATGCTCCAGCTCAACATTGACATCTAAA
This sequence comes from Sequoiadendron giganteum, assembly GCA_007115665.2. Taxonomy (NCBI): domain Eukaryota; kingdom Viridiplantae; phylum Streptophyta; class Pinopsida; order Cupressales; family Cupressaceae; genus Sequoiadendron; species Sequoiadendron giganteum. The sequence goes on from CM021100.1 coordinate 647,308,610, forward strand.
GAGCAAAATGGATTCTTATCCTCAATACATCTCTTTGCAACAAATGAAATGGTCTCGATACATAACCAACAAATTTTATTGTCTTTGGCAAAACCTGTTGCATTATCAACTGTAGAGCACCTGAAGGGACCACCAAGTTCAAATCCAGATGAAGAACAACTGCAATCTAAGCTTCTATTATGTGTTCGACAAAAAGTAATGTTATGTTCAAATTTATGGGTGGAAACAGGCCTTGTAAATGGTGCACTAGGTGAAGTAAAAGCAATAGTCTACAAAGATGCAGAGAATCCACCTTCACAAGGCCTAACACTTGAAAAGGCAACAATCGACATCGGTAATGTCGACTGACAAGGCCTAACATTCATAGCAATTTCAAGAGTGTGTGACCTTGCAAGCCTGCGCATCAAACCGGCCTTCACATTTGAATGATATGCACGTATGCAACAAAACCCATATGTAGCATGCCGAAAACACAAGGAGGCACGCTTATTAGCATTGTCAAAATCAACCTCCACAACAAACACTAATACATAAAACAACTGCAGGTTAGTTATATTTTATCACTTAAATTTATTCACCTCCAAATTCATTTACAATCATTTCATACTAAGCTGCAAACTGCAATATGAACTATTATCTCTATTAACAAATATGTTTTCTATATATGAACAGATATAATAATGTGCCTTCCATAATTGAAATGCACTGTAAATTAAAATCTCAAAGCAGGAATCTCAAATCATGACAACAACTCTCCTATTATTACTGTAATGAGAGCATTATGTAAATACACCTATTCTATGACTATGATGTAATTCTACATATCTTTTTTTCCTAAAACTCACTAATATCGCTGATGTGTTCTCAAATATGAATGTGCTTCGAACAGATATGATGTTTATAACGCTGCAATTTCAGAAGAAAAACCACAAAAATCAGGAGACATGTGGCATTTAGGTAAAGGATATTTGCTTATGTTTGTGTGTATTTGCTTATCTCTCTTTACTCTGTAAAGCTCCATGAGTATATTTTTCCCTAACAAACATTCAGCAGACTTCCATAAGTTAACAAGACTAAGTCTTTAGAAGTTGGATCCCACAGTCACATATTAACCTCCCTCCTCTACATTGCCAGTTTGTAACAATCAATCACCATGACTGTACCATCAATTAAGTCTGCTTGTAGAAAAGGAGTATTGGAAGATTTTATGTTCTGTGGGTTCTTCTACTTTCAAAGTTTTCAATGTGCTTTAAACATTTAATATTTGGGATATTAAAAAGTAGCCGATTGGATGCTAACCAATCAAAATCTTAAAAAATTTCCTCTTACTATGCCCATAATATCATTGCCTTCATGTGAACAGAGGCTTCCAATTGTGGACTCTGATAATCAGTTTCATTTCATTACTGAGCTTGCAAAGATTGGACTGTTTGTTGTTGATCATACTCCTGAAGAGCTACTTTATTTGTCTGTTCAAAATCTCATCATGTCATATGCCAACAGTTTGGGTTCACCAATCAACCGGTCTCTCTCTCTCTCTCTCTCTCTTTGTTTTTTTACTTATATGTATAATATATGTAAGGATTAATTTTTATATATTTGAAACTTACATCTATTGCCATCATAAATATTGTAGGATGAAATGCCATCATTTCTCATGGTAGACTGTTTTACGAAGATGCAGAGCACTTTGGTTTGTAAAAATACAGAAAACTGAATTTGGATTCCCAAATTTGAGGAAATGGTTGATATCCTTGTCAATAAACATGGATGCTAAAATTGAAGAGACATATGACTTTCTCCCCACACATTGATGGAGAGAACAAAGTACGTATTGTAATTTAAAATGTCATGCATGTGTGATCCACTATTGATTTGGACAGTCCAAATAATTGTTTATAGTAATTATGTCTAAATGTAAAATTTCATTGAAACGACATGCAAAAAATATTTGAAACTAACATATATATTTCAGAAAATTTGTGTGTTATAGCTTTAGGCTTCTATTTACATCTTATACTCAGTTAAAACTAAATACCTCATTCGTAGAAATTTGGAGTTCAAGAAATTGAATGCAAGGTTCAAGAATGGTGATTGATTATGACTTCTATGAAAAGAAGACAATACTTTATAACTGCAATGTGAAGAATGGAGCTTCTGTTTGGTTTGATTATGACTGCAATCTTTCATAAAAAGTTATTGAGAGATGATTGATAAAAGAATCGTGATTGAGCTTCTATGAAAAGAATGATATTAGCAGGCTGTAATCTTTATGTACAGAGAATGGTGTCTGTAAGTTCAAATTGTATATTCAGATTAATTGGAGCCACTACAGAGGTTTGTTAAGGTGTTTGCTTATTGAAGGCAGAGCAAGGTTTTAAGAAATTTGAACAGCAAGGTTGTAAAAAAATTGAATGTTTCAGACCGTCAAAGTAATGTATCCTAATATTTATTTGTAAACTGCCTTTTCTTCCTTATTTGGCCTGAATTTGAGAAGCACCATACCAGTTAATTACTATTTCTGTCTCAATTATTTACAAATTGAGTAAAATTTAGAACTCTTTTTCAGAGATACAACCGAGCATGAAACACTCATTGTATTTATAATACTGTTCATAGAAGTCAAGTGTCAAGTTGATGTCACCCTTCTCAGTATTACTCTGATTTATATGTACTTAACCATGGAATATAATCAAACCCACTTAAATGCTAACTTCTAATTATCACAACTTGTATTGATAAACATAAAACACGGAGTCATTATTGATGATGGACTCATGTGTCCCCTACACACACAAAGCCATAAATGACATTAAAAATATTACATACTTATTCATTGACAAATCCAATGTTCTATATCAATCTAATTATTGCTAACATGAGACTCCAAATTATAATATATATTACTAAAAAACAAATTATATTATATACAATATAATTACATTTATTATTATATACAAAATTAAATATGATATAAATTGTATAATTAAAAAAAATAATAATAAATACACATAAATATCAAATATATAATTTTATAATATATTGATTTTCAAAATATATTTCATAATTTTAAAAATGAATTGTCAATTGATCTCATGTACTACACAAATGTATAAACAAAAAAAACCAATCTCTTTTCTTATTTGACCTTTCACACCTCTTCGGCGTACCCATCACACTCCAAAATACGATTGCTAGTTAAAATATAATTTATAATATTTACTTTACATAATATATACTATTTATTTTCCTTTTCATCGAATCATTTAATACTCCGTATCTGATAAGATTACATGCACAGTTAAAAAAATTACCAGCGGAATTGCTATCGAAACGGAAAGAGGGAAGAGGTGACGGTAAAGTGGGGCCCACACACTAAGCTGTCAGCTTAGTGTGTGATGTTCAAGCCCGGCCCACCAGCTCCATGTAAATTGTGGTTTGAACTACCTACGCATGTAGAAACGTTGCAACCATATTTTTATATTTTGTTTCGAAAACAACACCACTATAGTTTTCAGAAAGTAACATAGGATAGAGTAAACGCTTTGTCATTGTTCATGGCTGTGGGTAATAATTCAGTATTGTTGTAGCTGGCGCAGAGTTAATTGTATTAAATTTGCGTATATGTATCATTAGAGGGAGCACATTGTTTGTGTTAATAGTAGGTATTGGCAGCACTCTAAGCATTTTTGCAGATAAATGAATTTGTGTGGGTCAACAATGGTCACTAGTTCAGCTAAAACACAGAACCTATGATCTTTCATTAGAGTTATGTTTTTACGGGTTGTCCAATTGCATCTTATGTTATAGTTTTTTGTCAAAGCGGAAGCATTGGCAGAACTGATAGAACTACTGCAAGCTTGTATTAGTATGGTCCCGGTGTAGGGTAATTCACTGGATTCATAACAGGAGATGTCAGTGCCAATAATTCTCTTCTGCCCAATGAAGGACATCATATTGCCTCAATATAAATTCTCTTTCAAATTAGAACTGTTGCAACTATATTCATAGATATAATTTAATTATTTTCTGTTGCACGTAAATCTGCATCTCAGGGAGTCATATCAGCTGCACGCCATCATGGAAAAAGAGGTTGGGCATTGACATAAAATTTAAAATGGACCCAACATTATATTAACTAGAATTAATCGGATTCTAGTTACAATTATTATTTGTGCTTTTATCCATGGATTTAAATAGTGGCGCCCAAGCCTTCTAAAACAGAGATCAAAGATAAATAATTTAAAATATAAAAATCTTCCCACAACTATCAAGCACTGGAACTTAGGCAGTTCATATTTCTTTTTTATTTGGGAAAAAAAGTGATTAAAATAAATGAAGTATAGAAGATTATAAATGGCATAGAGTCATTAACGAAGACTACAGTAGCAAGTGAATCAAATGCAACAACAAATAAAAAAAACAAGAGTGCTGAAAGTGTCAATGAACATTAAACTATTGCAACTAGTGCATCTACAGGAAAAGAAAAAATAGAAGAAAAACTACAGCAGCAACTACAACTGCAACATATACAACAATAAAAGCAACGCCAATAACTTAGTTATATATGCAACGAATTACTGAGAGGGATTCTTTTCAGCAAAACCATCGTGGTGATTCATCTTTATTGGCTGGTAAAAATGTTTGGCTATTTGATATTCACAATGTGTATAGTGAGTAAAATAATGGTTATATGGTATTAAATATTGATGCAGATCTTCTTGGAATTAAATTGTAATAATGTTAATTGTAATTGGAGTATCATTATGAGGAAATCTTTATGACGTACATTATTATCAAATCAACAGAAATAATAATATTATTATATTAATCATAATGTAATTATGATTGTTGTGAGATATTCAAAATAATGGTGTGAAGGTACAATATTAATGTGAATATAGGAAAGTTTTTTGTTTATTATTTTTGAAAATAATTTTAATGCTAAGACTTGGGTAATATAGAACTCTATAAAAGTAATAGTATGTAATGTAAATATATATGAGTGTTGAGAATCATATAAAAATATTATCGTTGTTATTAATATTAGTATTAATAACATAGAGTTAATAAATTTAATATTAATAGTAATGTTATCAAGAGATGTTTAACATTGAATTTTTTCTTAAAAAAATCAATCAGTATTAACATTAACATCAATACTACCTAGATGAAATCTTATTGTTGTGGAGAGTTAAATTTTGACTTGAGAATTAGTTATATTATCATGGGGTCATTCGAACAATAACTATACTATTAAAAATTATAGTAGTTAACTAATAATTTGATTTGAGAATTAACTGATATCAATGAGGTGGTTGTTAATGATTAGAATTACAATTAAATAATAATTTCATTTTTGGATTGCTAAATAATAATGACTGTTAAGGCATAGCAACAACTTTGTACTTTAATTTTGTTTGATATTTCTCAAGGAAAGATTATTATTAATTAAGCATAATAACATCTTATTATTTAAGGACCATCGTACACACTCCTACAATGTGTGTACAAGTATACAATTGAGTTGTTGGTATAATTGATGCATTCAAAATTGTTATCTCATATTGTGTGGCCCAAAAAAATAAAAATTGTAGGGTTTTCCTAGCGAAAAATTATGGGCATGACACTTGGTATCAGAGCCAGGTTGCAACTCTAGGGAACTCTGGGAATAGCGCGAGCATTAAGTATTGTGTGTGTGATGAGATGTGCAAACCTCTTTATGTTAGCAAAACGAATGGGTTGGTAAGGAATATGTTATGAGGCTTAGGGGGTATAATAAACGAAAAATCAAGTTGTGTATATCTAACCCAAACAAGATAGTACCGTACTCAATAAAATAAGGAAAAATGACCATAATTCTTAAATACAATGATATTGCAACTCCTTGAGCTATGTTTGTATTGGGTACAACTTATTTTTTTTTAGTTGACAAATAAAGAATGAAAACTATACTTTTGAAAACTTATCACTAGTCAAAAAAGGAAATAATTATATGGACCACAAAAGGGATTAGTGTGTTAAAGGTTGAAATTAAATAAGTTCAAATCTCTAGCCCCTTAAGTTGATTAAGTCAAATAAACAACAGAAGTGAAACAATAGAAAACCTCTTGACTTTGTGTTATGTGCAATTTGAGCACCCCATACTTTTTGAATTTAAAATATTATAATATTATAAAAAGAATAAAATCAAACATTTAAGGTGTAGATTGTTGGACCTAAGTCCAAGGACTTGTTCATGATTTGGTAGTAAATTGAAGATAACCATGGAATAATACTTTGTATGCCTTAGACCATGGTATTTCTAAGCCTTTCTTGTTACTCAAAAACCTTAAATTACACATAGTGTATAAAGACTTAATTCATGTTCTTGTGAAACAATGAATGACTCACTTTGTGATTGGTATGTAAGAATTTTATGTAAGATGAAATCCACTAATGATCAAAGCCTTTCATTATTTAGCAAGACCAATTTAGAAAAGTGGTCAAAGCCATATTTCACCTTGAATAAAATAGTGAACCAAAAGACTAATTCAACACATTTACAAATAAATGATGACCTAGTAAACTAAATAAAGCTGAAATGGCTACTAAAATTTTGAGTTGTCTTATCTATTATTAAAACAAGTAAAAGAACATGGTTACTAAAGCTCAAGAAAAAGGTAAGACTGCGCCGAAAGTTACAACTAAGTCATAACCGGTGAAAATTGAAATAGATAATGTATTAATAAATTCCCTCTTGTAATTAAGCTTAAAATATTTGGGAAGAGACCTTGTCAAATATGAATTTAGAGATAAAAAGGACACAAGTTATTACTACTTTCCTTGCACATAGCTACGCACTAAAGGCATTTAATGCCAAAATAGGAAAGGATGCATGTCTTATTGAAAGTAATAAACATATTGAAGTATTATTTTCCTTGAAGGTTGTGTGCATGTCATGAGAATTGAATAATCAACTAGTGAATTGATAAATTGAGTAATGTATTATGTTCGCATTATATTAAGGGATTGGAAAATTATCTATATAGATAAGAGACACTAAAGTAGACTTGTAAAAAATTTCTTCAAATGATGTGCATTCTATACCTTTGACTATACATATTGTTTGAAAAGAAAAATATTACACCAAATTTAAAGGAGTAAACCTAAACCTGTAGATAATTTTTTTAAGACTTCTACTCATTATGCATCTTTATGAGGTTAGATGGAATGTTTTTTGTAAAATGATGGTTATAACATGTTAAATGAAATTATTCAACATTAGATAGTGAAATGCAAGATTTGTAAAAAGATATCAAGGAGGTGAGAATTACCATTCCATGATTTATCATGTATTTTATGCATTGAGTGTGCTTTCCTTTTTCCATATTGTTATATTTCAAACAAAAATGGATCACTATATTCTTTATTAAGTAGGAAACCTTCTTTAACATGTTGTGAAAATTATAGTGAAATTACCCATATTGATATGTCAGTAAACATAACAAACGTAGTTGAATGAAAGAGAAATAATGGTATGGGTGAATATAGAGAACCAATATTGATCATATAGGTGAAGACAAATACTAACTTAGATGGAAAGAGCAGTGCACCATGTAATTGTTAATTCTTCAAAAATAGAGTAATATGCCTAGACTATAGTTTGCATCACCTAGCAATATCTTGTACTTATGCAATGTGAGAAGATATTTTCTAAATTGAGAAGAAAAGTGAATATTGGTTATTTAAGCATATTGGTTTTGTTCTATGATATGTTGAATTTTGTAAAGTGTACTATGTTATTGCATGTGAAGTGAAATCCAGTATATGTGTTGTGTCCCAAGTACGAGATACAGGGCATCCGACTTGGGATAAGGGTGGTGGACGTCTAGTATGATCCCCTATGTGTACCCTTCATTATGGCCTTTATGTAAGCTAGTTAGTTGCAAGTTTATCTAAACTTGTTAAGTGTGTAAGTGTTTTTATTAAATGAAATATGACATATTCTTTTGTGTTAGTCTTATTTTTATGTTAAATGTGTACCCCTAGTGTATGGTTCCCCCCTTATGGGAGTGAGATGCCAGCTAGTGTAAACAAGGGGTTGAGAGGCACATGTTCTCCCATTGGGAAATTACGAGCTCAAGGCATTGTGCCTAATCCTGATAAATGATCTATGTCGAGTCATTGTAATCCTCCCACAGACGTTGACCATGGCCTGCTCCCCCACATATGAGAGCCACCCTTGGTGGTTCATAGTGCAAACTAATTCCTTGATGTTTATAACCCATGGGTAAAGGATGGAATTACATGGATCACCATTTATTTATATGCATGTGGTCAGGGACCACCACTGATTCATATTTATGTGGTCAGGGACCACCAGTTATTGCATGCTATTATATTTATGTGGTTAGAGAACCACCATTCCCCTCCTCCCCTTAGGTGGCTTATCAAGTCACATGGTGCTTGTAATGTGCAGATTTTATTGTTCCAATATGAATCATTCATAATTCTTGATGGATGTTTTATTTTATTATGCGCCAGCAATGTGGAATTTTACATTTACCTAAATAGGCTATTTAGCCATTTGAAGGTTTTTATAGTCCAATTTGCCTCAAGGACTTGTTTAAATTTCGTTTTTGATTTAAGATTGAAATATTGCAATGTAGCTACAATTGATCTTTTTTTTTCTTCTCTCTTGAGTTTATAGCTCCTCTTTGGGGATTTTTTTTTTTTAATTTAGAATTTTGCTTTATGATCCTATGTTACTTAGGTTGAGGCCTTCTCCTTGTTTTCAAATTGCTAGTATGTGTGGTGTAATGTGAAATTTGTGAACTGCCATATCCCGGGGGGTTCCCTGGCAGGTTGTATAGGGGAGTAGATGCGCTAGGGAATCATCTTGAAAGGGGTTGTATATGGGATCGGTATGGGACGGTCATTGATCCATTTCCCCCCTCGTTCTATGATTGTTCTTATCTATATGGAGAAGTCCTTAGAGAAGGACCTCGAGATCATCCTTTTGACTTACTATGGTATCCAGGAATATCCATCCTTGTAAACCCCATTGTGAGCCTTATGTTGTAAATTATGTGATTGTATGAGGACAAGCACACTCATTGGGAAGAACATCCTTTGTATGAGGATAGGCGCACCCATTAGGAAGAGCATCCTTGCTATTATTGTGTGTACATGTGAAATTGCAAGTAAATGTGATGTGACATACTTATGATCTATGTGAGGAGGATAGTAACAAATGATGCAAGTTAACATTCCATGAGAAATGGTATGAGTGTCATGATTAGAAGGTAAAGTATCCACTTAAGGACATATTTGGATAAAATGTGAAGCTAGCAATTCTAAGAAATGATGGGTGATTGACAAAAAAACATATATCTATCAAAGGTTGTTAATTCATTTATATATATATTTTTATTGAAGTTGGTTACATTGTTAATAGATTAAAGATACATGGATGGTTGTTAGCTTTTGTTGAATTAAGTGTGTATCAGATAAAGGTTTTATTGTGATAAATTTTGTTTTGTGTATTTGAATGTATAAATCATGGAAGAGATTGTCCCTAATGCATGCTTATAGTTGAATGTTTTGGTTCTATCATCAAGAAAGAAAAAGTGTTAGTATGTTTAATATGTTAATGTATGTTACTATATGGAGGTTATGTTCCAGACCCTAATGACTTCCAGGAGGAAGTCTAAGCTAAGGGGAGGGGGATGTAAGACCCCATTTCATGTGTGATTAATATAACCCTAGTTTGTTATATGTTTCCTTGAATAGATGGTGAGATGTGATCTGGGCGATAAATAGTGTGGTTATGTGGCAATATTCTGGTATTTCATTTTGGCATTTTGTTTCATTAACATTGCCATGAATGTGTTAGGCATGTATGTAAATCGGAGAATACAATTGAAATGTTAATTGAATTGTTGTAAGGTCAAATCTTGGGATATTTAACTAGCAAACAAATGTGATGTATGATTGTTGCTAATGATTGCATTGGTAATGTGTAGGAAAGTCAGGGTTCGAGTACGAGAAGGGAAAACCAATGAAAGAAAATGGAAAGACTTCCCCTTGTGGTTATGTATTTGATTTCTTTTTGGGCTTAGAAGGAAATAGAGTTAATGTGTTGGTAGACTAGGGTGTGAGGGTGGATATTAAAGGGATCTATTTATTTGTTTTGTGAGGGTGTTTAATTGTGTCATGTGAGGTGTAAGTGGGGGGGGGGGGTTAGGGTTTAGGAACCCTTATCCAAGTTTGAAAGTCGTATGGATTCTTGTGTGGATTTTAAAAAGGGACTATTGAGTCAATTTCCTTGGTTTTTGAACAAGAATAGACCCCTAGGACCTATACCTATGGGTTGGGAACCTTTTTGTCATGTGAACTTTTCCTTGGAGTTTGAAAAGACCCCTCAAAAGTCCACATTCATGAATGTGACGAATTTTGAGGAGAGGATGTGGTGGAAATATGGAGGGGTTGTCCAAGTGCATGTATTTTATTTGAGAAGGAAAAGACCCTCATTTATGAAGGAAAGTACACCCCACACATCCCCATCCAAGAGTTGCAAGTTGAGACTTCTATATATTTTGAAGGAGAAGAATGAGTGGGGTGTTACCCACTTCTTCTCTTGGAGAATTTGAGTGGAGATGGTAGAAAGAATGTGAAGAGGAGAGGAGTCTACCTCATTGGAAAGATAGTGATCAAGATGGTTTGGCTTGGTGAAAGAAGATGGATACAAGAGTGCAGCCCCTTCATCTAAAAGCAAAGAGATAAGTTCTTCCTTATTTCCATTTCCCCCTTTTGTTTATTTGCTGTAAGAAAGAGGTATGTTGCATAGATCATGGTAGAAATAGGGAGTAGAGAACCCAGATGCATGAAATTTGGTGCTATGTTATTCTTATTCCTTTGTAAAAATTTGAAAAGATTCCATGCATCATCACGAAGCTAAGAGACTTCCTTGCTCGGGGGTATGGCTAGAGCCCTTGAGGCTCCATGACGCCATTACGGTAGGGTGGAGAGCAAGCCTTAGTCATTGGTGTGTTATGTATTGTCTTCCTTAATATTGCTTATATTATTGATGGCTAGCATTTTATCATGAAACGAAAGAATGGAAAGAATAGTTTTTATTCATCTATGTGCAAGCCTTGTTCATTACCTATATTGTGTTACCTTGTTTTGTATAAGGAAAATGTATCTGCAATCTATTTAGAAAAATCACTCTATGTTATCTAAAAATAGGCAAAATGCATGTAAGTTTAATTCTGTAGAAATGTACTCTTGTTGCACATTTAGCGCACCCATATTCTCTCTGGTTTTTTAAGTAAGAAAGAAGTTGGTTTATATATATAGATATAAATATAATGAACATACTTGGATGGCATGACTACTCAATAAATTTGAGGGTGTTGCCCAGCTGATATTAGTCAGTTAACAGTCTAGAATAGCAAGTTTTATGATGTCGCGGGAACACCAAGTAATGACTTCATTTATTTATTTTTTGTGTGAGCCAACATGAATAAATACTAGTTTATTTTGAGCACACAATTCAGTGGGATGCTATCTTGCGTATTAGATTTCTGAAGCATAAATTGCTATAGGATTATGTAAGTGTAAAAAGAGAGAATAAAAAAATCCTGTGACTGGGGGAGTTCCATCATGGAAGACGTGACTCCTTGTGGAGGTCACGTCCATCAAAATGGGGATGGCCCCCTTTATCCTCAGCCTATCATGTCCTGCAAACAACAAATCAATACACCTCCTAAGCAACAATCAAACAATATAATAAATTGTTGAAACCGTAACAAACATTTTACCTCAAGATTCTGCACAAATTAAATCATATTGGCAAGTCCGCATAGGAGTATAACTATAGCATTTGTAGGAAAGAATATTGCAAACACCACTTTCATGTATTGTCAAAGCAGTTTAAAAGTAGATGTGAAAATGTTGGAGTTTTAGAGCTGTTCAATTTTGGAGCTCAAGATAAGCGTTTGGCAACCTTTAAAGCGAATATAGTAATTGCTTGTTAGTTGTTGCAATCAGGCGTTGGGTGAGGAATGTCTGGCATGAGGAAAGTCTGGCGTACACTTAATTTTTAAATCATGTAACTTTGGAAACTGCTCATTGGACTCTGAGTAGTTTGTAGGTTAAAAAAAAAGAAGCTCATGATGACTAGAATTGTGAATTTTGGCAGGAGGAGTTAATGCAATAATGTTTTGGCAGATGATTAGGAATTTCACCCTCACTCGTCAATCCTCTGCAACTCAATTGTGCTCGCCAATCCAACGTCAAATCTGCAGGCGCTTCTCTTAAGTCATTGTGCTCACCTAAATTAAACCAAGTTGATGTTGTAATACGACTATATCTATGCATTGATTAAAGGAAGGTGAGGATATATCACCTGGGCCTATGCCTTAAAAGGCACGCAATCCGTTCAATTAATCATGTCTTCATGCAATTAACCTTGGGAAAACCCAACACGTTACCATTCGAGCCAACGACTTGCTTTAGCGATAATACATAGTCTTTAAGGCATCATCTATTGCTTTTCAAGTGGTTACTATCCACCGCCTCCATATAAATTGTGGTTTGAACTACCTACGCATGTAGAAACGTTGCAACCATATTTTAATATTTTGTTTCGAAAACAACACCACAATAGTTTTCAGAAAGTAACATAGGACAGAGTAAATGCTTTGTCATTGTTCATGGCTGTGGGTAATAATTTAGTATTGTTGTAGCTAGCGTAGAGTTAATTGCATTAAATTTGCATATATGTATCATTAGAGGGAACACATTGTTTGTGTTAACAATAGGTATTGGCATCACTCTAAGCATTTTTTTTAGATAAATGATTTTGTGTGGGTCAACAATGGTCACTAGTTCAGCTAAAACACAAAACCTATGATCTTTCATTAGAGTTATGTTTTTACGGGTTGTCCAATTGCATCTTATGTTATAGTTTTTTGTCAAAGCAGAAGCATTGGCAGAACTGATAGAACTACTGCAAGCTTGTATTAGTATGGTCTCGGTGTAGGGTAATTCACTGGATTCATAATAGGAGATGTCAGTGACAATAATTCTCTTATGCCCAATGAAGGACATCGTATTGCCTCAATATAAATTCTCTTTCAAATTAGAACTGTTGCAGCTATATTCATAGATATAATTTACTTATTTTCTGTTGCACGTAAATCTGCATCTCAGGGAGTCATATCATCTGCACGCCATCATGGCGAAAGAGGTTGGGCATTGACATCAAATTTAAAATGGACCCAACATTATATTAACTAGAATTTATCGGAGTCGAGTTACAATTAAATTATTTGTGCTTTTAGCCATGGATTTAAATAGTGGCGCCCAAGCCTTCTAAAACAGAGATCAAAGATAAATAGTTTAAAATATAAAAAATCTTCCCACAGCTATCAAGCACTGGAACTTAGGCAGTTCATATTTCTTTTTTTATTTGGAAAAAAAAGTGATTAAAATAAATGAAGTATAGAAGATTATAAATGGCATAGAGTCATTAACGAAGACTACAATAGCAAGTGAATCAAAAGCAAGAAAAAAGACCTACAGCCACAATTATAAATGCAACAACAAAAAAAAAGAAAACTAAGAGTGCTGAAAGTGTCAATGAACATTAAACTATTGCAGCCAGTGCATCTACAGGAAAAGAAAAAAGAGAAGAAAAACTACAGCAACAACTACAACTGCAGCATATACAACAACAAAAGCAACGCCAATAGTAGTTATATATGCAACAGATTATTGAGACGGATTCTTTTCAGCAAAACTATTTTGGTGATTCATGTAACGCTCCGCCACGCAACCCTAGAGGAAGTTGCAATTAACTACTTAAACAGGCTAATTTTTTTTTTTTAAGTATAATTAATAAACAAGTTCACCATCAATGCCAACAACCTCTAAGATTACGAGACAGAGGTTATATAGAACCCCAACAAAAAACATGAATCTAAACCATGTCAATTATTCAATTAAGAAATAAAACACATACATTCCAATTAAGATAATTTACATCAAGCATGAGTGAGAACTTTCAATTTCATTTATTCATAATTTAAACAATACGGTTACATCACTCATTCCTCGAATGAGGCAAGTCCAATAATTAAGGTTACATTTACAACTTCCACCTTGATAACAAATGAGGGGTAATAAAACTCAAGATCAACTGAAATAAACAAGGCATGAAATGAAACTGGATAATACGAGCTCTCCAACTGGAAGTCTCATCCACACGATCAAGAAGAAAACCCAATGGATTAAGGTGCATGCCACCCAACCAAGTGGAACCCAAAGGCCCACCCCTCGTGCTAGGAGATATTAACAAGGAATCCTAGTCAAGGCCATCTACCACTAGACATAGGCTACACATAACTGAACCAAACTGACACAACCAATCACATGTACCACACAAGTACAACTCTGACATGCTTACATTGCTTCTAGATATAAGTCAGATCAAGTATGTTAAGAGAACCATACACACAGAATCAAATACCAACTGTTGTCCTAGACAAAGTTTCATCACACAGCTCATCATGGGATTACCTCTGGGAATCTTCATAGGCTTTGGCCCCCACTAAGGGTTATTCTGGTGGCCTCAACCGAATCCCGGGCCCCATACTCACTTATGCGGAATCAAATACCTTTCATACAAACAAGATGGATGACCTTGCCATTCCAGGCCTTCCCACTCATCCCAAGTCTAAACGAGCCCGTGTGTCTATGAGTGAGGAAAAATTATCTTGATTAGTGAGGAGTTAGTCCTAATCTTCTAAGTATTGTTTTAGTTATCACTTGATTAACCACCTCCGAAGGTTATCCAGTTTACCTCTTTGGGCTCTGACGTCTAATGGAAGCCACTCTTCTACTTGACAACACACAATTGAACCAATTACCAAGGGAACCCTTGTGCATACAAATAGATCTACAACCACTCCAACTCTAGGCGGAAAACATAAAATGAAGTGACTCCAAACACTGGAGGTGCAACATAACAAGACCATTCCTTACAAGGAGTCACAAATCACATAAACCTACTCCTTCCCCAAGAGGCACAAAACATCCCCGTTTGTGGAAACCGGGTTAAATACTGACTAGACACCATGCATTACCCAAGGGATTCACAACAGGCTGACAAACGCAATACAACGAATTATTAAACTTTATACTCAATTTCCCCCAAACGAAAACAGAAACAATTCACAATCAAGACGGGAAAGAAGGCGAGAGTTAAATTCTACTTTGGATTCACTAAATCCATTTCCTCATTAACATTCAACAATTTATCACATTAAATAAACATAATTTTACATACGTCTTTTTAGATAAGGAAGAAATTAACACTAATTATTTAATCTACCTACTTGCATTTAAATAATGATAAAATAACCATTTATTTCTACATTCAAAACCTATAATTTGAAGAGTAGTATTGGTCCTTTGCAAAATACACTGTTTTTAAAAAAGAAAATCATTTAATCTCGCTTTTAAACACATCTCTTTTAAATTCAATATTTATCTTTTTAAATACAATATTCTAAAATAAATTCATTGACTTGACTATGAGTACAACATTTAAATTTCTTCAATTATATTTAAATCAAACCCTTTGAAAAAAATCATTTTCCTATACATAATGAATTTATACTCACAGCAATGAACATATATTTTATTATAATATATATAATAATATTTTAATATTATTATTTATAATATAAAATATTATTTCAAAATATTTTAATATTACAAAATATAATATTAACATAAATATATATTTTTTATTATTTAAGATTTTTTTATTTTTATATTTAAAAAAAAGCAAATTAAAAAAAAATGGCCACATCTCCATTCTCGGGCCGCATGCCACGTTTGACGGTCAGGGCTGGGGTTGGGTGACTGTGTTTAACACAACCGACCTTGGATTAGGGCGTGACTGTGTTAACCAGAACCGTCCCTTACCATGGGTGGTTGTGTTAACCACAATTGACAACACTGTGGGCGAGTTGTGTTTAACACAGCCGAGCCCTGGTTTGGGCAGTGGCGGCGGATGAGAGGTGTGGGGTTGTGCTAGGTGCGGCTCCCCCCACAAAATATTTATTTATTTATTTATTTAAAACTTTTAACCCAAAATCCCTGCGGATTTCAAAATCTGCGCTTTGACAGGGGAAGCATTTTATATCTATATATATCAGTATATATACACATACACACACACACACACACACACACACACACATATATATATATATATATATATATATACAAAAAAGGGATTTGCATAACTGATTGAGAAAATAAAACATAAAATGATCATTTCCAGCCAAGAGCTTAATTTGTTTTTTGAGAAATTTCATTTCCAAACACAAGTTTCAAGTTTTGAAAGCAAGATTCAAGATGGGTTTTCTTTGCCATCAAACAGGGTTTATAAATATTTTTCAAACAACAAGTATAATTCTGTGAATATTTTCAAAATGAAATTGATTAAATGAAAAGAAAACCTGATCCCAAAAAGCTTGAAAGGTTGTCAATGGTGCAAAGAATTCCTTTAGAGATTTCAGTCCCTCCAAACCAATCAGCTTTACAAAAAAGGGATTTGCATAACTGATTGAGAAAATAAAACATAAAATGATCATTTCCAGCCAAGAGTTTAATTTTTTTTTGAAAAATTTCATTTTCAAACACAAGTTTCAAGTTTTGAAAGCAAGATTCAAGATGGGTTTTCTTTGCAATCAAACAGGGTTTATAAATATTTTTCAAACAACAAGTATAATTCTATGAATATTTCCAAAATGAAATTGATTAAATGAAAAAAAAAATTGACCCCAAAAAGCTTGAAAGGTTGTCAATGGTGCAAAGAATTCCTTCTGACATTTCAGTCCCTCCAAACCAATCAGCAGAGTTCCTTCATAGTTTCAAACCCAAAATCCACAAAACAACAAAATCTTCTTCCCTTCTCTATTTTCATTTTTTTCATCCTCCTCCAAAATTGTATACCAAATTTCAAATAATAGCCAAAAAATAAAAATATCTCTTTCAATCACCATAATCAATTTTCAAAAACAAAAAAATCCCAATTTTTTAATTGCAATTTTCTAAAAAAAAATTAAAAATGAAATATAAAACCTTTTCAAAATATCTCATTTAACCTTTTCAATTTTCTATTTTTCACACAAAATATCTATAAATTCTAAAATGCATATCTTAATTTAATTAATCAATAAAATAATTCTAATCCAAGATTAAATCGTTTTATTAATTAACTTAAATTAATTAATAAATTAAACAAAATTTCTAACGTTATAACCCGATTAATTTAATCCACAACTTAAATACATAATGCAATTAATTACCATTTTCTAACTTGCAATTTAAATAAAATCAAGGTAAATAGCACTAGGTTAATGCAACTAAACCAGACTAAAACCCGATGACACACTATGACTAGGGTGATGACTTGGCACAAAAAACCTAGCTACTATCTCCCAATCGAATACCGTTGATCAATGGACATGCTCAAACCTGTGAAACCAGGTGGAGTCGATGTCCTGTACCTGTCAACCTACGAACAAAGAGTATATCCACATGCATATATATGTCATAATTAAAACACACTATGAAGAGGAAATCACAGAATTGCAGGGCGCTCGCAAGCGAGTGATGCGATACCGTCCCCTTCACCAATACAGTATAACTAATTGACAAATATAACATATTACTTTAATCAAAAGCATAAAACATCATTAATTCGAATATTCACAATGTTAACTCAAAACATGCCATCATAATAAAATCATAATAGTACCATCACATCAAAAGATAACATCTGTACGTCGCTTTATAAATAGCGATTAAATAGTAACCAGGTACCATAGTCAAGGTGCTAACAGAAAATAAAGCAGAACAAAGCAAAACATTGTTCGATCAAAAGAGCAAAACGAAGGGGTATTACAATTCATCTTTATTTGCTGGTAAAAATGTTTGGCTATTTGATATTCACTATGTGTATAGTGAGTAAAATAATGGTTATATGGTATTAAATATTGATGCAGATCTTCTTGGAATTAAATTGTAATAATGTTAATTGTAATTGGAATATCATTATCAGGAATCTTTATGACGTATATTATTATCAAATCAACAGAAATAATAATATTATTATATTAATCACAATGTAATTATGATTGTTGTGAGATATTCAAAATAATGGTGTGAAGGTACAATATTAATGTAAATATAGGAACGTTTTTTTTTATTATTTTCAAAAATAATTTTAATGCTAAGACTCGGGTAATATAGAACTCTATAAAAGTAATAGTATGTAATTATGTAAATATATATGAGTGTTGAGAATCTGTAACGCCCCGCCACACGACCCTAGAGGAAGTTGCAATTAACTACTTAAACAAACTAATTTTTTTTTTGTTTAAGTACAAATAAACATGCAAGTTCGCTACTCAGCAAACATCCCCTAAGGTTATGAGATTGAGATTACTTATTAACCCACAAACACATAAACTAATCTATAACATTTATCCACATAAGAACTTAAGAACACATTCATTCCATACAAGATAAAATACATTAAAGCATAAGAGATAACTTTCAATTGCATTCATCCACATTTAAACAATAAGATTACAGCTCTCATTCCCCGAATGAGGCGAGTCCAATAAATAAGGTTACAATTACAACTTCCACCTCGATAACAAATGAGGGGTAAAATAATACAAGATCAACTAAAATGAAATAAAGAAAGAACTGGTACTGAATCCAACGAGCTCTCCAATTGGAAGTCTCGTCCACACGAACATAGAGAAAGCCCAACAGAGTAAGGTGCACACCACCCAACCAAGTGGAACCCAAAGGCCCACCCCCTGTGCTAGGAGATAATAACAAGGAATCCTAGCCAAGGACATCTACCTCTAGACACAAGCTAACACAATACTGAACCAAGCTGAAACAACCCAAAACATGTACCACACAAGTACATCACAAATACATCACAAGTACAACTCAAGCATGGTCACATTGCTTCCAGAAATAAAACAGATCAAGTATGTTAAGAGAACCATACACATAATAATCGAATACCAACTATGGTCACAACCAGTATGTTAAGGAAACCATACCCATAAAATCGAATACCAATTGTGGTCACATCATGTATGTTATGGAAACCATACCCACAAACAAGTACCAACTGTTGTCCTAGACAGAGTGTCATCACACAGTTCATCATGAGTTACCCATTGCAGATCTTCATAGGCTCTGACCAACATAAAGGGTTGTCCTGGTGGCCTCTACTGGTCCTCGGCCCTCATACTTACTAATGCGAGATCAAATACCTTACGTATAGACATGATAGATGACCTTGCCATTCCAGGCCTTCCCACTCATCCCAAGTCTAAACGAGCCCTTGCGTCTATGAGTGAGGCCAACTTATCTTGATTAGTGAGAAGTTAGACCTAATCTTCTAAGTATTGATTTAGTTTCACTTGATTAAACAACTTCCGAAGGTTACCCAATCTTACCTCTTTCGGGCTCTGGCCCCTACGGAAGCCACTCTTCTACTTGACAACACACATACCATCCAAACATCAAGGGTGCCAAAGTGCAACACACAAGATACCATGACCACTCCTTTCTCAGGAGGCGACATAAGATAAAACCCTCTCCAGACACTGGAGGTAACAAAAATAACAAAACCACTCCTTACATGGAGGCA
This sequence comes from Sequoiadendron giganteum, assembly GCA_007115665.2. Classification (NCBI taxonomy): domain Eukaryota; kingdom Viridiplantae; phylum Streptophyta; class Pinopsida; order Cupressales; family Cupressaceae; genus Sequoiadendron; species Sequoiadendron giganteum. The sequence continues at coordinate 647,328,357 of CM021100.1, forward strand.
CCATTCACATAACAAGGTCACTCCTTACAAGGAGACGCGGATCCCATAATCCACTCCTAACCTAGCAGGAGACACAAAAAATCCCAGTGCGTGAAAACTGATTTAAACACTGACTAAACACCATGCACTACCCAAGGGAATCACAACAGGTTGACAAACAAAACGTCTAACCCCAACCTCTAGGGTCTTATGGAAGACTTACAGATTAAGACACTTAACCCAATTCCCCAAACATGAACATAGAGGAAATAATCACATAAAACAGTTGCGAGGAAATAAACTAATTCCAGATATAGTAAATCCATTTTCTTTAATAAAATTTAGTATTATATTGCCTCAATAAAACTTAATCGATTAATGCCTCTTTCAGACAAGAACGAAATTTAAACCCATTATCTAATCCTTGATTGCTTGGAAATAATAATAAAATAAAGCAGTTACTTTATTAATTCAAAACATATTATTTTAAAATAATTATTTCTCTTTTGCAAAATAAATCATTCTAAAATCAATTAATTCCTCTGCTAACACATATAACTTTAAAATCAAATACTTGACCTTTTAAAATCTATTATTTTAACATCAAATATATGTTCTAACAAAACATAATATTTTAAGATCCAATAATTTGTCTATTAACTTATTATGTTAAAACAATTTCTTCTTCCTCAATTATATCATTTTAAATTCCTCCAATTGTCTTGATTTAAATCCCCAATTAAATCCATATATAATCAAATATTTAAATCTTCAATTAAATATTTATGTTTAAATATATATATATATATATTAAATCATACTATAGTATTTAAACAAATAAACATAATCATTCAATTTATAAATATATATATATATATATATATTCAATATATATATCCTTTTTGAACCTTAACATTAAAGTTTCCAAAATAAAATAATACAAAATATTTTAATATTATAAAATATAATATATAAATATTATTTATAAATATTCCCATATTATAAAATATAATATTAAAATTATTAATATAGTTATTATTATTTTTTAAAAGCCAGTTGACTGGCCTCGGGCCGTGCACCAACCTTTAGGGTTGGGCTGTGTCTTCCTCGGGCCGCGTACGTAACGCAAAGGGAGCTGTTTAGGGCGCCGACCACGGATTTTAAACAGGCAGCGACACATTTTTGACAGGGGCGGCGAAGGCAGGCCAGGCAGTGTGTAAGGCCTCACCTTGCATGTGATTGATAAATCTCTAATCTATTTTATGTGTTCCTAAATAGATGATAAGAAGTATGGAGGATGACAAATAGTGTGATTATTTGATAATATTCTTGCTTTTCATTCTAAGATTCTATTTATGTCACCGTGAAGGAGTTAGGAATCATAAATTGTGAATAGGAGTTGAAATTGTAAATGAAATGGTTGCAAAATTAAATCTTATTTCAGCTATTAGATTTATGTGATATATGATTGTTGCTTATGGTTTCATTGGTAATGTGCAGGAAAGGAAGAGTCAGTATGAGAAGGGAAGACCATTGAGTAGATCAAAATAAATCTTCTTGTGGGGATGAATTTGACCCCCTTTCGAGGCTTAGAAGGAAACAAAGTTAACAAGTTGATAGAGTAAGGTGGTAAGGTTTGATTTATATTTGGGTTGAGGAGGTATTTATTTGTGTTCCAAGTGAGTTGTAAGTTGGGGGATAAAGTTTAGAAACCATTATCCAAGCTGAAATTCGGATAGGTCCTTAAATGGGTCTTTAAAGGAGGTTGTTGGTCAAATTCTTTGGTTAGGATGCAAAAATAAACCCTCTAGGGTCTATACCATAGTGGTAGGGGTCAAGTAGGCATGCAATAGTGCCCCTAAGACATGATTTGACCCATGAAAAGCCCTCATTATGGAGAGTGACGAGATTTGAAAAGAGGATGGGATGGAAAGATGGAGGGATTATCCAAATGCATGTTTCTTCTTCAATAAGGAAAAGACTCTCATTGATGGAGGTAGGTATACTACACACCTCCCCGATCCAAAGGTGGCAAGTTGAAACTCCTATATATTTTGGAGAGGAAGAATGAGTGGGTGTTACCCACTTCTCCTCTTGGAGAACTTTAGTGAAATGGCAAGAGTGAGAAGAGGAGAGGATTCCACCTCTTTGGGAAGATAGTGTTCAAAATGTCTTGGATTGGAAAGGAAAGATGGATGAATGAGTTCAATCCCCTCACCTAAAAGAAAAGAGATAAGTTCTTACTATTCTCATTTACCCTTGTTTATTGGTTGGATCATGGTTGAAAATAGAAAGCAGATAACGTAGATGCATGAAATTTTTGTTGTGATAATTTTATCCCTTTGTAAACAAAAGAGAGAAGAGACTCCATTTATCATCATGGAGCTAAAGAAATTCCTTGCTCGGGGGTATGGCTAGAGCCTACGAGGCTCCATGACGCCATTATGGTAGGGTGGAGAGCAAGTCTAACTTATTTGTGTGTTCTTGTATTCTCCAATGTTGGTTGTATTATGAAATATTTAATATTTTGTTGTAAAATGAAAGAGTATGAAGAGAAATCCTAATTTATTTGGTATGTTAATTGTTTCATTCTACGTGTCCAATATTATTTAGAAAGTTGAAGTGGGAGATTTGAATCTTATTGAATTACAATAATGTTTATTGTGTTATTTGTGGAGAAAGAGTAATTTGCTCTATGTTACAAGTTGGTTTTTTTTACATGTATATAGGGAACCTCGAAGGATAATATAACCAACTGGAACATAAAAATCATAAAATCATGTTATTTTACGTAGCTTTGTGTCATTCCTTAGAGCAAAGGTATTACTCTAAAGTTATATAAAACTTTAATTTGTGTTACACTGAAAATATTTTCATACACATATTTGTCAAAAAGATGTATGTATATATATATTTGTATTCCAACCATATATAATATGTGTCCACCCTTAAAGCATAATATATCCTTCTTAACTGTATTTTATATATTTCATACAAATGCAAATAAATATCATCAACATAGAGCTTGAATATATAAGATATTACATATACACTATTATGCATAGCATAATGCATATGGAAGGCACTGCATAGAGTAAAATTTGGATATTACATATAATATCAATTATAGAAGTTTTAAGCCTCAAATATAAAGAAAAGACAATTAAGTTGTAAAGTAGCCAAAGCCTCCACTTTGGGGAGGGCACGACTCTGGTCTCCACAACAGACTGTCCCTACGAACACAAAAGAAATAAATAAGAGAGAACCGTGCTTTTATCTGCTGCTTGCTTTTCCATGTACTCCACACTAGATTGCGAGGGGGATAATAGAAATGTCTGTGCTTTCCACATGCAAAATTTTAGCAAAAGAAAAGAAAATATTAGAGCTGTCAGGGCTTCCATTTTGGTGCAGGTGAAGGAAATAAGGACTGGGAAAAACCATCGCCCCCTCAGCCAGCCATTTTCTATCTATCTGACAACCTTCCCATCCCACGGTTGCAAGGAATGCATGATCGCAAGCTCTTAATACCATTGATTGCATACAACCTATGTTCCCAGCATTCCTTGAGGACAACCATTACAAGTCCTGCAGATAGGTGCATCACCAAGTCGTGGCCATGCAGCTGCCTGTGTAGAGGTAAGGTATTGTAAGAAACCAAAAGCTATAGGGTTGAATACGTAAGGAAAGAAGCAATGTCGATGAAATATTGTTGTATGGATTTTAACCCAAGTTTAGAGCAAACAACTAGGCACTGCCCTAGATTGAAGGCACTGTCTATGCCGGTGACAATTTGCACCGGCTCTCATGCCCCCATCGATGGCCATCCCATGCATAGACAGTGTCGTGCCCGTGCAAGTCAGGACTGCAACCGTTTTGTCTTCTCCTGCAGCCGTTCCATCACCCGTCCCATCACCGGTAATCTCCAAACCGCCATCAAAGTTTGGAGTAAAAAAGGGGTAAACTTCAAAGTTTGTGCGGTGGAAGAATAACTCCAATCCTGCAAATTTTTAATTAGTAATGAGTAAATGAAATATTTTTAAAAATAATTATAAAAATATAAAGAATATAATGGTGTACTTTATTGTTTATTTTAAATATTTTTATTTATTAATAAATTTTACTAATTTTACAATACAAATATTTGAAAAAGTTAGTAAATATTTTTTTTGTTGAATATAAAATGATTAAATTATTATTTTTATAAGATAAATTATATAATTCATGCAAGTTTTTAAATAATTTTTTATAAAAAGTCATATAATTTGTAAAATGTTGAAAATTTTCAATTTTGAAATATATAAAATGATTAAAAGTTATTATGTTCATATTTCAATGTGTATGTTTATTAAGCATTAGTATATAAAAATTACATTGAATAAATGATAATTGATGAATAAAGTTGGAAACTTATGTTGGTTGAATATCTCTACAAGTCTTTTTTTTTAATTCAATTTTAATTAAGAAACATATCTACGAGAATATAATTGGATGAAAGTTGGTTTTAGAATAGGGATAAGAGGAATAGGTGAAGGGACTCTTAACTCTCCTAAGATTTCTCTAACCGATTAGTTCACTTGTAAGTTTAAGTGTTTTAATATGCGTTTGAATGTTTATTTGCTCATTTATTCTTTTATTTTAATATGATAAGATTATCTAATTTAGCTAATTGATCTATGAAATGCAACAAATGTTTTGTTTATTTTTTAATTTTTGTTGTTCCAATGAATACATTATTTTAATTTTACTACTTAAATTAAGTAATAATGATTAATTAAATTAATTAGATCGTTCTAATTTATTTAACATGATTAAATAAATAAGGGGTGGAATCATAAATGTGTGTCCTATTTTTTGATCCAAATGTAACACTTAAATCAATATTTTTAGCAAAAATTTACTTTTTCACTTATAGTAAACAAACTATTAAGAATTTAGAGATGATTTAAGTTAGGAATTTGTAATATTTTATGTGTAGGTTCTATTATATGTTTAAAATAATAATAATTATTTTTTTTACATTTTTTAACAACTTTCTTTTAATATTTATAATATTTTTAATAATTGATGTTTCATGTAGTATAATTGTTTTAGAAGAGATCACTAACATTGATTTCTAGTACATGCATATATTTTTCTAGTTTTATGTTATACATTTTATTTATTATTAATTTTAAGTTTAGATTAATTATAATTTAGATATATTTTTCTACCTAGAATATATATATAATTGCTTCATTCAAAAGTGATCAACAATTTTTTCCTTCCAAAAGTCATTCCATCGCCTATCCCATAGTACAATGTACCTTCATTCTTCCACCATAAGGATTTTTTAATGAATAATATTGTAGTTAAATACATTATTTTATGGGGATTTTAATTTTAAAAAATGAGTTAAATTAATCAACTAATTAATTTAATTCAAAATCTATGCACCTAATTAAATTATGGAAGTAAATTTTTTTATGTTTCTTTCTAAAAATGTACGAGGAAGCATAACAAAGGAACATAAAAAAATATCTTTCTTTTTCAATTGAAATGATATATTTCTGATAAGTAGGAGGTTTCTTCCACAGAGGTTTCATGGGTCAATGAGTTTGACTCCACGGTTGAAAACTGATAGCAATTTCATAATGATATACTTCTCTTTTTAAAATAATGATATCTTTTGAAGACATACTTTTAGTATGCAAATAATCAATTTAGTAGAAAACTCTTTTTAAGAAAAAGAGAGCACAAAAGTTTTAAAATTTTATTTATTAATTAGAGAATGATGTGTTGATTCTTTAGATGAATTAAATCAACTAAGAAAATTTCAATGCTTCCTTAAAAAGTATCTTTAAAAATTAAAATATTTTTAAGGAAATTCTTATGGGAGATCCTCTTGAGATAAAAGAAGAAAACCATGTCTATGTCATAAAACAATAATTTAATTACTGTATTTTACTAAGAATGTTATAGTAATAATTTAATTACTAAGAATGTTATTGTTTAATTACTTATTTTAAACAATAACAATAGATGTATTTTAAATTAATTACAAATATTCCCTCCAATTATATTCTCCTAGATATGTTTCGTTATTATAGACACTAACAGACATGTCAATGTGCTATGAATAAAAGAAATCATGGTAAGGTTAATAGAGTTTAAATATCATTGTAAGTTATTATTAAGTAATCAAGAATTGGTCGGAATTGTTAATTTGCATTCCTATTGTCTTTTGTTTTATCTCTATCCTACTCTTTAATCGATGGTCCAGGCTGCTTTGCAAAATGGAGCCAAAACTTAAAATTAAGAAATAAAAATGAAATACAGCAATGAGACACGCCATTGCTAATTTCCCATGTGAAGATCTAAAGCCTAATCTAAGTATAGTTTTATTTTCCGTTCTTCAATTTGAACCCATAAACGCTCTAATCTCGGGCCCCTCCCATTTGAGAATGGTAAGAAACTTTAAAATAATAAGCACCTTTTCGATGCCAGTGTATGATATGATAATTAGTATTATAATTCAATGGTGGTGACTTCCCTGCACGAAATAACACTAACTTTATTAGTGAGCAAAATAAAAGTTTGTGATGATAAGTACTATGTCCTACCCTTGCCACGAATTATACTTGAAATAAAATAGTTCATGATAAAAGGTGGAAGAGGGGAATACATTCTCATATCCTTAAATAGGATTTTAGATAAGGATAAAGTAGGATTTTACTAAGGATTCTAAAAGGAGAGAGATCATTTCCTCCTTATTCGATTTTCTTTCCTTTTTCCTCTTTTAAGGTAAAATAATAACTTGGAAATAAAGGAAATAGTATATATTTAATTTTTTTGAAAATCTTTTCTTAAATCTATTTCTTAGAGGGGATAAAATAGGTAAATACATAAAGATAAATATGCTATTATTTGCTTATTTATTTAGTGATTAATTAAATTAATATTAAGTAAGAATAAAATAATATATAAATATATTAGTAATTATTTATTTATTTATCTTGTCAAGTAATTAATTCAATTAATGGAAAATATGAATAAATAATTAGACATACAAATTTGATAATTAATATACAAATATTTTCCCCACTTTCTCATTTGAACTTCAAAATTTATTGATATTGTTGGCTTCATCAATTTAGGTCGGGGAGCTCAAAGAGCATAGCTAGAACAAGTAAGATTGTGTTTCATCTAGAAGAGATGATTACTTTATTCATCTTTAGATTTGATGATATTTATATTAACGATAGAGGTGGTGTCATATTATGATAGTTGTAATGATTATAACATCAAATTCATCAAGATATTCCACTTCATGGGAACTATTTAACATTACTATTAATGTCGAAGTAATTTTGTCATCTATTTGGTGAGCGATAATAGTGTTGACACTAGCCCATTGACTTCCTACTAGTTACTTACTCGTAATGGTTTCAAAAAAATAATAATAGCATTTTGTATTAGAGTAAATTCAGGTCTCTATAGGATTCATGCCTTAGAGATCTTAATTTTTAGAAATAATTATATTAACCTTATCGACTCTATAATTAAAATTGGACCCAGTCATGGCATCACGACACTTAAGGAAATGTGAAGGTCAAATTTCTAAATTAAATTTATAGTTGGTGTCATCCTAGATAAACCATATCACCCAACATTGGGTAAGAAATTAATTTCCTTAAGCTTTAGCACTCGAAAGTAGAAGTTAGTCGATGTGACCTTATATCTAGTTGCTTTATGTGAAGTTCCTCGTTCACTATATAATTTACGAATTAGTGATTGGTTGAGAAGTTGCATTGTGCAAGGTGGTTTAGTGCGATGAGTTATGTTGCAAACCTACGTTTAAAAAAAAATTGTTGTGTTTTGTAGCATAAAATTATAGGCATGACACTTTCAAGAGGTTCAATGTGCAATCTATATCCTTCCAATCCTCTTCTAACCATGTTCCACTCCCTATAAATTATTATATTTAAAATATTATAATAATATATTTAATCTATTACTAAATGAACCGTAACCCTAACCAAAATATAAGCATAATTCAAGGCTAACCCCATCCCTAACCCCAAATGAATCATAATGTTAAACCTAACCCTAATCCTTATTGAATTGTAATAGTAATTGTAACACTATACAAACCCTAACCTTAATTCATCCTAAAACCCTCATATTAGTCTAACCCTAGCCTTGCAAATTGTAATTCTAATTGTAATTAAACATAGCAATAATTATAAACCTATAAGAACCCTAACCTTAAGTAATCATAGAAATCTAACCCTAATTGAACCCTAACCTTGCAAATTGTAATTCTAATCCTAATTAAACATATAAATAATTATAAAACTATAAGAACTCTGACCTTAACTAATCTAAACCTAACCTTAACCATAATTGAACCATCAACGTAATTGAACGTTAACCCTAATTGAAACTTAACCTTGACAAAATTATAATCTTAACCCTAATTAAATTGTAATCTAACCCTAACCATAATAATAATATTATATCAATTATTTTAAGAACTTATTTTTATTTGTTATCATAAATTTATTATATTTTCTTTGTATTTAATTTTGCAAATTTTTAACATGATTTTAAATGTGCACTTATTATGAAAAGTCTTTCTTTTAGAATGCATATTTAAGTTGCTATTATTTTGTACAGTAAAATATTTAGTGAAACCTTAAATTTATAATATTTCTTTATAAATATTATGTAATCATATCACATCATTGAAAAATGGCAGAGCAGAGCGGAGCGAGAGCAGGGTTCGCAGAAGCAGCGAAATCTGTGAGGCCCACGAAGCAGCAAGGGAAGAGTCTCAAAAAGGATGCCAAAATAAGAGGCAATTGGAGAGACGAAGTTGAAGCAAACCAGGTGACATCCTCCAAACAGATCGGTTCTTTCTCCCAGCGGATATCTACCAATGGTAAATGTGAGGCAAAGCAGTATCACAGAGTTTCTCCAGAACCAAGCATAAACGAAAGACCGGGAGCAAGGCTTGGCTACAAAAGAAACATCAACACTGGGAAAAAATGGACCGATAGGGTTTCAGAAGATACAACATCAAAAAACCACATGCCTCAATGGGTATTCTCTAATGGATGATGGGTGGATAAATATCACCGGATCTATCAAGGGTATGAGACAGATCACGATACTGGCCCTAGAAAGGAAAGGCATGACACCTCCAATCCACAACCCAAATATGGAAGGAAGGAAACTCCAAAGCCTAGATTCGATGCCTCTGGCAAAATTAACATCGAAGGGTTTCGGTACCAAAACCAACAAAGGTAAATCAAGGAAATTACCAAAAAAATAGAGCATTCAGCAGAAACCCTAAAGGCAGGAAAAATCAAAAAACAAATATCCTGAAAGAATCTCCATGGCAGCAAGGCAACCAATACACAAAACTACCGAAGGACATTATTAATATAGATGTCACTAAGGAAATCAAATCAGATACAGTAATTCTCGAAGAAGACGCCTTCATCTGCAAATTCATCGGCCTCAACTATTGTAGACAAGTAATCAATGAGTGGATAAAAGAGACTTGGCAAACAGAAGTCCTGGTAAGATTCTTACCTAAGGGTTTCTTTGTAATAGTATTTGCTAACGTTGAAGATAGAAAAAGGGTAACAGAAAATAATATGTGGACAATGAAAAATTCACCCCTATACATGCAACCATGGTGTCCGAAATTCAATCCAACAAAATTACGGCCATATGATCAACCCAAGTGGATAAGACTATACAATCTCCCAATGGAATACTGGGTTGAGGAATGTCTAGAAAAGATTGGCAGAACACTAGGAACTCTAATAGAAATTGACTCAAATATTATGGATGGTGACCTCTACAAATATGCTAGACTAAAAATAGCGGCAATAGATACCATCCCAAAGAAAATTCATCTAGTTGTAAATGGGGCCCAATGGGTTCAGGAAATAGAAGTGGAAGAGATAAAATGGTTCTGTCTGAAATGTGGAGCCAGGAACCACAATGAGGAAAAATGCTCTACCAACAAACAGAGCAAGGATAGTAACATTTCCCACAGAAACAAGAATCACAAAATAAATACCATACCTGAAACTGAGAAAGCATTGGCCTTGGTAGTTAACAATTCGCTAGGAAGTGGAAAAAAGGAAAAACCTCTCGGTGTTGCAATTTCGGTAGGTGCCAACAAGGAACCTCGAAACAAGACTGTCAACACAATTCACATATCCAACCAAGAGGGGGTGGGAAGGGATGAGGCAGTCTCATTGACAAATTTTGATTACAATGTTGACGATGCATTAGATATTATTGAAGATAGATGCATCTCACTATCAGCGGCCAATCACCTAGGGCTGGGCAAATTTGGCATGGCAAGAAAGTAGAGGGGCAGAAAATCATTCAAGCAGTTAAGGGAGGAAGAGGCGATGGAAAAAATCCTTCCCAGCATCACTAATTTCTTCATTACCAAGGGAGGAAATCCTTCCCTTAGGAAGCAATGAAAATCACTACATGGAATGTCAGGGGCCTAAAGGCCCCTAACAAGAGACGCCTAGTAAGGCACCAAATTAAAAAAAGTAATAACAATATAATTCCACTCCAAGAGACGAAACTGTCCAGCGAAGAGGGAATGCAATTTCTCCATTACTGTCAAGATTGGAAAGGTCATTTTCAGGGATCCAAAGGAAATGCAGGAGGTCTGGGTATCTTATGGAAAGAAGAAAGGGTTTCAACAGAAATTTTACACTCAAAAGCCAATTGGATGGCAGCAAAAATGTATAATCTGGCTTTGAATTTCCAGTTCATATTAATCAACGTATATGGCCCTATCAAAATAGAGGAAAAGGCAGATTTATGGTGAAAGATTTTGGATTTTTCACAACCACTCCTCAAAGGGAAACTAATCATCAGAGGGGATTTTAATGCCATTCTGGATATATCAAAAAAAAGTGGAGGTATAAAAACTTTGTACCAAACTTCTATCGATTTTAGAAACTTTGTGGCTGAAGCAGGATTAATGGACTGCCCAACAGAGAAAGGAGTTTTCACATGGACAAATAGAAGGAAAGACTTTACAGCAATAGCTAAATGTCTTGACAGATTCCTCATCACCAAGAATTAGAGAGACTCAAGTTGGCAAATACAAACATAAATTCTTCCAAACTTAGCCTTTGATCACTTCCCTGTAGAAATAACTATCTTGGATCAGTTGGAAACTGTAGGGGCAAGCTTCAAATTTTAGAATATGTGGTGGCGCAATGATGGTCTTGTTGTTCTCTTGGAAAAGTGGTGGAAAGAGCAAAGAGTGGGAGGTTCAACCAACTTTAAAACAGTGAAAAAACTTCAACATCTAAAACAACAGCTGAAAGTATGGAATAAAAAATAATTCTTAAACATCTTCGCAGAGAAAGCCAAAATCGAAAATGAGTTGGAGTCTTTAAATGAAAAAATAATCAAAGATGGAATGAGGAATGAAGAATACATAAAAGAAAAGGAATTGAAATGCAATTTATCTAAATTACTCAAAAGAAAAGAAATCTACTGGAGAGACAATTCAAGAGAAAACTGGCTACAAGAAGGTGATTCCAACTCAAAATTCTTTCACGCCTCAGTCCTTGCCAGAAGGGCAGCTAACAAAATCGAAACAATCCAAGCAAGTGGGCAATCCATACGGGGTCTAAACAATGTTGGATTAGCGGCTATGGAGCACTTTGAGAAACTACTGGGAAACCAAAATTGGTTCACAGAAAATGGAAGTATTCTGGATGCAATCAATTGCAGAGTATTAGAAGAAGACAACAATATGCTTTGCAAAGAAACCACAAAAGAAGAGGTAAAAACAGCTCTCTTTCAGCTCCATCTGGATAAAGCACCTGGACCTGATGGATTCACAACCATATTTTTTCAAACATGCTGGAACTTTCTTGGCGATGATGTCTGGAAACTCGTTGAGGACTTTCGAAAGAACAAGCGGTTTGTGAAAGACCTCAATAATATAGTGATAGCTTTAATCCCCAAAAAATAGGAATGTAAAACTTTTAACGACTACAGATCAATCTCACTATGTAATACAATTTACAAAGTAATTACTAAAGTGCTCACGAATAGATTGAAATCAGTTATGGGAAAGATAATATCAACTGAACAATGTGGATTTGTGCTAGGAAGGGAGATCACGGATTGCACGATACTCCTTTCAAAAGTAGTTCACTCCCTCACTAGTTTGAGGGAACCAAGTATGCTTATTAAACTAGACGTAAGTAGGGCCTATGATAAAGTATCGTGGGAATTCCTAATAATGATTATGAAAAAATTGGGATTCAATTCTCATTGGTGCGATATGATAAAATATTGTATATCTTTAGTAAGATTCTCAATATCAATAAACGGTACATTGTAAGGTTTCTTTCAAGTGACCAATGGCCTGAGACAAGGGGATCCCATATCGCCCTTCCTCTTTGTGATAATGGCAGAATCCTTAAGTTGTGCAATTAAAAAAAGCTGTCAAAGAAGGGAATGGAAAGGTGTGAAAATAGCTCAAGATTTAGCACCAGTCACTCCCAATTTGCTGATGATACCATCCTATTCAGAGAAGCAAGTATCGAGGAAGCAAAGAACATAAAATCCATAATTGACACTTATGAGGAACAAACAAGTCAAAAAATGAATAAGGATAAATCAAGTATCTATTTCTTCAACACCAAACCTACATTGAAAAAGGCAGTTCTACATATACTTGGATATCAGATGGGAACACTGCCTGCAAAATTCTTAGGAGTCAAAATCTTTGGTGGCGCCTGCAAATCAAAGCACTGGGAGGAAGCAATTGAAAAATGCTGCTCTAAAGCAATGTCATGGAAGAACAGTTGGTTGTCACTTGCAGGAAGAATAACAATGGTAAAATCTATTCTCTCAGCTATCCCAATTTATTCAATGTCCACGTACGAAGCCCCAAGAAAAACTGAACAAAAAATAGAGAAAATCCTAAAAAAATTCATCTGGGAGGGGTCCAAAACAGAAAAAAGAATACTATTGATAGGTTGAGACTTGGCATGCCAACCAAAAGAGGTGGGAGGGGCAGGTCTGAGAAAGATTGGATTACAAAAATTCAGCACTAGGTGCTACGCTTGTTTGGAAGCTCTATAAACAACCGAACAAATTGTGGTGCAGAATTATGCAAAGCAAATATTTGGATACTATGGAACCAAGCAGAATATTGACCCTAGCTAACCCAGGCAAAGGCTCAGCAATTTGGAAATACATATTAAAAGTTAGACCAATAATAACCAATCACTTGTCATGGTGGATAGAGTCTGGCTCGAAGGCATTATTCTGGATAGATTCGTGGAATGGACACAAAAGCCTAATAGATTTAATAGGTGTAGAACAATATGTGGACAGGCTATAGATGGAAATGGGGAAAACAGTGAAAGATTAAGTACAACATAATAGTTGTTTGGTAGGGGGACAATTCCAATGGAAGGCTATACCGACACATATCATGCCTTATCACCTACGCGCTGAAGTAGAGGCAAAATTAAGTAATAGACCAATACTGCTAAATAAAAAAGAAGATGAAGTGATTTGGTGTGGTGCAAAATCAGGGGAATATACGGCCAAAATGGGTTACCAAATACAAAATTTACAGTGTAAGGATAAGAATTGGATGTCAACACTATGCTAGAAACGTGAAATACTACTAAAAGCGGGGGCATTTCTATGGGTGGCATTACACAAATGGTATCTGACATGGGATAGATTGCATAGATTAGGATTGGTGGGCCCATCAAGGTGTGTACTATGTAAAAAAGATGAGGAGACGGCAGATCATCTTCTCCTATCTTGCTCGATGGCAACAGCATGTTGGGACTGGTTGTCCGAGGCATTTGGGATTCAAGGCCCAAGACAACATAAAATATGTGAGGTTATGAATAGCTGGCTGATACTAAATCAGAATGGTTATTGGCAAAGGTTATGGAAACTAGCACCGTCATTAGTAGTATGGCATATTTGGAAGGAAAGAAACAGATGAATATTCAAGAATCAATCTCTTGAAAGGCATAGACTAATTGGAAAAATTTAAAATGCTATCATGGAAACAACAAATAACCAATCTACAATGCGACTTAACACAAGATTCACACACTGGGACGAGGAAATCAAGAAAACGTGGCCAAACCTAAAATTACCCAAAGATCTGAAAATGAGTAAAAAAAAGGTGACCAGGAAGGAAGTCAGATGGAAACCTTTGGAGCGATTAAATTGGAAACTTAACTTCGATGGGGCTGCAAAAGGAAACCCCAGAAAAGAAGGAGCAAGATGTATAATTAGAAACACGGAAAGATAGGGTGTCTGGGCTGCATCCAAGAATTTAGGTACTTGCACGAACAACATTGCAGAAATGGAGGCCCTAGCATTGGGATTGGAAGTCTTCCTTCAGAAAGGAATATATTCGGTAGAAATAGAAGGCGACTCCCAAATATGCATTCAGGCAATTACATCGGGGAAAACTCTGAATTGGAAACTTGATAATTGGATTGAAGCTATCAAATCCCTTCTTGGAAAGCTAAATAATTATACCCTATCACATGTCTATAGGGAAGCCAACAAGGCTGCGGACCTTTTGGAAAACTGCGGTGTGGACCAAGGACTGATATTAAGAGTAGACAATGACTTGGAGCAGTGGACAGGTCTGCCAACACTCCTAATCATTGACAGTTCCGGCGGATGACAGATCTTCGAAATCCCTAAAGTAGCATGAAGGGACAGTCGGATGGGATAGATGACTAGTCTCGAACAAAGTCTGTTCAGTTGCTTGGGGACTGTGTCCTTGCCATGTCGGTAATACAAGCTCTTATAGGAAGTCAAGGGGAAGAAAGAGTCAAGGAGCAGCGTTGAACTAAAAATCCCAGAGAAGGAAAATGGAGTCCAAATTTGGGGTTAACTGCATCTGTTCGAACGAGACACTTCGCATGCAGTGTAGGAGAATATTCTCAGTTGGATCTCTACAGGTGATTGAAGCAATTGAATTGATTACTCAGGAGATCTTGCAAGAGGGAAACCACTGGTGTGATGGCAGAATTTATGTGGTTGTTTTATGCTTACTGACAGACATTATGAGCGCCAGAGAAATACTGGTGGTGAAACTGGAGGCTTTGTTTCGACAATCAACATCCAAGTAGTGGCGAATGCAATACTGGAACTGCCTATGGAAGGCTTGGTGAGCTACCTAAAGTACAGCTTCGCGCGAATCAGGGCGGAGGAAGAAGCGAACGAAGAGGAGGCCGAAGCAGGGGAGGAAGGCACGAGCTACTCACAAATCCAGGCCAACTCTTTGAACAACTTCTTAGGTGATGCCTGGGAGGTATACTAGACTGGCATTATCTATATTGATTTGAACGCCTTCACAAGGTTTGTTCAAAATGAGGACTGGTTTAACAAGTGGAGAATGAAGCACGTAGTGAAACTGGGCTATTCACTGGCAGTTGTATATAACTATGTAATGGCATAAACGCATGAAATATAGCCAACTGACAAAAATATAGTCTATTAACAGTCGGATACACTACTGGCATCTATTGCCATTTTGCAAAATAGGTAACCTGCTATAGTCTATCAATAGTTGGGTATACTACTGGCTTCCATGGCCATTTTGTAATGTAGGCTGCCGAATATCTGATAATCTAGCATCAATCGGAAACACTATAGGCATCTAATGCCATTTTGATATTAATATAATAAGGCACTATCCCCACTGATAGCATTTAATTAAAAATATATATATATATTTCTTTATAAATATTTATTGATTTTCAATAAAAATAGAATATGAAATATTTTTCAATTTAAAAAAAAAAAGAAATTGAATATTTTTTATAGTTTAAATATAATAATTTAGAAACATATTTTTATGTAATTGTAAATTTAAGATTTTTTTAATTTAATTTTCTAATTTTAGATTATTTTTTTTAAATAATTTTTTTTCATTCTTTCATAATTTAATTATTATTCTAGTGTGAAAAAATATTGTATAATGATATCAATGAATATTTTTGCTTTTAATTTTAGTATATTAATGTATAAACTTATATGTAATAGTACATTTAATAAAGTTGATTCATACTTAATTATCTAAATTTTAGAAATCTCACATATTTTTCAATATTGTATCATGATAAATAATATTTCTGATTGGAAAAGATTGCTTAAACAAGTCTATATAAAAAGGGATATCTTATTTTTAAAAAATCTTGAATATTTTTTAATTTGAAGTCTATTAATTTCAAAACTTACTTTTATAAAATTTAGTAAGTTCTTTTATTACATTTCTAAATTTATAAACTTACCGCGTTGCATTCAAAATAAAATATGGATGAATGTTCAAATGAATGTTCTACTAATTCTTTATCTAATTATATGTAATCTACTCTTCAAATACCCAACAAACAATTAATACATTTTAACATATAAGTGAAGATTTTATATAAGCTGATTTGTAATAATAAATCTTGACAATGACAACCAAAACTAATTTGCAATAATAAATCTTTAAAATGGTAACCAAATAAGATTTCCAAATTCATTTCAAAATTGTCATCTATTAGATTAGAGGACAGATTATAATTTTTACATAACAATTTATCTGAAAGTAAAAAATACATATATACGTTGTGCAAATATAGTAAACTAATTTTTAATGATACATAATAGTTTTGATAAAAATTAAAGATATAACTATATGTTGCATGATTATCCAATACATGAAACTAAATAGAAGATGAAACATATTTTATATTAACCTATAAGCACCAATGCAAGATCATGGTAGCTGATTAGACATATAACCAAATTCTATGTGTTTATCTTTTATAGAGTTGGATCTTCTAAATTCACAAAAGAAAAATATATTTTTCAACCTTTACATTTTTCAAAAACTGTAGTAATGTCCCTAGACAAAAGTAAAATAATCCACACCTTTATTATAGCTACCCAATTCCAAAAATGTTGGATGTCTATCTAGTTATAGAAATAAATTTGTGGAGTTTTTATTGAAACAGACTCACATACTCATTGCTTGCTTTTGTTGTTTAATGTTTTCAACAGAATAACAAAAAAATTTATAAATAATATAAAACCCTCTCATAATAAAATTTTACACAATGAAAAAACAACATAATTCACACCAGCCAAATTCCTAAAAGATCAAAATATAATCTTAACAGTTCAACAATAAATTAGGGGATGCCATTGAAAACCTTCTAGACAGATTTACATCTTAATGCTCTTACATGCGCTAATTATTTAAACAATTTAAAAAGTAGTTTAATCTACCACATATCTCTCCCTGATTTTAGGTAAACAAAGGCAATGTCAAGGAACCTGAAGTCCTTTACTTTGAAGAAAGGCAAGGAACCTCCTCCCAACATTTCTTTCAATGCACCTTCTAAAAGTGTAAGGTTCCCTAATAAGTCATGCTTGGCCTACTCCTAGCCTCATCTTTCGATTTCACTAATACAAAACATTGATTCAAAAAACTACGAAAATAGAGAACACATGTATTATACCTATTCAAAACTGCAGTAACTTAAATCAATAGCTCCTGACAACTGCATTGATATCCAATATGTAAGGAAGAAGCAACCGTTATCAATAACTGTTTTATTTAGTTGGAATAGTCTTTTCTAATAGATTTTTATTTTTTGAAAATTGTAACAAGAAAAATTAATATAATTATTGATATTATACAGTATTTATATTATATATTATATTATATTATATTTTTATTATATTATACTATATTATAGGTACATTTTGAAAGTTAAACTAAATGCATTCCTATTTTCATGTCACAAGATCCTACAATTTTGTTAATTATAATATTTTAATTTTGTTAATTTTTTTAATATTCATTCCGTTATAACCAAATTTCTATGTTTTTTACAGTTAATCATCATCGACAGCTATGCACGGTTCAACCGTATTCCCTCCCCTCTCAAACAATGCACATCGTCGATTGACAAACTTAGCCCCCTATTCTCAAATAGACACACCTTCGGCGTAATAATTATTTTATTAATATATCAAGTTTGCATTATGTTACATTATTATTATATTAATAAATAATTGGATTAGCTATTATATATTGTTAGTATTATATTATGATTTTTTTGTTATATATTTACTATTATAGTGCTATATTTGTATTAATACATTACTATTAATATTAATAATATATTATTAATATTTAAATTATTATATTATTCATAATATTGTATTATTACTTTGATATTACTATTATATTATTCTACTATTATAATATTCTATTATTCTTATTATTATAATATTATTATTCTTATTATATGATTTTTGAAATATTATACTTAGTAAATTATATTTATCCTTAATATTATATTATTAATAAAATATGATTAATTGTAGTATTAAATTATTAAATTATTGCTTTATTATTATACTACTAATGTTATTATGTTATATTAATTTTATTATATATTTATTATTATTATATTATGTATATTATATTATATTTTTATTATATTATACTATATTATATTATATTATATTATTATATTATATTATATTTTTATTATATTATATTATATTATATTTTTATTATATTATACTATATTATAGGTACATTTTGACAGTTAAACTAAATGCATTCCTATTTTCATGTCACAAGATCCTCCAATTTTGTTAATTATAATATTTTAATTTTGTTAATTTTTTTAATATTCATTCCATTATTTCTATGTTTTTCATAGTTAATCATCATCGGCGGTTATGCACAGTTCAACCGTATTCCCTCCCCTCTCGAGCAGTGCACATCGTCAATTGACAAACTTAGCCCCCTATTCTCAAATAGGACAAGTGCATTAAACAACTCTCAAGATTATAGTAATTGACTAAGTTATAATGGATTAGAAAGTTATCTCTTATTTGGTTAGCCTAACAATGATATAATTGTTAGCATCGGGGTTAGCATTTTTTATTTTAAAAAATTCATTTATTTCTATTTTTTTATAACCCTCACTAGAAATATTGAGATGTTAAATATCCTTAAACTCTACAATCTAAACTATTACAAGGTTCATTTGATTTTCTGGCCTCAACTATTATATAGCCTATTACGCTATTACTAGCATTGCTAAACCAAATGCCACACCCATCAATTTGAGAGAGCGTAGAAGCTTCTTCAACACCTATACTGCCCACGCTCCCATCACTCTATTTGAATGCATTTCAAATTCCTCCATCTCCTTCAATCTCTGCAACTCCCCTAAAAAATCAACACAAAAAACATTAAGACTAAAGATATTATGAAAACACCATTGAATACCCTACCATTTTAATTAAAATTTTATAAATACCTTCATTGTCTATAGTAATAGTAATGATGTATCCTCATTGCAAGTGAATAGCAACCCAGAGCCCCAAATGCTAAGTAGTTTTGATAAATTTGATGACTAAAACTTATTTCAACACCTCTTTCATACTGCCCTTCTTTTATATATAATATAAAGCTTAATTTTTTAATTTTATTTACATGATGAAAGAGATTGATCGCCATCCTTTGATTCCCCATCCTAGGTGATATATGCTCCACTCTTTTTAACCACAACTACCATTTGATTGCAACATCTTATTTATTGTACGGGTAAGTAACAATCAAGTGCAAGAATTATGTAACTGGTTGGTTACACACCCTTTTATCTATTTTATATTCCAGAAGACTTTTTAATGGTGCATCTAAAAAAAAAACCACAACAATGCTTAGCTTTGAAATGGTGCATGTATTTATCCAATTGGTGAAACAGTTCATTGCTAATGGCACATGTGCATCATATATTAATTCAATGGGAGTTAAATTGGCTTAGGATTAGCATATATAGATTAAAAAAACTAAAACTCACTGAAGCCATGAGAAAAATGGATAGAGTTTGCAGGAATTTTTACGAAACTCTTAAACAATAGAATTTTTAATGAGAAGATAGAGCGATACATTTTTGTCATGTAATATGATAATTGAAGCATACAAAAGACATTTCAGCAAAGGAAACAAATTGGTGTGCACCCAGATCAGTTCACCTTTGCCAACATCATTCTAGTGTGTGTAAAAATGGGAGCTTTGGAAAACCAGATAGAGAGAGGTGTTGGACCATGTCTGTGGGTATGTGCAGGATCATCATGGAAAAAATAGGCCCTTAAGTGGCATTAAAATTCAGAAAATCAGAGTTAGGCAACTTGACGTAAAAATTTCAGGGAAAAAATAAGAAGTAGGTGTCTATCTGACCACCCTAACCATAATAAAATGATAATATTTTTTTATAATATTTTAAATATAAGTAGGGGGACTCGTGTCCTGATGTGATGCATATTTTTTTGTAAATTTTTTCCAAGTAAATAATTAACTATGATCTTTTTATTACAAATTTTAAAAAATATAAAAACTTGTATGTCTAACCACCTTAACTTGGTCAAAACTTCATGAAATTTAATTTTTTTCTTTTAATCCTATAGTATGTGAAGCATAAAATGTGACGCAGGTTTTGGATTAAAAAAATGTGATACTATTTGAAAGCTATAGATTTTTTTCAATCAACCTATCAATCAAGACTTTAGTCATAATTCAAATAGAAAATGAATAATAATTATTTATTAACTTCAAAGTAAAGCATTATTTATATTGGTGGAAAACTGAGAATCTCCTTTAAAAACCTTTTTCGTTTCATCAATTTTGGGT
This sequence comes from Sequoiadendron giganteum, assembly GCA_007115665.2. NCBI lineage: Eukaryota > Viridiplantae > Streptophyta > Pinopsida > Cupressales > Cupressaceae > Sequoiadendron > Sequoiadendron giganteum. The sequence continues at coordinate 647,349,082 of CM021100.1, forward strand.
AAAAAAAAAGTCATCAGCTACATGTGCCATCATATCACTTAGATATCGTCACTTTTTGGCCCATCATGATCTTGCACATACCCCTGTACGTCCTTCACCTACTCCTTCTTCTACTCCGCTGATCACAAACACTACAAAAAAACACTGCAAACACTGAATAAAAGAGATAGGATCACAAACAACACCTAATCCTATGATCACATAATCCAAACCAGCTTTTATAGAAGGGGAAGCTTGGAGCTTTTTCCTCCTTTTTTATCTATTTACCAAGATTTTATCCTTGAATAGAAGCAGAATCTACAACAAAATGATCACCTGAAGCAGCTTGTAGTAACTCAATTGGCTATGAGACAATGTTGTGGCCGGGAAACTTTATATGGGACATGAAATGGTTCTAAAGACATTCAACCGAAGTGCTTACTCTTCCTCGTCAGTTACCAGGTGAGTTGTAACATTTGTCAGCCTTAACATAGGTAACCATGCTCCCTTTGCTGCCACTGTAGGACAAACCAAGCTACTCTTCCTACCATGCTTTCATCCAACGTAACTGCCACTGTGACAGCTAGCAAGGCTGTCAAAAAAAATAAAAACGGGTTAATGTTTACATAGAAACATGCTTCCCTCTACAACTGAATACACCTCTTGGCGTAACTAGCATACATATATTAAATACTAATATATATAAAATACGTCGAGAGTTATACTTTTCAGGCGCTTATTTTCATCAATTTTTCTTAATGCAATAGACACCTCGATAATGATAGCTCTTAGCATATTATATATATATTAATATTATATCATAACCCTTCACTTCCATAACCCTTATATATTAATTATTATTATTATATATTAGATTTTTTTCAATATTTTTGTAATATACAATTATACAATTTTTTATTAATATATAATAATATTATAATTATGTTTTAAAAATATTATATATTAATATATTTAATTTTAAAATAAAATATATATATTTTTTATACAGTTGAACCCTAATTGAACCAAAATTATAACCCTAACCATAATCGAAACCTAATCCTAATTTTATTGTAATCCTAACCCTATATCTAGTTCTAATTCTAACTCTAACCGTAACCATAATTATAACCTATTCATGATCATATTTGCAATAGTAACTCTAACCCTAATTAAACTGCAACCCTAATTGAACCATAACTCTAAGTTTAATTGAACAATAATCACACTTTTACACTAACCCTAACCATAAGTCAAAGATTTATCCCATAAATGTAATTGAAATGTAAACCTAATTAAACCCTTTTTGTAATGGATTGTTAATATTAAATTCAATTGAATGCTAACCCTATTCATAACCCTATATCTAATACTACTTCTAACCCTAAATCTAATTCTACTTCTAACCCTAATACTAATCTTAATTATGTCTCTATCCCTAGTTTATCTTTAATTATGGCAAGGGTTAGTATAAGGATAAGGATTATAATTCAATTAGGGAAAGGGTTAATATTACAGTTACCTAGGGTTAGTCTTAATATTACATTAGGGTTGGGGTTCCAGCTTAAAATTAGGGTTTAATTGGGGTTAGGTTACATTTCAATTAGTGCTTAATTACAGTTCAATTAGGGTTTAGTTATGGTTGGTGTTAGTATTAGGATAAGCTTACTGTTGAATCTGATTTAGGGTTTAATTAATATCATGGTTAGGGGTCAATTAAGGTTTTGTTCATTATTAGGTTTAGGATTAGTCTTATTATTAAATTAGGAGTAGGGATAGGGTTAGAGTGAAATAGAGTTAGGTTTATGGTTAGGATAAGAGTTAGAATTAGAGTTAGATTTGGAGATAAGTTTAGCATTAAGTTTAGGGTTAGGGTTAGGGTTAGGATTAGGATTATTTTGGGGATTACGTTGAGGGTTGCAATTAGGGATAGGGTTAGAATGTTGGTTAAGATTAGGGTTAGGTTTAAGATTACAATTAGGGTTAGGGTTAGGGTTACACATAAGGTTGAAATTAGGGTTTGAATTATAATTAGAGATAGATTAGGGTTAGAATTAGGGTTACATTTAGGGTTATAGTTAGAGTTAGGTTTAGAGTTAAGCTTAGGGTTATAGTTAGATATATAATTATTGTGAGGTTTAGGGGTAGGATTATGGTTAGGGTTAAGGTTAAGGTAAGTTTAATGGCTACAATTAGGGTTAGGAATAGGGTTTGGAATAGGGTTAGGGTTAGGGTTTTATTTAAGTTTAATATTTGGATTTGTGTTGCAATTAGATATAGAACCCTAACCGTAATTAAACCCTAACCATAACCATAACTATAATCGTAATTGATCCTTCACCCTAATTTAACCCTAACCCTAATCCTAATTGAATCTCGACCCTAATCCTAATTTAATATTAACCCTAACCTTAACTATAACCATAACCATAACAATAACCCTATTTGAACTCTAATATTAACCCTATCTCTAACCCTAATTGAATTGTAATCCTTATCCTAACTTGAAGTGATGCCAAACTATATTTGAACACTAATATATCCTAAACCTGATTGAATTCTTTCCCTAATTACACCCTAACTCTAATTAAACCTCAATTGAACCCTAACCATAAACTCGATTCTTATTAAACCCTAACACATTTAATAAGCACTTATTGAACTCTAACCCTAACCCTAATTGAACACTTACCATAATTGGACTCTAAAAATATTCGTAATTAAACTCTAATCCTAATTTAACCTTAACCCTAACCCTAATCCTAATTGAATTCTAACCCTAGTGTTGAACACTATTTAAATCCTAACCCTATCACTCACCCTTATGTTGATTGAATCTTAACTATAATCCTAACTCTAATTGATTCCTTACCCTCATTGATCCCCAATCCTAACCCTTTAATTGAATAGTACACTTAACTCTAATTATAACCCTATTTGAACCCCAATTATAATCCTAACCCCAAGCTTTATCATAAAATCATAATACTAATTGAACCCTTAGCCTATCCCTAATTGATGTCTAACCCTAATTGAACACTAATTTATAGGAACCCTAATTAAATCTAACTTTGTTTATATCATAACTCTAATTGAACCTAGATTGAATTGTAACCCTAACTGTACCATAAACATAATCCTAACTCTAACCCTAATTGAACTCTAATCTTCATCTTAACTTTAATTGATGGTTACCATATTTGAACACTAATGTAACCTAATCCTAATTGAATTTTAACCATAATTATAACCTAACCATAAACCTAATTGGACTCTATCCCTAATTATACCCTAACCCTATCCCTAATTATAGCCCTAACCCTAATTATACTATAACTATAATCCTAATTAAATTGTAACCTTAATTTAACTCTAACCCTAAGCCTAATTGAACTCTAATCCTAACTTTAAAAACTAATTTAATCATATCCCTAACATTATCCCTTACACTAGAATTAAATGATAACTATAACCCTAACTCTAATTGGATCCTATCCCTAATTGATCCTCATTCCTAACCCTTTAATTGAATAATAAATCTAACTTTGATTGTAACCCTATTTGAACCCTAACTATAACCCTAACCCCAAGCTTTATCATACAAACCTCACCCTAACCATAATTGAATGCTAATGTACATTAGCCCTAATTAAATCTTAAACCTAATTGAATTCTAACCATAAACTTGACCCTTATTAAACCCTAACCAAATAGATCCATAATTGAACCCTAATACTAACCTTAATTGAATACCATCCATAATACTAACCCTTATTAAACCCTAACCATAAACTTGACCCTTATTTATTTGATCTTTTAGTTTATCTAAGATAATGTCATGACCCCTATTTTATGATTCACATTTTAATGTATTTTTAAATTAATTTATAGGGAAGTAAAAGTGCTAAGGGATAAATGAACAAATAATATTTTATTTAGAAAATGCATTCCTCCATTTATTGACAATGCTTATTATTTAGAGTAAATAATTTAATTTAATTAAATTAAAATACTTTGTTATTTAGGAATAAATTATCTATTGTGCAAGTATGTAATATTTCATTATTGTTTATAACTATATTTATTGCAAATTAAAAAGGCTTATTTACTATTTTGTGGATAAAACTTTGTTTTTAATTTAATAGACATTTCTTATTAATATTTAAGCAGATAAATATTGTGCATTGAAAATAAAAATTATTATTTTAAATTTCAAGATTAGGTTTGTAAATAGAAAGAAAAACTTTAAATAAAGGAAAAAAAACAATTCGTTACCGGAAACACAACTGTTTTAAAGGGTTTTTCTCGATCTTTAATTTTTAATTCTTTTTCCTATGCAAGAGGGATAACAAAAGAGGAGAACGGGTGTGGGGGTAGCAAGTTTTTTAGAATACAGTAAATCAAATATAGTGGGAAAAGGGGAGAAATATAGAGAAGAAGAAATACAGGAAGAAGGCAAGAGTTTGCAGAAGGGGACTTGTAGGAAAGCAAAGCAAGAAATCAAGAAGATTTCAGAAGAAAAGTCAGTTTGAAGTGATTTTTTTCCAGGTTCTTAGATCTTTCCCTTGCATTTTTATTTCAAAATTAGAGAAAAGAAGATCGTATTACGAAAAGAATGATTTGTCTTTGTAATCATTTTTGGGCATAATCTTTGTATTTGAGTATTGGATGTGAAAGAGATTCAAAAACTTAGCTGAACAATCTTTTCTTTTAATTCTCCCTGTGATATAAATTACAAATATATATAAAACATATATAATATTATATAGCTGCATATGAGAACTTGCTACGTAAATGTCTATACTGAAAATGCAATCTGAATTAAGGAAAATGATATATATATATATATACATATATACTTATTAGCATATAGATGTATATACATGTAAATATATAATTATAAATATTAGGACTAGTCATTTTGTTATGTAATTCCTGACAGAATTGGGGAGATGTTGTGTCGAGCCATTGAATGATTCTTAATCATTTTGAGCTACACGAACTATATGTTAAAATTTCCAGCTAACATAAACAATTCTGCATATAATTATTATGCAAGAAACTAGAAACACAACAACAAATATAAAATGAAAATAAAACAAAGTATTTATCTGGTTAGGCAGTGTGCCTACATCCACATGAAAGCAGGAGAAGACTTTTCTTATTATTCACAGCACATACAAATACTTTTCATTACAAACAATCCAATATATAATGGATTCTTCAATAGACTAATTGAGTATTTCTTGTTGGAGCACGGGAAGGAGAATCATCCTATTTTAAGAACATTGAAACTGTTTAATAACAAGTGGACTGAATTAGGAGTTTGTTTAACTAATGCATCACTAGAATTTGGATTACGTTGGAACAAATTTCTGTTGCATTTATTTCATTTACCGGACTTCACATCCCAACAATCTCCCACTTGAAGTCCACACAATATTGTGAACAACCATGCTTCAAGAAATCTCCTGCTTTCCAAGGCCTATCGTCATAGGCTTACCAATCCAAGAGAAGCTCTACAAAATTCTAGCTTCTCTTTTGAAACAACCTTTGCAAATGCATCTGCAGGATTCAACTTCGTATGTATCTTTTCCAACTTGAGCTTACCCTCCTCAAGAACACTTCGAATATAGTGATATCGAAGCTCTATGTGCTTCGTTCATGAATGAAATGCTGCATTTTTGGCCAAGTGAATGGCACTTTTACTATCGCTATACAATACAAATTCCTTTTGTCTATTACCCAATTCAAATAGTAACCTCTGCAACCACAACATCTCCTTTGCTCCTTCTGTCATTGCAATATACTCTGCTTCAGTAGTTGAAAGAGCTACTACTTTCTGCAATCTGAAAATCCAGCTAACTGCTGCTCCTGCCAATGTGAACACATATCCTGATATAGATTGTCTTCGATCTAAATCTCCAGCCATTTCTGAATCAACATATCCATGCAATTTTGCATCTTCACCTCCAAACCTCAAAACATGGTTTGAAGTGCCTTTAAGATATCTCATAATCCATTTCACTGCTTGCCAATGAACTTTTCCTGGATTACTCATGTATCTACTAACCACTCCCACTGCTTGGGAAATATTTGGTCTTGTACAAACCATAGCATACATTAAACTCCCAACTGCAGAGGAATATGGCATTGTTGCCATATATTCTTTTTCTTCAAGTGTCTTGGGACACATCTTAGAAGATAATTTGAAATGCTCTGCTAGGGGTGTGCTTACTGTCTTGGCATCCTTCATGCTAAATCTTTCTAGTACTTTTTCAATGTATTTCTCCTGTGACAAGATAGGTTCCCTTTTCTTCTTGTCTCTGATAATTCTCATTCCAAGGATTTGTTTTGCAGCTCCCAAATCCTTCATTGAAAATTTCTTAGCTAATTGTTGTTTCAACCTGTTAACAACAACCATGCTAGATCCTGCAACTAGCATATCATCAACATACACCAATAGCAATACAAATTCTCCATTATCAAAGAACTTAAAATAGACACAATGGTCAGATTCACATCTAGAAAATTTTTGCTGAGACATAAAAGAATCAAATTTCAGATACCATTGTCTAGGAGCTTGTTTCAATCCATATAAACTGCGATTTAGTTTGCAAATAAGTGTTTCTTTACCTTTTTTCTCAAAACCTTCTGGTTGCTTCATGTATAACTCTTCTTCTAAGTCACCATGAAGAAAAGATGTCTTGACATCAAGTTGTTCCAACTCTAGATCCTGAACAGCTACTAAACCCAACACCACTCTAATAGAGGTCATTTTCACAACTAGTGAAAATATCTCTATAAAATCAATGCCCTTTTGTTGAGCATATCCCTTGACCACCAATCTGGCTTTAAATCTCTTCTTTCCATCTGCTTCTTCCTTCACCCTATACACCCACTTATTTTGTAATGCTTTCCGATTGGGTGGAAATGAAACTAAATCCCATGTGTGATTTCCTTTAAGAGATTCCATCTCATCTCTCATGGATTCCATCCATTTATTGCTATCTTTATCTACACATGCTTCTTTAAACGAAGTAGGTTCAGATTCATCAGAAAGCAATAAATATTGAATAAAATCTTTATACCTGGTTGAAGGCCTATGCTCTCTAGTGGACCTCCAAACTGGAGGAATCAATTCTTGTGTATTACCATCTGGATTAACACATTATTCATTATCTTGGAAATCTTGTGTATTACCATCTAGATTAACACATTCTTCATTATCTTGGAAATCTTGTGATTGATCATGTGTTTGAACTTGCACTGGTGGTTGTGGTTGGTTTACAATTACCTTTTGTTTAAACATATCATTATCATTTGTGATATCTTCTAATGGAATATACTCTTTAGGTGATTTAACTTCTTGTAAACCTAGCATTACTTTTTCATTAAATATCACATCTCTACTTCGTGTAACACACTTAGTAACTGGATCCAACATCCTATAACCATATGTTTTTTCTCCATATCCAATAAAGATACACCTTTTAGATTTCATGTCAAGCTTAGTTCGTTTCTCTTTTGAAATATGAACAAAAGCTTCACATCCAAACACACGCAAATGATCATAAGAAATTTTATTACCTAACCATTTTTCTTCTGGAATTCCAAATTCAAGCCGAGTGGATGGTGCTCTGTTAATCAGGTACACTGATGTATTTACTGCTTCTGCCCAGAACTCTTTTCCCAGTCTTGCATTAGAGAGCATGCTTCGTGCTCGTTCCATAATGGTTCTATTTAACCTCTCTGCAGCACTGTTCTCTTGTGGTGTAAGAGGAACAATCTTGATTCTCTGAATACCAGTCTCTGCATAGTATTGATCAAATTCTTTCGAACAATACTCACCTCCATTGTCAGTTTTAAAATTTTTAATCTTATAACCAGTTTGGTTTTCAACAAGTGTTTTGAAAGTTTTAAATATACCAAAAACTTTAGACTTCTTTTTCATCATATAAACCCAAACCTTCCTAGTGCAATCATCCAAATAAGTAACAAAATAAACAGAACCTCCAATAGATGCTACCTCTGTGGGGCCGAAGACATCCGAATGCACTAGCTCCAATGGTCGTGTCTTCATATTGTGTTCCTTTTTAGAGAATCTTGTCCTCTTTTGCTTGCCGTAGATGCAATGTTCACATAGCTCCATATCCACTTCTTTCAAACCAGGAAGTTGGTTCTTCAAAATCTCAAGTCCCTTTTGGCTCATGTGTCCGAGCCTTTTATGCCAAAGCTCTGTTGCGTTATTTGCTATTGCCAGTGTAGCTCCCACTTCAATTTGACCCTCTAGTACATACAATGTACCAGATTTGCTTCCTCTCGCTATGACCAATGCTCCTTTTGTCACCTTCCATGCTCCTGCTCCAAACGTAACATTATATCCAAAAACATCTAATTGTCCAACTGAAATCAGGTTCCTTCTGAGTTGAGGAACATGTCTAACATCTTTTAGCAACCAACTGTTACCATTCTTCATCTTCAATAGAACATCTCCTTTTCCAATGATACTGCAAGGTTCATCATCACCGAGATAAACCTTACCAAAATTACCAGCTTGATAATTTCTAAAACAATCTCTTGAAAATGTTGCATGAAACGATGCTCCTGAGTCAAGTACCCAAACATCTGCAACAACATCACTTGAAGATAAAATAAGAGCATCAGCATCTTCTTCAGAAGTTGTATTTACCTCATTATCTTTAGGTTGATTTTCAGCCTTCTTTTTGTTTTGGAGGGTCCAACAATTTTTCTTCACGTGGCCCTCTTTGCCACAATGCCAACAAACACCTTTTCTATCTCTAGATTGGGATCTCTTAGTAGATTTTGATCGTTTCCTTTGGTTATCATCGCCTCGTTGTTGTGTTCTTCCTATGTTGCCAGCTACTAAAGCAACACCTGATGAATTACTTTGATTCTTTCTTCTCATATCCTCACTGAGAAGAACTCCTACAACATCATCAAATTTTAGCACGCCTTTTGGGCTAGCTGTGGAGTTACTAACAGCCATAACAACTCCTTCCCAGCTATCAGGCAATGAACATAACAACAAGATGGCCTTTATCTCATCCTCTACTATAATTTTTACTAAAGACAACTGACTAACCAAGGTATTAAACTCATTTAGATGATTTGTGATAGAACCACCTTCTTGCATTTTTAAATTATACAATTTCTTCATTAAAAATACCTTGTTTGATGCAGAAGGTCTCTCATACAACTCTGATAGACGATCCCAAAGTCCTTTTGCTGTCATTTGTGTTGATACATTGAACAAAACATTACTGGATAATGACAGAAAAATTATAGCCACAACCTTCTGATCTAGTTTATCCCAATCTTCATCCGTCATGCTAGTTGGTTTTTTTGTTTTTCCTTCCAATGTAATCGAAAGGTCCTTATGAATGAGAAGAGATTTGAGTTGCAATTTCCACATTCCGAAACTTTGACCTGAGAATTTTTCAATTCTCCATTTGTCTGTCTCCTCCATTTCTTACAGCTTTTTGAAATTTCAATAAAACAGATTAAATTAAAAATTCCAATATTTGCAATAAAATACTTAAATTCAGATTTGCAATACACAAAAAAAATTTACAATCCATGCTTTCTGCAATTGTTTCTCCTTTGACTCTAATCCAAATTTCTCTTTGGCAGCTTGACTTTTAAACTCAGGCTCCAATATTTACAGGCTCTTCAATTGCTTTTGCTAAATGATTATTGCCAACACCTGCTGCCACTGAGTCTTCAACTTTCTTCTTTGTGCTTCGTGTGCTCCCTGTGCTCCCTGTGCTTTGATACCAGTTGTTAAAATTTGTAGCTAACATAAACAATTCTGCATATAATTATTATGCAAGAAACTAGAAACACAACAGCAAATATAAAATGAAAATAAAACAAAGTATTTATCATGGTTCGGCAGTGTGCCTACATCCATATGAAAGCAGGAGAATACTTTTCTTATTATTCACAGCACATACAAATACTTTTCATTACAAACAATCCAATATATAATGGATTCTTCAATAGACTAATTGAGTATTTCTTGTTGGAGCACGGGAAGGAGAATCATCCTATTTTAAGAACATTGAAACTGTTTAATAACAAGTGGATTGAATTAGGAGTTTGTTTAACTAATGCAACACTAGAATTTGGATTACGTTGGAACAAATTTCTGTTGCATTTATTTCATTTACCGGACTTCACATCCCAACACTATACTCTCGAATTATTGGAGAGGGGAGGCTGCTCCACAGCCATGCCCCCCCCTATAGGGAAGGTTGTGCTTTGGAGGCAACGCCCCCACAGGCCACGACCTATGGGAAGGGCATTGTCTCCACAGGTAGCATCCCCCATTTGGGAGGCCACGGGTTGTGCAAGCCACCCTCTTATGTGTGTTGCATGCCAATAATTTTGGCTTAGTCTCTGTCGCATGTTCTGTTTGCATGTATATCCTATCTTATCATGATACTACAGTTGTTAGGACTGAATGCAATTCTTTTCAGTTGATTATGTAAATGTATTTTTCCTATTGTACATTTAGTATATATATATATATATATATATATATATATATATGTATATAAACATATTGATATATATATAAAAACAAATGCTAATAGTGTAGGGGTGAGAGCACGTTACAAAATGGATCATGAATTCTATTTGGGAGAATTAGATTTATTGTCTACATTTATTTTCTTTCGGTAAATAAGATGTTTTATTTCAGAATAATTGATCATGTAAATGTTATCAATACAGACTGATGTAAACTTATGCTTTGACATTTTGATAATTGAGCCGATTTTACCTTCAACATGTGTACATTTTACTTGAAAATGTTTCTAACAATTTAAACGAATTCATTAATTTAGGATTAGAGATTTAATCAAACATAAGATTTTATTCTTGGAAACCAAATAGAAAAGAGTGCAAGTGCAATTAATTTCTTTTATTACTTGAAGAATTATGGTTGATTTTAGTTGATTCCTTGAGAGATGTAATGAAACCGAATGTGGAATTATTTTTCTATGAACTGTTTTCTTATGAGTTAGATAGCAAACTTGGGAAAATAACTCTTTCCGAAAAGATACTTGTATGCATATACAAATCCACCATTAGCATCATGCATATTCTAGGGACACCTTACTATGTAATTCTAGTTTAAATGCACAAAACCATTACTGAAAGGTTATTCTAAATCCATGTCTTAATGAGGAAATTGACTTGAAAGGTCCAAACACTTAAACTAGGGATTGGAAACCTTTGCATACTTGATTCTCATGTATATCAATAATGTGATTTAAGCTTTTAATGAAATGTCATACATGACTCTGAATGATGTATTTATAATACATGTATGCCCTATTGTTATGCACTAATTCCATAGTAGCTCATGGGTATGTGCAAGATCATCATGGAAAAAATAGGCCCTTAAGTGGCAATAAAAAGACAGAAAATTAGAGCTAGACAACTTGACGAAAAAATTTGAATAAGTTATCTATATTATTTCAAAAAAATGTTAAAATAGAATATATAGAAAATTGAATGTAGTTTCTAAACTACTAGACCTTTATTTTAAAAAACAATTCTATTTGGTGAAAATTTGAAATTTCAATGTAGTAGTATTTAAATTTTAGGGTAAAAATAAGAAGTAGGTGTTTGTTTGACCACCCTAACCACAATAAAATGATAATATTTTTTATAATATTTTAGATATAAGTAGAGGACTGATGTCTTGATGTGATGCATAATTTTTTATAATTTTTTCCAAGTACATAATTAATTATGAATTTTTTATTACAACTTTTAAAAATATAAAAGTTCGTCTGTCTAACCACCTTAACTTGGTCAAAAATTCATGAAATAATTTTTTTTTTTTTAATCCTATAGTATGCAAAGCATAGAATGTGATGCATGTTTCGGATTCCAAAAATGTGATACTATTTGAAAGTTATAGATGTTTTTCAATCAGCCTATCAATCAGAACTTTATTCGTAATTCTAATAGAAAATGAATAATAATTATTTATTATATTCAAAGTAAAACATAATTTATATTGGTGGAAAGCTGATAATATCCTCTAAAACCCCTTTTCATTTCATCAATTTTGGGTAAAAAAAAAGTCGTCAGCCACATGGGCCATCATATAGCTTACATATTGCCACTTTTTGGTTCATCATGATCCTGCACAAACCCTCATGTAGAATGTTAAATTTAGTCTATATATACTTTTCTTGTCAAAAAGGATCTTATAATTGTTCTAAAAGATTATAGAATTATAGATTTTATAGTACATCCCTTGAATGATAATTAAGGAATCTTGTATATTTATTTATTGTAATTTCTCATCTTGAGTTGTATTTGCATAAGAATCTATACTCATATATATTCATTAGCTTATATATGTATTCCCATACATACATGAGCTATACCTTCTTAACTCTTTTATAGCATTAGTCTCTTATTATTGAAACCTCCATGAATCAACGAAGTTTAGAAGTAAGTATTCTTGTTATATTGCATAGGCATGTGTGCCGCCTAATAGGCTTAGGATTACTTTCATGCAATTTTATGTGATTGGTTTATGGCTTTCAGTGCACTTGCATGATATTTGAGAGGACATTAGAGGTGGAATGGTCTTGGTTGCAAACACTTAAAAGTAAATTCATAATAGGGTTGGAATTACCGTAACTTTCATATGCAAGGATGATGCATTGGTTAAACTCAAAAATGTTGCTTGTTGAATCATGTAACTGTAGAAGGACTTTCTTATGCTCCTTGTTAGGGGTGATATTCAAGATAACCAAAAATATTTAATGAATGGTCATGGCAACAAGACTGTATGATCATCGCCTATGAGGCAACTTGTGTTATGGCTCTTTTGTGGATGCATTGATGATCTTGTTGTTTCTATTATTTACATTACAGTATTGAAATTATGAGTATTGTGTTATCCATGAGTAAGTCTACATGGCTAGAGTATGTAAAGGTATAGCCTTGCAATGATATTCTCATTGACTCATTAATGGAATTCCTTTTGAAAAGATAATCAAGTAATTTATTTATTTCCCTTTTATAATAAATTTATTCTACTAAATTAGTTTAAAATTAAAGGATTGGATTTGTAATTGAGTTTATGGATCTTATAGATAAATATTTTGAATTCTTAGTAATTTATATTTGATTTTCCTTTTTCATTTATTTATTGAACTTTTTAATTTATTTTTTATCTTGAATTTATTGGTAAACATTTTCATATCTTTGAATCAAATCTCCTTGACTTATTTATTTTATCTTTTAATTCATTTTTATTTTTGATTTATTTATTTGATTTTTCAATATTTTTTAATTTTTTAATGATTTATTTGATTTTTTAATATTTTTTAATTTTTGATTGATTTATTTGATTTTTTAATTTATCAATCATAAATATTTTAAAATATTTGTGACGCAACACGCCCTCCGGTACCACAAAAGATTTAGCCAACCGAGCTAGGGCCCCAACCCCCTTTCATTTATTAATTTGATCTTTTAATATATTTATTTATTTTTGATTTATTTAAAAATATTTGTGATTTATCTTTGATTTCTCTTTCTCGTAAAATCCCTTTCATTTTGATTTTTTCTAATCAAATCTCTTGGATTTTGATTTTTCTTTTTGATTGATCTTTTTATTTTTTTGATCAAAGAGAGATTTTGATTTTTCTATTAAATTTCTTTCATTTTGATTTTTTTTGTGATTCATCTTACATTTTTTTTTTAATTTATCTTTTATTTTTTTTGTGATTTATATTTGATTTTTTTTTTGTGATGGTAAAAAGTTTCATTTAATCTTTTTGATTTATCTTTTATCAATAAAAAATTTACCAATTTACAAAACAAGTTTAATTAAATTAAATTAAATCTCACACCACTCATTAAATAAACCATTGGAAAATTAATAAATTTTTACTATAATCTCAATTTAAATTAAATTCAAATTTGTATATTAAAGACAAAAGAAAAATCTTCAAAATTAAAACCAACATTAATTATATTAAATTTAATCTCAACACACTCTTAAATAAAACAATGAAAAGAAATCTACTATATACTAAATTTAAATCAATTCAAATCCATCCATTATAAAAAAGCTAAAAAAATAAATTAAAAATTACCAAAAATTAAATTAAATAACCCATTCTTTAAATTCTGAAATATCTTTGGAGTGCATTAAACAACTCTCAAGATTATAGTAATTGACTAATTTATAATGAATTAGAAGGATATCTCTTATTTGGTTAGCCTAACAATGATATAATTTTTAGCATTAGGGTTAGCATTTTTTATTTTAAAGATTTCATTTATTTCTATTTTTGTATAACCCTCACTAGAAATATTGACACGTTAAATATCCTTAAACTCTATAATAATATATGTAATAATCTCTCAATTTTTCATTTTTAGAAATGGTAATTAAAACTCTTTTGTAACTATAATAAACTCTCAATTTCTTATTTTTAGAAATTGTAACTGAAACTCTTCTGTAACTGTTAAAAAAAATGAGTATTGCTAAGTGTTTTTTTTCATTGAAAACATTGAGATTATCCAACCACAATGAGATCTAATGTGGGAGCTCGATTGCCTCACTTCACTAAACAACAATCTAAACTATTGCAAGGTTCATTTGATTTTCTGGCCTCAACTAGTATGTAGTCTATTATACTAGGGTAGAGGGGTCAGTAGTCGTGCGGGGTCCAATAGTCGTGCAATCAATCGTGATTATAATATCCAGTCTTACCACATATTTATACTATATATTATAAATAAATAGTTCAAATGTAAATAAAAAAATAACCAAATGTTGATAAAAAATGGACCCATACTTGAACACATGATAACCTCTAAATGTTATATAAAAAAAACATAAATACATTAATGAAGAAATGAAATAAGTATTTTTTGTCTCAAATAAAATATCATAACTATCCACTATAAGTGTATCATTTAAAAAATAAAATGGTCATTTAATAAAATAAAACACTCATTTAAACAAGTATTGTTATCATAGTGAAAAAATATTGTTCTTATGTGTACAACTATTGGGGTAGCAATGTACAAGCATTGGAGTATTTTATATTAATAGATTTTGCTATCACAAATATAAAAGGTGAGTACAACAAATAACATATATTTTCTCATTAAATGTGAAAGATTTTAAAAAAAAAATAGTGTTCAACTATTGGTCCATTTTTGTTTTATATAAGTTGTATTTTAAATAATTATGTGTTGTTTTTATAACAATAAATAGTTTTTTTGTGTTCAACTAGTGGTCCATATGTGTTGAATATAAAAGGTAGAGATATCAAAAATATATGGTTATCCATAGGTATTTGGTTCATTTGAGTTGTATATTAATTTTATTTTAAATAAACATATTATATTCTACAAGCAACAAGTGATATTTTTTTGTTCAACTATTAGGGCTCCCATGATTAAGTTTTGTTCAAACCTTTAAAAAGTCAAATTTTAGACACTTCTCAATAGATGTGCTGATGTGGCGAGTTGCACGATTAGTCACACCTCCAAACCTTAGTTATAGATAAATAAGAGGCTAGTCTACATTTCAAAAAAAAAATGAAGGTTCTACAATATTCCAGTTAATTGCTACATGCTGACAAAGTTAGCCCACACGACTACTGGCCCCTCTCCCCTATTAATAGCATTGCTAAACCAAATGCCATGCCCATCATTTGGAGAGAGTGTAGAAGCTTCTTCAACACCTATACTGCCCACGCTCCCATCACTCTATTTTAATTCATTTCAAATTCCTCCATTTCCTTCAATCTCTGCAACTCCCCTAGAAAATCAACACAAAAACCATTAAGACTAAAGATATTATGAAAACACCATTGAATACCTACCATTTTAACTAAAATTTTATAAATACCTTCATTGTCTACAATAAGAGTAGTGATGTATCCTCGCTGCAAGTGAATAGCAACCCAGAGCCCCAAATGCTAAGTAGTTTTGATAAATTTGATATATGCTCCACTCTTTTTAACCACAACTACCGTGTGATTGCAACATCTTATTTATTGTACGGGTAAGTAACAATCAAGTGCAAGAATTATGTAACTGGTTGGTTACACACACTTTTATGTATTTTATATTCCAGAAGACTTTTTAATGATGCATGTAAAAAAAAACCACAACAATGCTTAGCTTTGAAATGGTGCATGTATTAATCTAACTGGTGAAACAGTTCATTGCTAATGGCACATGTGCATTGGATATTAATTCAATGGGAGTTAAATTGGCTTAGGATTAGTATATATAGATTCAAAAAACTAAAACTCACTGAAGCCATGAGAAAAATGGATAGAGTTTGCAGGAAAATTTTACGAAACCCTTAAATAGTAGAATTTTTTAAAAATGAGATGAACATGTATATCAATTGTAATATGATAATCAAAGCATACAAAAGACATTTCAGCAAAGGAAACAAATAGGTGTGCACCCAGATCGGTTCATTTTGCCAACATCGTTCCAGTGTGTGAAAATGAGAGCTTTGGAAAACAGGATAGAGAGAGGCATTCGACCATGTCTGCATGTCCTTCACCCGCTCCTTCTTCTACTCCGCCGATCACAAACACTCAAAAAAACACTGCAAACACCGAATAAAAGAGATAGGATCACAAACAGTACCTAATCTTATGAGCACATAATCCAAACCATCTTTTATAGAAGGGGAAGCTTGGAGCTTTTTCCTCCTTTTTTATCTCTTTACCAAGATTTTATTCTTGAATAGAAGCAGAATCTACATCAAATGATCACCTGAAGCAGCTCGTAGTTCCTCAATTGGCTATGAGACAATGTTGTGGCTGGGAAACTTTATATGGGACATGAAACAGTTCTAAAGACATTCAACTGAAGCGCTTACTCTTCCTCGTCAGTTACCAGGTGAGCTGTAACATTCATTAGCTGTAACGTAGGTAACCACGCTCCCTTTGCTGCCACTGTAGGACAAACCAAGCCACTCTTCCTACCATGCTTTCAATCAACGTAATTGCCACCGTGACAGCCAGCAAGGCTATCAAACAAAATGAAAAAGGGTTAATGATTACATAGAAACATGCTTCCCTCTCGGCGTAACTAGCATATATATAGTAAATACTAATATATATTAGATTTTTTTCAATATTTCGGTAATATATAATTATACAATTTTTTATTAATATATAATAATATTATAATTATGTTCTAAAAATATTATATATTAATATATTTAATTTTAAAATAAAATAAATATTTTTTATATACAATTGAATTCTAATTGAACCAAAATTATAACCCTAACCATAATAGAAACCTAATCCTATATCTAGTTGTAATTCTAACTCTAACCCTAACCATAATTATAACCCTATTCATAATCGTATTTGCAATAGTAACTCTAACCCTAATTGAACTGCAGCCTTAATTGAACGATAACTCTAAGTTTAATTGAACAATAATCACACTTTTACGCTAACCCTAACCATAAGTCAAAGATTTATCCCATAAATGTAATTGAAATGCAAACCTAATTAAACCCTAACATTAATTAAACCCTTTTTGTAATGGATTGTTAATATTAAATTCAATTGAACCCTATTCATAACCCTATATCTAATACTACTTCTAACCCTAAATCTAATTCTACATCTAACCCTAATACTAATCTTAATTATGTCTCTATCCCTAATTTATCTCTAATTATGGCAAGGGTTAGGTTATAGTTTTATTAGGAGCAGGGTTAGTATAAGGATAAGGATTATAATTCAATTAGGGTTAGGGTTAATATTACAGTTACCTAGGGTTAGTCTTAATATTACATTAGGGTTGGGGTTCTAGCTTTAAATTAGGGTTTTATTGGGGTTAGGTTAGATTTCAATTAGTGCTTAATTACAGTTCAATTAGGGTTTAGTTATGGTTGGAGTTAGTATTAGGATAAGCTTACTGTTGAATTTGATTTAGGGTTTAATTAATATCATGGTTAGGGTTCAATTATGGTTTTGTTCATTATTAGGTTTTGTCTTATTATTACATTAGGAGTAGGGATAGGGTTAGAGTGAAATAGAATTAGGTTTATGGTTAGGATAAGGGTTAGAATTAGAGTTAGATTTGGAGATAAGTTTAGCATTGAGTTTAGGGTTAGGGTTAGGGTTAGGATTAGGATTAGTTTGAGGATTATGGTAAGGGTTGCAATTAGGGTTAGGGTTAGGGTTACACATAGGGCTAAAATTAGGGTTTGAATTATAATTAGAGATAGATTAGGGTTAGAATTAGGGTTAGAATTAGGGTTACATTTAGGGTTATAGTTAGAGTTAGGTTTAAAGTTATGCTTAGGGTTATAGTTAGATATAGAATTATTGTTAGGTTTAGGGGTAGAATTATGGTTAGGGTTAAGGTTAAGGTAAGTTTAAGGGCTACAATTAGGGTTAGTAATAAGGTAAGGAATATGGTTAGGGTTAGGGTTATATTTAAGTTTAATATTTGGATTTGTGTTGCAATTAGATATAGAACCCTAACCGTAATTAAACCCTAACCCTAACCATAACTATAATCATAATTGATCCTTGTCCCTAATTTAACCTTAACCCTAATCCTAATTGTATCTCGACCCTAATCCTAATTTAATATTAACTCTAACCTTGACTATAACGATAACCATAAACCTAATTGAACTCTAATATTAACCCTATCTCTAACCCTAATGGAATTGTAATCCTTATCCTAACTTTAAGTGATGCCTAACTATATTTGAACACTAATATATCCTAAACCTGATTGAATTCTTTCCCTAATTACACCCTAACTCTAATTAAA
The DNA here is from genome assembly GCA_007115665.2 of Sequoiadendron giganteum. Taxonomy (NCBI): domain Eukaryota; kingdom Viridiplantae; phylum Streptophyta; class Pinopsida; order Cupressales; family Cupressaceae; genus Sequoiadendron; species Sequoiadendron giganteum. The sequence goes on from CM021100.1 coordinate 647,367,910, forward strand.
CCTTGATTGAACCCTAACCATAAACTCAATTCTTATTAAACTCTAACACATTTAATGAGCACTTATTGAACTCTAATCCTAACCCTAATTGAACACTTACCATAATTGGACTCTAAAAATATTCCTAATTAAACTCCAATCCTAATTTAACCTTAACCCTAACCCTAATCCTAACTGAATTCTAACCCTAGTGTTGAACACTATTTGAATCCTAACCTTGGCACTCACCTTTATGTTGATTGAATCTTAACTATAATCCTAACTCTAATTGATTCCTAACCCTAATTGATCCCCAATCCTAACCCTTTAATTGAATACTAAACTTAACTCTAAATATAACCCTATTTGAACCCCAATTATAATCCTAACCCCAAGCTTTATCATAAAATCATAATACTAATTGAACCCTTAGCTTATCCCCAATTGATGTCTAACCCTAATTGAATACTAATTTATAGGAAGCCTAATTAAATCTAACTTGTTTATATCCTAACTCTAATTGAACTTAGATTGAATTGTAACCCTACTTGTACCACAAATGTAATCCTACGTCTAACCCTAATTGAACACTAATCTTCATCTTAACTTTAATTGATGGTTAATATATTTGAACACTAATGTAACCTAATCCTAATTGAATTCTAACCATAAACCTAATTGGACTGTATCCCTAATTATACCCTAACTCTATCCCTAATTATAGCCCTAACCCTAATTATACTATAACTATAATCCTAATTAAATTGTAACCTTAATTTAACTCTAACCCTAAACCTAATTGAACTCTAATCTTAAAATTAAAAACTAATTTAATCATATCCCTAACATTATCCCTTACACTAGAATTAAATGATAAGTATAACCCTAATTCTAATTGGATCCTATCCCTAAATGATCCTCATTCCTAACCCTTTAATTGAATACTAAATCTAACTTTGATTGTAACCCTATATGAACCCTAACTATAACCCTAACCCCAAGCTTTATCATACAAACCTCGCCCTAACCATAATTGAATGCTAATGTACATTAGCCCTAATTATATCTTAAATCTGATTGATCCCTAACCATAAACCTGATCCTTATTAAACCCTAACTAAATAGATCCATAATTGAACCCTAATACTAACCATAATTGAATACTATCCATAATACTAACCCTTATTAAGCCCTAACCATAAACTTGACCATTATTTATTTGATCTTTTAGTTTATCTAAGATAAATATTTTGAATTCTTAGTAATTTATATTTGATTTTCTTTTTTCATTTATTTATTGAATTTTTTAATTTATTTTTTATCTTGAATTTATTGGTAAACATTTTCATATCATTGAATCAAATCTCCTTGACTTATTTATTTGATCTTTTAATTAATATTTATCATTGATTTATTTATTTGATCTTTCAATATTTTTTTATTTTTGATTGATTTATTTGATTTTTTAATTTATCAATGATAAATATTTTAAAATATTAGTGATTTATTTTTTATTTCTTTTTCTCATAAAATCTCTTTTATTTTGATTTTTTTAATCAAATATCTTTGATTGTAGGTTGGCAGTTTTCTATCAAATATCTTTGATTTTGATGTTGATTTTTCTTTTTGATTTTTTTATCAAATCTCTTTGATTTTGATTTTGATTTTTCTATTAAATATTTTTTATTTTGTTTATCTTTGTAATTTATCTTTGATTTATCTTTATATATATATATATATAGTGACTGTAAAAAGTTTCATTTTATCTTTTTGATTTATCTTCTTTAGTTCATTCAAATCTTTGATTTATTTTTATCTTTGAATTGTTTATTTGATATATGATAAATATTTTGAATTCTTAATAATTTATATTTGATTTTTCTTTTTGATGAAATCTCTTTGAATTATCTATTGAACTTTTTAATTTATTTTTTAATCTTGAAATTATTTTCATATCTTTGAATCAAATCTCTTCCATTTATTTTTTTGATATTTCAATTCATTTTTATCTTTCATTTATTTATTTGGTCTTTTAATATATTTATTTATTTTTTATTTATTTAAAAATATTTGTGATTTATCTTTGATTTCTCTTTCTCATAAAATCCCTTTCATTTTGATTTTTTCTAATCAAATCTCTTGGATTTTGATTTTTCTTTTTGTTTTTTTTTTTATCAAAGAGAGATTTTGATTTTTCTATTAAACTTCTTTGATTTTGATATTTTTTGTGGTTTATCTTTTAAATTTATTTTTTATTTTTGATTTTATATTTGATTTTTTTTTGTGATGGTAAAAAGTTTTATTAAATCTTTTTGATTTATCTTTTATCAATAAAAAATTTACCAATTTACAAAACAAGTTTAATTAAATTAAATTAAATCTCACACCACTCATTAAATAAATCATTGGAAAATTAATAAATTTTTACTATAATCTCAATTTAAATTAAATTCAAATTTGTATATTAAAGACAAAAGAAAAATCTTCAAAATTAAAACCAATATTAATTATATTAAATTTAATATCACCACACTCTTAAATAAAACAATGAAAAGAAATCTACTATATACTAGATTTAAATCAATTGAAATCCATCCATTATAAAAAAGCTAAAAAAATAAATTAAAAATTACCAAAAATTAAATTAAATAACCCATTCTTTAAACTCTGAATTATCTTTGAAGTGCATTAAACAACTCTCAAGATTATAGTAATTGACTAATTTATAATAGATTAGAAGGATATCTCTTATTTGGTTAGCCTAACAATGATATAATTGTTAGCATTACGGTTAGCATTTTTTATTTTAAACATTTCATTTATTTCTATTTTTGTATAACCCTCACTAGAAATATTGGCACGTTAAATATCCTTAAACTCTACAATAATATATGTAATAAACTCTCAATTTTTTAATTTTGGAAATGGTAATTAAAACTCTTTTCTAACTGTAATAAACTCTCAATTTCTTATTTTTAGAAATTGTAACTGAAACTCTTCTGTAACTGTTAAAAAAAATGGGTATTGCTCAGTGTTTTTTTAATTGAAAATATTGAGATTATCCAACCACAATGAGATCTAATGTGGGAGCTCGATTGCCTCGCTTCACAAAAGAACAATGTAAACTATTGCAAAGTTCATTTGATTTTCTGGCCTCAACTATTATGTAGCCTATTATGCTATTAATAGCATTTCTAAACCAAATGCCATGCCCATCGTTTTGAGAGAGCGTGGAAGCTTCTTCAACACCTATATTTCCCACGCTCCCATCACTCTATTTGAATACATTTCAAATTCCTACATCTCCTTCAATCTCTGCAACTCCCCTAAAAAATCAACACAAAAAACATTAAGACTAAAGATATTATGAAAACACCATTGAATAGCTACCATTTTAACTAAATTTTTATAAATTACTTCATTGTCTACAGTAAGAGTAATGATGTATCCTTGCTGCAAGTGAATAGCAACCCAGAGCTCCAAATGCTAAGTAGTTTTGATAAATTTGATGACGGAAACTTATTTCAACACCTCTTTCATACTGCCTTTCCTTTATATATAATATAAAGCTTAATTTTTTAATTTTATTTACAGGATGAGAGAGATTGATCGCCATCCTCTTCCCCATCCTAGGTGATATATGCTCCACTCTTTTTAACCACAACTACCGTGTGATTGCAACATCCTATTTATTGTACGAGTAAATAATAATCAAGTGCAGGAATTATGAGCCCTGCTTAAGTATCACACACTAACGACTTGGTCAAAAAGATTTTTTCCTTTTTCTGTTTTCTTTTCGTTCGTCCCTCGTTGGTTTATAAGTCACATCAAGCTTTCTACCTTTTTATATCTGACATTTCACATACATGTATTAGTAGGTAGTTATTATGTAATGGAGAAAAAAACTTGTTTTTCTAATTTTTAATATATTATTATTATTAATATTATTTTTCTAATATTTTTATTTTATGTTTTTTTTATTATAATTTTATTTTATTTAAAAATATAAAATATAAATTTAATAAATATTGTTTTCATTTTAAATTTAATATTAAATACTTTTTAAAATTTTAAATTGTTATAATACTATTTTTAAAAATAAATTATATTAATTTAATGTATTTAATATTTTTTTAAAAATTAATGGGTTAATTAATTTTAAAATTGAAATATTTAATATTTAATATTTAATTTTTTATTTAATCTTAATTTGAATTCTAATTGTAATTCTAATTTTAACTTAAGATTAAGTTAGAATTGGTTTGGATCAGTTAAAATTAGGATTAATTTAGAAATAGGTTGGGGTTAGTTAAAATCCTAAGTTAAAATTAGGATTACAATTAGAATTGAAATTAAGATAAAATAAAAATTTAAAAATGTAAGGATCTAAATAACCTAGGATTTTAACTTACAACATCAAATAAATATTTTTAACTTATTTAAATATTTCAATTTCAAAAAATATTTATTTAATGTTGTAAGTTAAAATCCTAAGTTATTTAAATCCTTAGAATTTTTAAATTTTTATTTGATCTTAATTTTAATTCTAATTGTAATCCTAATTTTAATTTAAGATTTTAACTGACCCCAACCAATTCTAACTTAATCCTAATTTTTACTTAGGATTTTATCTGACCCCAATCCAATTCTAACTTAATCCTAAATTAAAATTAGGATTAGGATTAGAATTCAAATTAAGATAAAATTAAAAATTAAAAAATAAATATATCAATTTCAAAATTAATTAACTGGATATTTTAAAAAAAAAATATTAAATATATTAAATTAATATAAATTATTTTTATAAATATAATTATAGCCATTTAAAATTTATTTATATTCAATTTTTTTTTAAATATTAAATATATTAAATTAATATAATTTATTTTTATAAATATAATTATAGCCATTTAAAATTTTAAAATTTATTTATATTCAATTTTAAAATGAAAACATTCTTTAATAAATTTTGTATTTTATAATTTTAAACAAATATAAATATAATAAAAAATAGACACTAAATAAAAATATTATAAAATAAAGTAAAAATAATATATTAAAAATTGTTAAAATAAAATTTTACCTTTTAAATATATAGTTTTTTTATCCATTACATAATAATAACACTTATTTACTAATGTACGTGGAAGTGAGAAATAAAAAAAGGATGAAAAGTTTGATGTGATGTTATAAAACAGTGCAATAACAACGGAGGAGAAGAGCAAACGAAAAAATGAAAAAGGCTTTTTGATCAAGTCGTTAGTGTGTGATACTTAAGCTGGGCCTGAATTATGTAACTGGTTGGTTACACACCGTTTTATGTATTTTACATTCCAGAAGACTTTTTAATGGTGCATGTAAAAAAAAACCACAACAATGCTTAGCTTTGAAATGGTGAATGTATTAATCCAATTGGTCAAATAGTTCATTGGTAATGGCACATGTGCATCGGATATTAATTCAATGGGAGTTAAATTGGCTTAGGATTAGCATATATAGATTAAAAAAACTAAAACTCACTGAAGCCATGAGAAAAATGGATAGAGTTTGTAGGGAAATTTTACGAAACCCTTAAACAACAGAATTTTTAAAAAATGAGATCAACATGTATATCAATTGTAGAATTTTAATATTGCTGGCAATGTTTTTAATGAGAAGATAGAGCGATACATTTTTGTCATGTAATATGATAATTGAAGCATACAAAAGACATTTCAGCAAAGGAAACAAATAGGTGTGCACCCAGATCGGTTCACCTTTGCCAGCATGTTTGTGAAAATGGGAGCTTTGGAAAACGGGACAGAGAGAGGCATTGGACCATGTCTGCACGTCCTTCACCTGCTCCTTCTTCTACTCCACTGATCACAAACACTGCAAAAAAACACTGCAAACACTGAATAAAAGAGATAGGATCACAGACAGTACCTAATCCTATGAGCACATAATCCAAACCATCTTTTATAGAAGGGGAAGCTTGGAGCTTTTTCCTCCTTTTTTTATCTCTTTACCAAGATTTTATCCTTGAATAGAAGCAGAATCTACAACAAAATGATCACCTGAAGCAGCTCGTAGTTCCTCAATTGGCTATGAGAAAATGTTGTGGCTGGGAAACTTTATATTCGACATGAAATGGTTCTAAAGACATTCAACCGAAGCGCTTACTCTTCCTCGTTAGTTACCAGGTGAGCTATAACATTCGTCAGCTATAACGTAGGTAACCACGCTCCCTTTGCTGCCACTATAGCACAAACCAAGCCACTCTTCCTACCATGCTTTCATCCAACGTAACTACCACTGTGACAGACAACCAGGCTATCAAAAAAAATGAAAAAGGGTTAATGTTTACATAGAAACATGCTTCCCTCTACAACTGAATATGCCTCTCCACGTAACTAGCATACATATATTAAATATTAATATATATAAAATACAAGAGTTATCCTTTTCAAGTGCTTATTTTCATCAATTTTTCTTAGTGCAATAGACACCTTGATAATGATAACCCTTCACTTCCATAACCCTTATATATTAATTAATATTATTATATATTAGATTTTTTTCAATATTTTTGTAATATATAATTATACAATTTTTTATTAATATATAATAATATTATAATTATGTTTTAAAAATATTATATATCAATATATTTAATTTTAAAATAAAATAAATATTTTTTATATACAATTGAACCCTAATTGAACCAAAATTATAACCCTAACCATAATGGAAACGTAATCCTAATTTTATTGTAATCCTAACCCTATATCTAGTTCTAATTCTAACTCTAACCCTAACCATAATTATAACCCTATTCATAATCATATTTGCAATAGTAACTCTAACCCTAATTGAACTGCAATCCTAATTGAACCATAACTCTAAGTTTAATTGAAAAATAATCACACTTTTACACTAACCCTAACCATAAATCAAAGATTTATCCCATAAATGTAATTGAAGTGTAAACCTAATTAAACCCTAACATTAATTAAACCCTTTTTATAATGGATTGTTAATATTAAATTCAATTGAATGCTAACCCTATTCATAACCCTATATCTAATACTACTTCTAACCCTAAATCTAATTCTACTTCTAACCCTAATACTAATCTTAATTATGTCTCTATCCCTAATTTATCTCTAATTATGGCAAGGATTAGGTTATAGTTTTATTAGGAGCAGGGTTAATATAAGGATAAATATTATAATTCAATTAGGGTTAGGGTTAATATTACAGTTACCTAGGGTTAGTCTTAATATTACATTAGGGTTGGGGTTCTAGCTTTAAATTAGGGTTTTATTAGGGTTAGGTTAGATTTCAATTAGTGCTTAATTACAGTTCAATTAGGGTTTAGTTATGTTTGGAGTTAGTATTAGGATAAGCTTATTGTTGAATTTGATTTAGGGTTTAATTAATATCATGGTTAGGGTTCAATTACGGTTTTGTTCATTATTAGGTTTAGGATTAGTCTTATTATTACATTAGGAGTAGGGATAGGGTTAGAGTGAAATAGAGTTAGGTTTATGGTTAGGATAAGAGTTAGAATTAGAGTTAGATTTGGAGATAAGTTTAGCATTAAGTTTAGGGTTAGGGTTAGGGTTAGGATTAGGATTAGTTTGAGGATTATGGTAAGGGTTGCAATTAGGGATAGGGTTAGAATCTTGGTTAAGATTAGGATTAGGTTTAAGATCACAATTAGGGTTAGGGTTACACATAGGGCTAAAATTAGGGTTTGAATTATAATTAGAGATAGATTAGGGTAACATTTAGGGTTATAGTAAGAGTTAGGTTTAGAGTTAAGCTTAGGGTTATAGTTAGATATAGAATTATTGTTAGGTTTAGGGGTAGGATTATGGTTAGGGTTAAGGTTAAGGTAAGTTTAAGGGCTATAATTAGGGTTAGGAATAGGGTTAGGATAGGGTTAGGGTTAGGGTTATATTTAAGTTTAATATTTGGATTTGTGTTGAATTTAGATATAGAACCCTAACCTTATCATAACTATAATCGTAATTGATCCTTGACCCTAATTTAACCCTAACCCTAATCCTAATTGAATCTTGACCCTAATCCTAATTTAATATTAACCCTAACCTTGACTATAACCATAACCATAACCCTAATTGAACTCTAATATTAACCCTATCTCTAACCCTAATTGAATTGTAGTCCTTATCCTAACTTTAAGTGATGCCTAACTATATTTGAACACTAATATATCCTAAACCTGATCGAATTCTTTCCCTAATTACACCCTAACTCTAATTAAACCTTGATTGAACCCTAACCATAAAATCAATCCTTATTAAACCCTTACACATTTAATGATCACTTATTGAAATCTAACCCTAACCCTAATTGAACACTTACCATAATTGGACTCTGAAAATATTCCTAATTAAACTCTAATCCTAATTTAACCTTAACCCTAACCGTAATCCTAATTGAATTTTAACCTTAGTGTTGAACACTATTTGAATCCTAACCCTAGCACTCATGTAACATCTCGCTACGCAACCCCAAAGGTTAGGAGCCAAAAGAGGACAAGATAAAATATTTTTAAACTCAAAACAAGAAAGATTAATATACACAAAAATTAATGATCGAGAATAGGGTGTTGTCCAAAAACCGTCATTGAGCCAATTTGGGCAAAAATACATTAAAAATGAAAGTGCTTGGATAAAAAATCGGTCAACAACCCATTTGAGATATGGGCAGCAAAGAGAAACGTCTTTGAGCAATAAGGGCAAAAACATACAGAAAATGAAAGTGTCTTAATTAAAAATCAAAGAACAACCCATTTGAGATATGGGAATTTATACATAGAATCCACATTTATTTCTCATTTCTAATGGATGGATAAAGAGCAGCAATAAAAAACGCGTTTCCACAAGTTGGACAAAACAGAAAGAAAATAAATAATTCAGAAGTTTGGTTTTTCCTTCAACCCAATTTTGATTTGGCAAATTCAAAATAAATTCCATCTTTGTTTTCAAAATTCAAGACAAGAGAATGGATCTATTTAAAAAAAAGACAATCATTGGCAATGAATAGAGTTGGAAATGCACAAAATTCAGCCATCTAGAAAAACTACAAAACAACAAGTTGAATCCAACCTTTGAACAACTAAAACTTCCAAATTATTTCAACACACACTTACATATATTTCAAAACCAAGAGTTCAAGGAAAGAAACAGAAGAATACCTTAATTCTGCCCAAATGAAAATGAAAGATAGCTCTATGTATAAAGCATGGCAAGATCCCAAATTTGAACAGCAAAGCAACAAAATTATCCTAAACTTTCGGGGCTATTGCCTACAAATTTCTCCTCCAAGATTCTTCTCATTTTTGTTGCCCAATTTGTAGGGTTTTCCCCTCTTTCCTCCCAGCAGCAAATTGCATCCTCCTCCCAAAAGAATAGTAATCCCTAAACAAAGTTTAAAACAAAGTATATATATCAAAGACCAAGCTGCCCCATTTTATTTGATTTCTTTTTTAACTAACTCCTCAACACAATAAAATGAAATAAATTATTTTATTATACAAACTATTAATTCTCTTCAAAGAAATTAATTAAAATCTCTATTATACAATATTCTCCATTTCCACATAAAAAAAATAATAATAATAATTTAAATCCAACATTGAAAAACACGAACTCCTCCAAATAGGATGTAACGCCCTGCCACGCAACCCTAGAGGAAGCTGCAATTAACTACTTAAACAGACTATTTTTTTTTTTTGTTTAAGTACAATTAAAGCAAGTTCACTAACTAATGCCAACAACCTCTAAGGTTACGAGACAAAGGTTATATAGAACCTCAACAAAAAACATGAATTTAAATAATGCCAATTATTTAAATAATAAATAAACACATACATTCCAATTAAGATGATTTACATCAAGCATAAGAGATAACTTTCAAATTCATTAATCCATTCATTAAACAATAAGGTTACAACACTCATTCCCCGAATGAGGCAAGTCCAATAAATAAGATTACAATTACAACTTCCACCTCGATAAAAAATGAGGGGCAATACATGACAAGATTAACTGAAATAACAAGGCATGAAACAAAATTGGATCATACGAGCTCTCCAACTGGAAGTCTCGTCCACACGATCAAGAAGAAAACCCACGGAGAAAGGTGCACGTTCCACCCAACCAAGTGGAACCCAAAGGTCTACCCCCCATGCTAGGAGATAGTAACAAGGATTTCTAACCAAAACCATCTACCTCAAGACATAGGCTAACACACAACCAAACTGAAATAAATACAAAACATCACTTAACACAATGGTTACATGCTTCCAGAATTACATAATCAGCTACATCTCTGATGCAAACATACTGTTGACTTAGGAGAAGTGTCATCACAATGTTACATGGGTTATCCTGGTGAGTCTTCCTAGGCCCCGACCCCCAACTCGAGTTATCCTGGTAACCTCTAACGACTTCTGGCCCCTCATGTAATCCAATGCGGAATCATTTATCTTTCATAGAGACAAGATAACAATCTTGTCATTCCAAGCCTTCCCGTTTCATCCCAAGTATATACAAGCTCTTGCATCCATGAGCGAGGCATAATTACCTTATTAAGTGTTTGGTACTACATGATACTCTAATTAGTTAATTAAGTTATCACTAGATTAACTAACTTGCAACGAGTTATCCTGACACCACTTTGTGTTCCGGCCCTCGTGGCAAGCCACTCCTCTAAAACAACACGTGGAACAACTCCACAACCCAAGGGTACGCAAGTGTGACATAAGGATATTACATTCCTATCCATGACATACAGTCAACACATTTCCATTCGTGATAACCGGGCAACAAACTGGTTACAGTTAATGCGCTACCCAAGGCAATCCAAAGGTTGACTACATAGTATGACAACCCACATACTTGAAAACCCATCTGGAAGACTTGTCAAATGTTGTGACCCACATTTCCCCAAATGATAACAAGAACAAATCAAACTCTTGGATTTTGTAATGCCCCGTCACGCAACCCTAGAGGAAGTTGCAATTAACTACACAAGTGAACTATTTTTTTTTTTTTAAATATAATTAATATGCAAATTCACTAACTATTGCAACAACCTTTAAGGTTACGAGACTGAGATTACTTAATTACCCACGAACAACATTAACGAAGTGAAACCACAACATTTAATTACTAAAGAAATTAATAACACATACATTCCATACAGGAAAAATTCATCAAAGAAAATTAAATATACCATGAGATCTCATTTACAATAAGATTACAACACTCATTCCCCGAATGAGCTAAATCCAAAAGCATGATACATATTACAACATCCACCTCGAATACAAGAGGGGTAAAATAAATTACAAGATTAACTGAAAGAATAAGGCATACAAGGTAACTAGATCCCACGAGCTCTCCAACAGGAAATCTCGTCAACACGAACAAGAAGATAGCCCAATGGAGTAAGGTGCAAGCCACCCAACCAAGTGGAACCCAAAGGCCCACCCCCTGTGCTAGGAGATAGTAACTCAGATTCCTAGTCAAGACCAACTACCTCTAGACATAGGCAGAACCAAAACTGATTCAAACTAACACATGAATCACACAAGTACAACTCAAGATCAACGCACGTACAACTCAATTACATCACAAGTACAACTCTAACAGGGTTACACTGCTTCCAGAAACAACAAATTAGGTATGTTAAGAAAACCATACACATAACAATCACGTACCAACTACAAGTACACCATAACATCACTGACATAGATTACAGTGTTGGTTATCACTCGAATAAACTCCTACCAAAGGTTACCCAGTTTACCTCTCACGGCTCTGGCCCCTAACGGAAGTCACTCTTCACTTTACAACACAGATTCAAACCACTACCAAGGGAGCCGAAGTGCATACAAACAGATAAGATGATCACTCCAACACTAGGAGGAAACATAAGTCAAGCCCTCTCCAAACATTGGAGGAAATAAACATAACAAAACAACTCCTTACAAGGAGCCACTATTCACACAAACCACTCCTTTCACAAGAGGTGTCAAACATCCCCGTTCGTGAAAACCGGGTAAGAACATTATCACAACCACAAGCACTAACCAAGGGAATAACAAATGGTTGACCTCACAAGGAAACAACCCCCAAACTCTAGGGTCCACTGGAAGACTTACAATCAATGACACTTAACCCACTACCTCAAACATGAACACAGAGGAACCAATCACACCAGCATTTGCGAGGATTAAACTAACTTTGGATATCTTAAATCCATTTCCTTAATATAACTCAGTAGTTTAATGACGCAATGAAACTAATTAAACAACGCCTCTTTCAGGCAAAGGAAAACATTTAACCAAATATTTAATCCCATAATTGCTCTTTCAATAATAATAAAATCAACCTTATCTTCATCCATTCCAAATAGGTTGGTAACCTGATATGACAATCCAAATATTTAAGACCTTATCGGGAAGACTTAACAACCCTTTTTAATTGATTTTCCTCAAGCGATGACGTAAGGGATTACATTTAAACAAGCAATTTAAACATAATTACATCTTCTTCGGATTTCCTAAATACACTTCATTTAATAAATTTCAATAGATTGTTGCCACAATAAATCTGATTTAATAATGTCCCTTTTCGACATAAGGAGAAATTTAACTAGCATTTAATTCCTCAATTACCTGTAAATAATAAGATAATTATTTACTTGGTCATTTCAAACATACTACTTTCACATCATTTATTTATCTTCTTCAAAAGAAGTCATTTTAAAAACAGTTAATTCCACAGCCAACGCATATAACTTTAAAATCAAGTACTTGGTCCTTTGAATTCTATTATTTCAAACATCATATATTTACTTTAACAAACATAATATTTAAAAATCTAATAATTCGTCTATTAACAAATTATGTTCACACAATTTATTCTTTTCCAAACTATATCATCTTAATTCCGTTTTAAAATCAAGTACTTGGTCCTTTGAATTCTATTATTTCAAACATCATATATTTACTTTAACAAACATAATATTTAAAAATCTAATAATTCGTCTATTAACAAATAATGTTCACACAATTTATTCTTTTCCAAACTATATCATCTTAATTCCGTTAATTCAGCTATTATTTCATAATCAAGTATTTAATCCTCTATTATTTGCAAACAATAATAATAAAATAATGTTTACTCCTTCGATTTAAAATAAATCATTTAAAAATATCTACAACTCTTTTGTAAAATAAATCATTTAAAAATTAATTAATCACGATATAAAAATATAGTACTCCTAACACCAATGTTCACCTTTTCAAATAAATTATTCTAAAATAAAATTCCATAATTTGGCTATAACATTTTGATATAGATTTTCTCAATTATAATACCCATACTACTAATTAAATCATCTTTGATATATATAATATTCCAATATTATAAAATATAATATTAAAAATATTATAAAATATAATATTAAAAATATTATTTTAACAATATTTTAATATTATAAAATATAATAAATATTATATTTTTTTATTCATTTTCAAAAAACCCCAAATGAAATTAGGGCAGAATTTCTCGCGCACGCGTTTTGAGAAGGGAGGCAGACGCATTTTCTTTGGTTTGGGCGGCGGCCATTGAAGACCATGCTGGGGCGCTTACATAGCTGACCCAAACCTTGGACCGACTATGGGTAACACAGTCGGCTCCCCTAAGGGCGCCGACTGTGTTACACACAACCGAGCCGTAGGTAGAGTGCGACCGGCGTGAGGCGAGGGAGGTGGGGGCTGCATGGAGGCTCTGCCTCCACAACCGTCCCCTGTATGGGGGTGGCGGTCAGGGCAATGTCTCCCACAGTCCCCCCAAACCCTCCGCCATTAACATAGTTAAAATTATTATTTTTTTTAAATCCTTTTCTTATTTTTTTAAACCTGCGGATTTTCTTTAAAAGAAATCCGAAAATTAATTTTTAAAGAGAAGGGTTTCTTTTCAAAATAAAAGCTCATAACTAAAATAAGTATAAATTTAAATTTCTCACAAGCAATATATAGAATTATCTGAGCAAGTAGAAATTAAAATAATCAAATTACAACCAAACCATCAATTTCTTTGAGAATTTTCATTTTCAAAACAAGGTTTTTTTTGAAGTTTTCAAACCAGATTTAATCATGGATTAATTTGCAAATCAAACAAAATTTAACCATTTCCAAACAGCATAATGAAACTGTGATTTCTTTTCCAAAATGAAACTAATTTAATCAAAGAAAACCCGATATCCATTGCTTGAGAGATGACAAAATGGTGGAGGTCTTTCTCTTCCGATTCAAGCTTCTTTTGAGCTTCTCCAAAAATCCAACCAAGAAATTTCTTTCCTTCTCCATTTTTCTCATTTTTTTCATCCTCTCTCAATTTTCCCCCAAAATCCAAATAATAGCAAAAGTGGAAAAATATCTCCCCAACCCCAAAGTCAAACTTTTGAAAATATCTCAATTATCTCTATTTTTCCAATTTTCACATTTAAAATTTTCAAAAAAATGAAATTTAAACCTTTTCCAAATTTTCCAACTTAATTCTAATTCCAGAATATCTATATTTCCAAAATGCATAATTAACTTCATTTCAATATAATTAATTTAATTAATTAATAAAATAAATCTAATCCAAGATTTAATTATTTTATTAATTACATTAAATTAATTCATAAATAAAATAACATTTTTCACAATATAACCAGATTAATTAAATCAACAACTTAACTACATAAGCCATTCCTTTAACTTTTCTAACTTGCAATTTAATAAGATCCAGACAAATAAGACAATATTAAAACCACTGAACCAGACTAAAACCGATGACACACACAAGACTAGGGTGATGGATTGACACGAGAAACCTAGCTACTATCTCCCAATCAAATGCCGTTGGCAATGGACACGGTCAAACCTGTGAAACCAGGTGGAGTCAGTGTCTTGTACCTATCAACCTGCAAACAATAGAATATCGCACATGTATATCTGCATCATAGAAAACACATCGTGAAGAGGGAATAACGGAATCGCAGGGCGCTCACAAGTGAGTGATGCAATCCTGTCCCCTTCACCCATACAATACTACTAACTAACGAATTTAACATCAATAGTTTAATCAACAACATAAAGCATCATTAATTCAATTATTCACAATGTTAATCTAAAGCATGCCATAATGATAACATTTGAATAATATACCATTATGCCAAAATATAACAAGCACATCATTTGCATACAATGATCAAATAGAAATCAAGTACCACAGTCCAAGCACTAACAGAAAACACAACCTAACCAACAGGACACTGATCGGTCAAAAGAGCAAAACGGAGGGGTCTTACAGATTCACTAAATCCATTTCCTCATTATCGTCCAACAATTTATGGAATTAAATAAATTGAATTAAATTCATCCTTTCAAATAAGGGAGAAATTAAAACTAATTATTTTATTTCCCCACCAGCATGATAAATTAACCAGTTTATCAAATGAATCAAAATTCATTGTTTTAAATAAAATATTGTTTTCCATTCAATAAAAACCAATTTAAAATCATTCCCTTGATTTGAGAAAACGTAATATTTAAAATTTAAACTTCTCTCCTTTAAAATAATGTTCTAAATAAAATAATGGTTTAATTAACCCATCATGCCTATTTTATTTCATCAAATAAATCTGATTCATCCCTCAACAAAGCCATTAAAAAAAACATAAACTCATAACATAACTACATATTCCCATTTAAACAATATAATTAAATATTATAAAAATTATAATATTAAAATAAAATAAAATATTATTATTATTATTTTTTAAATTTTGTTTAAACAAACATATGGCATGTGCCTTGATTCATGTGCCAACCTTTAGGGTTGAATCATGTGGCCTCGGGGCCCGTGCGTAATGATGCAGGGGCATTTTTACAAGCGTCGATGGTGGGTTTCATTGGCGGCGACAGCAGAAGTTGCAGAGCCGCATATTTTTCCAGCAGTGGTGGCGGAAGTTGCAGGCAACGGCCGCAGTGAGCGGCACCAGCGGTGTTGGTCGTAGTGGGCGGCACTAATAGAGTTGGCCAGGCGTGGGCAGTGTGAGCGAAACTATGCACTATCGCCACCATGAATGGTGGCACGATTGTGCGTTGCACAGCCGACCACCATTAATGGTGGTCGTTGCATAGCCCACGATGGAGGGAGGGTGCTGGGCGTGGCTCCCCCATGCCGCTTCCCATGGGGGCGGCTATGGGGTGAGCTCCCAGCCCCAATAAAATTTTAATTTTATATATATATATATATATATATTTATTTCATTTATTTATTTTTTTGACTAGTTTTTTTTTTATTAAAAAAAAAAACTAGTCCAATAAAATTTTGAACCTGGCATAAAAATTTTGCCAGCATAACCCTACCGAGTGAAAAAAGATATAAAATATATATACAAGTATATGTACATATATATATATATATATAAACATATATTCATTCATCCAAAAGAGGTTTCAACCAAATTGAAGAACAAAATTGAGAACAAATAAAATTGAAATAATAATTTGTAAACAAGAATTCATTTCAATTTTGAAACAATCTTTTCCAAATTTTGAAAGGAGGATTTCAAATAGTTTTGTTTTGCACACAACCAATAGATTTCAAATAGTTTTCCCATCAACACAAATGCCATTGAATCAAAAAATAACTAAATACAAGATGCGAACCTTTTTTTTTTAAGTTGGGAGAAGATTCTGACGGTGCCTTGATTCCCATTTTCGCTCCACAAATTCTTTAAGATTTTTATCCAAACCCACAAAATTAAACAATTTCTTCCTATTTCTCTTTCAATTTTCTCCAAAACTTCATGAACAAAACTTGTGAAGAAAATTTAATAATAATGAAATTCTCTCCAAAACAAAAATGCAAATATCTTCCCTTTTCTAATTTTTGAATTCAAAAATTTACTAAATTGAACTTTTTAACCATTTTCTTTTATTTTCATTTTCAAACCAAATATAAATGCATTTCCAAAATGAATAATCTAATTCATTTCAACACAAAAATTTTAATTAATTAATAAAATAGATCTACAATGAGATTAAATTATTTATCACATTTCAAACATATAACCAGGTTAATTTACTCACCAACATAACTACACAAGCATATACTTTAACATTCTTCTAACTTCCAAAATAAACTAAAACAAGGCAAATTGAACAATATAAAACAACTAGACCACACTAGGACCGACGACACACTATGACTAGGGTGACAACTTGACACAAAAATCCTAGCTACTATCTCCCAATCGAATGTCGTTGGGCAATGGACATGGTCAAACCTGTGAAACCAGGTGGAGTCAATGTCCTGTACCTGTCAACTTGCGAACACAGAATATATCCACATGCAATAATATGTTATAAACAAGGCACACCGTGAAGAGGAAATCATGAAATCGTAGGGCACTCGCAAGCAAGTGATGCGATACCGTCCTCTTCACCAATACAGTAGTACTAACTGACGCATCTAACATAGCAACATAATCAGAAGCATGAAACATCATAAATTTAAATATCCACTTATGCTAATTCCAAACATGCCATAATAATCACATCAAAATAGAGTATCATCACATCAAGATACATCAGGATAAAATAGCGATCAACTGTAACCAAGTACATAGTCAAAGTAAAACACAATACTAAAGCATAAACGGGGAAACAACATTGTTCGCACAACAGAGCAAAACGAAGGGGTGTTACATAGGATTTAAATAAGACTATAAGAGTTCACCGAAAGAAATTGATAAAATCATTTAAAATTATTAAATAAAAATAAATCATTCTCTCAAATGATCAATAAAAATCACTTAAAAACAACATATTTAATACCCCGTGGATATAACCATTCGAATATCCAATCAATAAAACATCATAAAATACCATAAATGAAACCATGTCAAGACACCGACAACCAATTAAATATAAATATAACCACATAAATGATTAATGGAACCAAGACAAAATACCTCAATGAGACATATAGGCAAACCACATACAACTGAAAGGTGTGCCGGATATACAACTGAAAGATGCTTTGGACATTACCGTTAGGTAATCAGATAGTATGACATCAACTCGGAAACACTGCACTAATAAGATACAGTGGGCTAGAGTAAGGGACTTTTGGCTTGTATGACTACCTCTAGTTACCACCATCGTGGAATAGGAGTACGCTCAGGCCTGTGAATCCAGGCAGAGTCGATACTAAGTACCTGCATCACTCCAATTACACGTCAAAGTATATGTGCATATAACATATATCATATAGTTGAAACAACATCAATTATTAGGAAGATGGTCATGATATCGTAAGCCTCTCGAATATGAGTGTTACGACATCATCCCTTCTAGTCCATAATCATACAAAAGCAATTATAACTAGCATGTAATCCAGCATAATACTAATCATGATAACCTATTGCATAATCATCAATGTTTAATCTCATTATGATAACATTTAGAATTCTAAATCAAAATTAAAATACCATCTTACCGAGGCTAGAGTTAGAGAGGTGTTACAACTCACCCTTATATTGATTGAATCTTAGCTATAATCCTAGCTTTGATTGACTCCTAACCCTAATTGATCCCCAATCCCAACCCTTTAACTGAATATTAAACTTAACTCTAATTATAACCCTATTTGAACCCCAATTATAATTCTAACCCCAAGCTTTATCATAAAATCATAATACTAATTGAACCCTTAGCTTATCCCTAATTTATGCTTAACCCTAATTGAACACTAATTTATAGGAACCTAATTAAATCTAACTTTGTCTATATCCTAACTCTAATTCAACTTAGATTGAATTGTAACCCTAATTATACCATAAACGTAATCCTAACTCTAACCCTAATTGAACTCTAATCTTCATCTTAACTTTAATTGATGGTTAACATATTTGAACACTAATGTAACCTAATCCTTATTGAATTCTAACCATAATTATAGTGTAACCATAAACTTATTTAGACTCTATCCCTAATTATACCCTAACCCTATCCCTAATTATAGCCCTAACCCTAATTATAATATAACTATAATCCTAATTAAATTGTAACCTTAATTTAACTCTAACCCTAAGCCTAATTGAACTCTAATCCTAACTTTAAAAACTAATTTAATCATATCCCTAACATTATCCCTTGCACTAGAATTAAATGATAACTATAACCCTAACTCTAATTGGATCTTATCCCTAATTAATCCTCATTCCTAACCCTTTAATTGAATACTAAACCTAACTTTGATTGTAACCCTATTTGAACCCTAACTATAACTTTAACCCCAAGCTTTATCATACAAAATTTGCCCTAACCATAATTGAATGCTAATGTACATTAGCCCTAATTAAATCTTAAACCTGATTGAACCCAAACCATAAACTTGACCCTTATTAAACCCTAACCAAATAGATCCATGATTGAACCCTAATACTAACCTTAATTGAATACTATCCATAATACTAACCCTTATTAAACCCTAACCATAAACTTGACCCTTATTTATTTGATCTTTTAGTTTATCTATGATAAATATTTTGAATTCTTAGTAATTTATATTTGATTTTCATTTTTCATTTATTTATTGAATTTTTAATTTATTTTTTATCTTGAATTTATTGGTAAATATTTTCATATCTTTGAATCAAATATCCTTGACTTATTTATTTGATCTTTTAATTCATTTTTATCTTTGATTTATTTATTTGATCTTTCAATATATATATTTTTTTGATTGATTTATTTGATTTTTTAATTTATCAATGATAAATATTTTAAAATATTTGTGATTTATCTTTGACTTCTCTTTCTCATTAAATCTCTTTCATTTTGATTTTTTTTAATCAATTATCTTTGTTTTTAGGCTGAGAGTTTTCTATCAAATCTCTTTGATTTTGATGTTGATTTTTCTTTTTGATTTTGATTTTGATTTTTCTATTAAATAATTTTATTTTTTATTTTTCTTTTTCTTTGTGATTTATCTTTGTAATTTATTTTTTATTTATCTTTATGATTTATATATATATATATATATATTTATTTTGTGACTGTTAAAAGTTTCATTTGATCTTTTTGATTTATCTTTTTTAGTTCATTCAAATCTTTAATTTATTTTTATCTTTTAATTGTTTATTTGATTTATCTTTGATTTATTTATTTGATTTATCTTTTATCTTTGATTTATTTATTTGATCTTTTAATCTATATAAGATAAATATTTTGAATTCTTAATAATTTATTTTTGATTTTTCATTTTGATGAAATCTCTTTGATTTATTTATTGAATTTTTTAATTTATTTATTGAATTTTTTAATTTATTTTTAAATCTTGAAATTATTGGTAAATATTTTCATATCTTTGAATCAAATCTCTTCTATTTTTATTTTTATTTTATATTTCAATTCATTTTTATATTTCATTTATTTATTTGATCTTTTAATATATTTATTTATTTTTTATTTCTCTTTCTCGTAAAATCCCTTTCATTTTGATTTTTTCTAATCAAATCTCTTGGATTTTGATTTA
The DNA here is from genome assembly GCA_007115665.2 of Sequoiadendron giganteum. NCBI lineage: Eukaryota > Viridiplantae > Streptophyta > Pinopsida > Cupressales > Cupressaceae > Sequoiadendron > Sequoiadendron giganteum. The sequence continues at coordinate 647,388,513 of CM021100.1, forward strand.
TCTTTTTTTAATCAAAGAGAGATTTTGATTTTTCTTTTAAATTTCTTTCATTTTCATTTTTTTTGTGATTCATCTTACATTTTTCTTTTAATTTATCTTCTTTTTTTTTGTGATGGTAAAAAGTTTCATTTAATCTTTTTGATTAATCTTGTTTTTGTGATGGTAAAAAGTTTAATTAAATTAAATTAAATCTCACTCCACTCATTAAATAAACCATTGGAAAATTAATAAATTTTTACTATAATTGTAACACCCCTCCGATTTGCTTTCTAGATTGGACAATGTGTCCTTGTTTTGCTTTGATTTGTGTTTCTGGATATTCAGATATTTTATCTTGTGTGTGTATTTGATCGTTATTTATAGAGTAACAAACTATATTATGTGATGTGATTTGGTTTACCTAATGCTTTGGTTTACATGCTTTAATTGGTGTAATGATGTTAGTGGATATAACATGTAATTGTATATGAGATTATTGAATAAGATGAAAATGTTAATCTTGATGAGTGTATTGGTGAAAGGGACGGGTTCGCATCACTCGCTTGTGAGCGTCCTGCGAATCTGAGATTTCTTCTTCACGGTGTGTATTATATGTTGGTTATATTATATGATGTTGTTTACTTGGTTTTCAGGTTGCAGGTACATGACATCGACTCCACCTGGTTTCACAGGAGATAGTAGCTAGGTAACTTGTGTCAAGTCTACACCCTAGCCATAGTGTGTCATCAGTTCTATTTGTGTCGAGTCGTTGATTGCCATACTTTAATCTTATTTATTTATGAAGGGATTCTTGATTTGGAAATAGATATTTAGAATGATTGCATTAAATCATGTTGATGGTTATTTAATTTAAATTATGCAATGTGGATAGAAGTTTATATTTAAATTAATTAATTAAATTAAATTTAATCTAAAGGGTTGAATTTAATTATTAAATAATTAAATGTGTGATTGAGAAATTAAAAGAAAGAAAAGAATTAAAATTAATTTTGGAAGTTTATTTCAATTTGTGGGAATGAAATTAAAATTGGAAATTGAATTTTTAAAAAGGAAAGTTAGTTTTCAAAATACTGGAGTTAATATAATATTTTAAATTTTATATTGCATGCAAATTAGATTTGGGAGGCTCTGCATCAAATTTCCATTGCTTGAAGCTTCTTGACTCGGGTTTTCTTCTGTGTTTATTTGTTCTTGGTTTGTTTATTTAAAATGGTAGTGATTAAAGAATTGCTTGTTTAAACTATTTAGGAAAAGAGATTGTTATTTGAGGAAAAAAAATTAATTAATTAAATTTTGAAGCTTTTGTTATTCCTGTGAAATTTCTTCAGGGAAATTGTAAAAACTTCTATAGGATTTAATTTCAGTTGAGAAAATTGTAGTTTTGGTTGTCAAATCAAACCTAGAGGTTGAACAACACATTTAGATTGTTTTAGAAACCTTTGTAGAAAATTTACGGTGGAAAAACCCAGAAGATTTGAGAATTTATAGTTTTAAATTAGATTCCTTTTAGTTTTCTCATTCTTATTTTGTTTAGGAATTTTAGAAAATTGATTGAAAGAATCTGTTTTAATTTATGTGGAATTTAGGAAAATTCTCAGTAAAATTTTATTTCCTCTTCATGTAGATGAATATTTTTGTATAATTTGCCCAATTTTACCAGAAAATGAAATTCTGTATAAATATATATATACATTATATGTATTATACTTATGTATATATACATATAATATATATATATATTCATTATTAGTGTTGAAAATTTAATTTATTTTAATTTTATTAAATTGTCGTACGACGATACGCATCTCTTTCTTGGGAGGAGAATTTTCGCTCGCTATTTTTAGTGAACTTTTGGTTGTTGTTCATGCAAATTTTAATTCGTAGTTTATTGTTTAAGGGTTGGTGGTTGGGGAGGATCTACCTCCCCATAGCCGCCCTCATATGGGAGTGGCTGTGTGGAGGGAGACCCCCTCCACACCTCCCCTCACACGCCTTTGTGGGAGTATGGGGAGCGGCGAATGTACAGCCACGCCCCCTCTCCCTTTCCTCTTATTTCAAAACCCTTAAATTTTATAAGGGTGTGAACAAGAACTTGGGGTGAATTTGAGAGAGCTGCGTCCATTCTTCTCTTTCGGATTTCGGTGATTTAAAATAAAATGTTTATATAAGTATTATATATGCATATATATAATGAGTATTTATATGTATATATATTTATTTGAATAGACATATGTGTTGTATATTTGGTGTATATGAATGGTTTATTTAATTAAAAAATATATACATTGGAAATGTATATATGTCAGTATATAATTAGAATATAATTATTTTATGAATATGTATTGTATGTATAATTTTATATTTATAATGGTTTCATTTCACAAGAGATTATTGGTGTATTTTTAAATAAACATTTAAATTATATACAATGTATATATGTATTTAAATGTGTGCATGTTAAGTGGTAATGGTTAATATAATTGAAGAATTGTAGGAATATTTATATTTGCATGTTTATCTAAGTAATGAGAATAATTGTGTACATGGATATATTGCATGTGTATATATCATGTGCATGAATATTTAAATATATAGTTTAATATTTTGTCCTATTTTATTTAAGTGCATATAATTATTGTGAATGGAGATTTTTAAAGATAAGATTTGAATGCATGGTTAAATTGTTAAGGAAAAAGATATTTAATATATTGAAGAAATTTCATGTTTTGGATAGAAAATTGAAAAGACTATTTGCAATAGTTTTATGTTGTATTAAAAGTAAATTAAGGAATTGTTTATATTGATGAGGCAATTAATTATTTTTATTAGAGCAATTAAATCATTGTGATTGGAATATGAAAGAGATATGGATTTAGTATATCCAAAAATAGTAATATCCTCGTGATTGCCTTTTAGATTTATTTTCCTCGTATTTCGCAAAGGGTTGTGAGTTTAAACTGTTCAAGATTCCCAATAATGAAAGAGGAAATAGGGTTTATGATTATTTTAGATGATCTAGTTATCGTGCCTTTGACTTGTCAACGTTACCTATTGGATGAGTATGGATTTAGGAAATCCAAATATTAGATTTGATTATTGACTTGAATGCTTTTGTAGCTATGTCGTCATGTTGTATTTTATGATATGGAATTATGTGTTAGTCCAAATTTGTAAGTCTTCCAGAAAATCTTAGAGGACGAGGGTTGTCAATTCATTATGTCAACCAATTGTTTTTCCCTTGGGTAGTGCATGGTGTCTTTTCAGTATTTACCCAGTTTCCACGAACAGGGATGTTTTGTACCTCCTGTGAAAGGAGTGGACTATGTGTTTGTTGCCTCCAAGATGTATGGAGTGAGTTCTATTATTTGTTTCCTCCTTGAGTTGGAGTGGTTATGATGCCTAAGTTGAATGCACTTGTGATTCCCTTGGTGATTAGTTTGGTATGGTGTGTTGTCCATTAGAAGAGTGGCTCATGTTAGGCATCGGAGCCCAAAGAGGTAAACCGGGTAACCTTCATAAGTGAGTTAATCAAGTGATAATTAAATTAATGTAATTAGATGATTAGGATGCCTTTCACACTAATCAAGATAATTTAACCTCACTCATAGACACAAGGGCTCATTTAGACTTGGGATGAGTGGGAAGGCCTGAAATGGCATGGTCATCTATCTTGTCCTTACGAGAGGTATTTGATGCCGCATGAGTGAGCATGAGGGCCAGGGTTCGGTTGAGGTCACCAGGAAATCCGGAGCCTATGAAGAATGCCCAAAGGAGATCTCATGACTAACTATACGATGACACTCTATTTAGGACAAAAATTGTTAATTGTTTTATGTGTATGGTTCTCTGAACATACTTGTTCTATTTTATGTCTGGAAGCAATGTGACCTATGTCACTGATGTGAGAATTGTACTTGTTTAGTGCATTTGTTTGGTTATGTCAGTATGATTCAGTATAAGTTTTCCTTTGGTTAGAGGTTGTAGATCTTTGTCCATGTTACATTGTTACTATCTCCTAGCATGGGGGGTGGGCCTTCGGGTACCACTTGGTTGGGTGGAACATGCACCATACACCGTTGGGTCCCCTTTTATCTTCAGTACTTAGTGGTGAGACATCCAGTTGGACAACTCGTGAATTCTTCTTTTAAATTCAAGCATTGTAATATTTCTATTTGTATAAGTTATTTTATCCCTCTTATGTTTATGAGGTGAAATTTTGTAATTGTAACACATTTGTACTATTGTCTCATTCTAGGAATGAGTGATGTAACTAATTGAGTAAGTCAATGATTATGAATTTGTATCTTGGATGTTTATCTCATTATTATATGTTGTATCCTTATGTGGTATGTTGCTTATTTCATAAAATAATTTAATGCTATGGTTCTTTGTTGTTGTTTGTGTGGGTTTATGTAATCCCAACCTTGTAGCCTTAGAGGTTGTTGTCATTGGTAAGTGAATGTGTATGTTAATTACACTTTAAAAAAAAAAAATTGGTTCGCTTAAGTCGTTAATTACAACTTCCTTTAGGGTTACTTGGCGAGGCATTACACAAATCTCAATTTAAATTAAATTCAAATTTGTATATTAAAGACAAAAGAAAAATCTTCAAAATTAAAACCAATATTAATTATATTAAATTTAATCTCACCACACTCTTAAATAAAACAATGAAAAGAAATCTACTATATACTAAATTTAAATCAATTCAAATCCATCAATTTAAAAAGCTAATTTTTTTTTTTTAAATTACCAAAAATTAAATTAAATAACCCATTCTTTAAACTTTGAAATATCTTTGGACTGCATTAAACAACTCTCAAGATTATAGTAATTGAATAATTTATAATGGATTAAAAGGATATCTCTTATTTGGTTAGCCTAACAATGATATAATTGTTGGCATTAGGGTTAGCATTTTTTATTTTAAACATTTCATTAATTTCTATTTTTTTATAACCCTCACTAGAAATATTGACACATTAAATATCCTTAAACTCTAAAATAATATACTTAATAAACTCTCAATTTTTTATTTTTCGAAATGGTAATTAAAACTCTTTTGTAACTGTAATAAACTCTCAATTTCTTATTTTTAGAAATCGTAAATGAAACTCTTCTGTAACTGTTAAAAAAAAAAGGGTATTGCTCAGTGTTTTTTTTCATTGAAAACATTGAGATTATCCAGCCACAATGAGATGTAATGTCGGAACTCGACTGCCTTGCTTCGCTAAACAACAATCTTGTAACACCCCTCCGTTTTGCTTTCTGGACTAAACAGTGTGTCCTTGATTTGTTTTGATTTATGTTTCTGGATATTCATATACTTTATCTTGTGTGTGTATTTGATCACTATTTATAGAGCAACGAACTATATTATCTGATGTGATTTGGTTTATCTGATGCTTTAGTTTACATGGTTTAATTGGTGTAATGGTGCTAGTTGAAATAACATGTGATCGTTTATGAGATTATTGGATTATGATGTAAGTGTTACTTTTGATGAGTGTATTGGTGAAGGGGACGGGTTCACATCACTCGCTAATGAGCGCCCTATGATTCTATGATTTCCTCTTCACGGTGTGTATTTTATGTTGCTTAAATATATATGATGTTGGTTACTTGGTTTTCAGGTTTGGAGGTACATGACATCGACTCCACCTAGTTTCACAGGTTTAAGCTTGTCAATCCAATGGTTAAGTTGAACGGGAGATAGTAGCTAGGTAACTTGTGTCAAGTATATGCCCTAGCCTTAGTGTGTCGTTAGTCTTGTTTGTTGAGTTATGGTTTACCTTATTTTAAGGTTATTTGTTTTTGAAAGGTGCTTATTTATTGAATTGATTCTTAGAATAATTGCATTGGTTAAAAGTGGTGATTAATTAGAATTAAAATTATGTTTAGAAGTTATATTTAAATTTATTAATAAAATTTAATTTAATTAAATTTAATCCCAAAAGGGTTGAATTTATTTATTAAATAATTAAAATTAATTAATTAAGTTTTATGTGGATTAAATTAAACAAAAGAAAAAATTGAAATTTATTTGAAATTGAATTTTAAAAGGAAAGTTAGTTTTCAAAAAATTGGAGTTAATATAATATTTTAGATTTCTATATTGCATGAAAATTAGATTTGGTTGTTGATGATATTTTTGATTTATTCCACAAGTGCATGTTTAATTAATTAGAAGAGTTTGTTGCAAATTCATTCACAGAGAGAATTTTGGAGAGGAAAAACTTCTTCGGGTGTGAGAGGATATTTTTGGAAAAATTGCACAGAGGAGGGTTTGAAGAAATTTTTGGTTGTAGAATTGATTTGTGAAAATTCTATTGAAGATTGGTTGTGCTTTTGGATTGTTTGCTTGCTTGGAATCACTGCACGATTGAAGAGAAGTTGTGAGATCTTTGGAGGAGGCTGTGCATCAAATTTCCTATTACCTGTAACTTCTTGAATCAGGTTTTCTTCTGTGATTTTGTATTGTTCTTGGTGTGCTTTTAAAATTGTAGTGAAGAAATATTTGTTGTTAAATCTATTTGGAAAAAAAAAAAAGGAATTTGTGATTAGAAGAAGGGAAATAAATAAATAAATTTAAAGCTTTTGTTATTCCCATGAAATTTCTTCAAGGAAATTGTGAAAACCTCTGTAGAATTTAATTTATTTGAGGAAATTGTTAGTTTTTTTATTTAAATCAAACCTAGAGGTTGAACAACAAATTTAGATTGTTCTAGAAAATTTAATCTCTGTAGAAAACAAATTTATTTCGAAAAACCTCTGTAGAAATTAGGTGGAGAAACCTTGAGGATTTAGAAACTTCTAGTTTTAATTTATATCCTTTTAGTGTTATTGTTCTTTTATTGTTTAAGAATACAAGAAAATGGATTAAGAGAACCAGTGTTGAAACTCTGTGAAATTTGGTTGTTCTCTGGAAAAATTGCATAATTTCACCTGTAGGTGAATATTATTTTAAAATTTCCCCAATTTGTGTAATATGGTGAATCCTTTTTTATATATATATATTAATATATACAGTTTTATTGTTATTAATATATTGAATAAAATATTATTTTCGCCGTCCGTACGGCGTTCTTTTTCTATGGTGAATCATAAGAAATTTCGAAGTTTAATATTATCGCTGCTCATTTCTTTTTACTTAGGGTTTATATATTATGGGGGGAGGCTTGGGGAGGCGATGCCTCCATAGCCGCCCCCATGAGGGGACGACTATGGAGGGAGACCTCCGCAACCACTCCCCTATCCCTTGTCGGCGCGACTTGTTGGGAGAGGATTGACGGTTACAGCCGCCCCTCTCCACAATACATGTGGATAGGGTCAGCTGTAACAGTCGCCCCTCCCCACACTTAACTTATTTGATGCATTTGGAAATAGCGAACAATGTTGTTTGTACCTCTCCAAACACTTTGGGATTCTGGGGTTTGATGGTTATGGCGTAAACTTATTTCGCCCACCCCTTTTGTGATTAAATTCGATTTCCATCTTAATGGAAATTTAATAATAGTTTGAAATTCGGATTTTATTATGATGTGTGTAGGGTGTAATATATATAATATATATATATGTATATATCATGTATATATATCTATACTATATATATGTAGTATATTGACATTGCATATTAATTTCAATATGATTAATTTGGTAAAATAGATTATATAAATATTTAATTAATGTTGTTATGGATTATATGTACAATTAAACTTATAGAAAAAGTTGTAAATTTAATGTGTCTTATTAAATAATTATTTGCATGCAATGAAAAATATAAGAAAGAATAATGGAAGAAAATTTTGAGATGTATATATTACATGCAATATATACATTAGAATGTATATTTAATGATTTGAGTAATTGGATGCATGAAATAAAAGTTCGGAAGGGTAAACTATTAGATGAAATGGACATTGTGTGTAGTTGGAAAACTAGAAGAAATATAGGATTTGGTTGGGAAATTGAAAAGATTTACTTGTAGAGGACTTATGTTGGTTTTAAAAGTAAACAATGAATTTAATTTAAATTATTTGAATTAGTCTATCTTTTATTTGTAAATTAAAGGCACTTATTTAATTATTTCAACTATTTTCAAAGCGCAATAGTTTTATTATATTGTGAATGGAATATGAAAGAGATATGGATTTAGAATATCCAAAAAAAGTAATATCCTCGTGATTGCCTTTTAGATTTATTTTCCTCGTATTTCGCAAAGGGATGTGAGTTTAAATTGTTTAAGATTTCCTATTATGAAAATGGAAAAGGGTTTTATGATAATTTGAGTTAACCCAGTTATTGTGTCTTTGACTTTGTCGATGTTCCTATTGTTTGAGGATGGATTTAGGAAATCCAAATATTAGATTTAATTAATGACTTGAATGCTGTAATAGCTATTTCGTCAAGTTGTGTTTTGGGATATGGGATTAAGTGTTAGTCCAAGATGGTAAGTCTTCTAAAGAATCTTAGAGGATGAGGGTTGTCAATTCTTTATGTCAACCAATTGTTTTTTTTTCTTGCGTAGTGCATGGTGTCTTTTCAGTAATTACCCGGTTTCTACAAATGGGGATGTTTGTACCTCCTATGGAAGGAGTGGACTATGTGTTTTGGTTGCCTCCATTTATTGCAGAGAGTTCTATTATTTTCCCTCCTAGAGATGGAGTGGTTTTGATACCTAGGTTGTATGCACTTGTGAGCCCCTTGGTGATTAGTTTGTTTGTGTGTTGTCAAATAGAAGAGTGGTTTCCATTAGGGGCCAGAGCCTGTAATAGGTAGGATTTGGGTAACCTTTGGAAGTAGTTTAATTAAGAGATAACTAAAATTGTAATGAAAATTTGGGGAGTACTACACACTAAAAAGATAATTTCTAGCCTCACTCATAGTCGCAAGTGCTAGTTAAGGCTAGGAGTGAGTGGGAAGGCCTTAAATGGAAAGGTCATCTATCTTAGTAGTACAAGAGGTATTTGATTCCGCATTAGTAAGTATGAGGTCCGAGGTTCGATAGAGGCCACCAGGAACACCGGAGCCTATGAAGATCCGCTAAGGGTAACTTATTATGAGTTGTACGATGACACTCTGTCTAGGATAACAGTTGGTATTTGTTTTATGTGTATGGTTCTCTTAACATACTTGATCTATTTTATGTTTGGAAGCAATGCGACCTATGTCAGTGATGTGAGAGTTGTACTTGTGTTGTATTTGTGTTTGGTTGTGTCAATATGAGTCATTATGAGTCTGCCTTTGGTTAGAGGTAGTAGATCTTTGTCCATGTTACGTTGTTAGTATCTCCTAGCATGGGGGGTGGGCCTTCGGGTACCACTTGGTTGGGTGGAACATGCACCATAAACCGTTGGGTCACCCTTGATCTTCAGTACTTGGTGGTGAGACATCCAGTTGGATAGCTCGCGGTTCTTGTTTTAATTCAAGCATTGTTGTTTATCAAATTGTAATAAGTTATTTTACCCCTCTTGCATTTATGAGGTGGAATTATGTAATTGTAACACTTTTATAATATTGCCTCATTCTGGGAATGAGTGATCTAACCAGATGTCCAAGTTATGAATTTATGTTATGGATGTTTATCTTCTTATCTTATATTGTTTATGTATGTTGAATTAATGCTTATTACATGAGTAATTAAATGCAATGAATTTTAAATGATGTATGTTGATTGGGTTTAAGTAATCTCGGTTACGTAGCCTTAGGGGATGTTATCAATTGTAGATGAACATGTATGTTTAATACACTTTAAATAAACAAAAATTTTGTATGCTTTTATTGTGAATTGAAACTTCCTCTAGGGTTGCATGGTGGGGCAATACAAATCTAAACTATTGCACGGTTCATTTGATTTTTTGGCCTCAACTATTATGCAGCCTATTATGCTATTAATAGCATTGCTAAACCAAATTCCACGCCCATCAATTTGAGAGAGCGTAGAAGCTTCTTCAACACCTATACTGCCCACGCTCCCATCACTCTATTTGAATGCATTTCAAAATCCCCTAAAAAATCAACACAAAAAAAATTAAGACTAAAGATATTATGAAAACACCATTGAATACCTACCATTTTAACTAAAATGTTATAAATACCTTCATTGTCTATAGTAAGAGTAATGATGTATCCTCGCGACAAGTGAATAGCAACCCAGAGCCCCAAATGCTAAGTAGTTTTGATAAATTTGATGAGTGAAACATATTTCAACACCTCTTTCATATTGCCCTTCTTTTATATATAATATAAAGCTTAATTTTTTAATTTTATTTACAGGATGAAAGAGATTGATCACCATCCTCTGATTCCCTATCCTAGGTGATATATGCTCCACTCTTTTTAACCACAACTACCGTGTGATTGCAACATCTTATTTATTGTACGGGTAAGTAACAATCAAGTGCAAGAATTATGTAACTAGTTGGTTACACACCCTTCTATCTATTTTACATTCCAAAAGACTTTTTAATGGTGCATGTAAAAAAAAAACCACAATAATGCTTAGCTTTGAAATGGTGCATGTATTAATCCAATTGGTGAAATAGTTCATTGCTGATGACACATGTGCATCGGATATTAATTCAATGGGAGTTAAATTAGCTTAGGATTAGCATATATAGATTAAAAATACTAAAACTCATTGAAGCCATGAGAAAAATGGATAGAGTTTGCAAGAAAATTTTACGAAACCCTTAAACAGCAGAATTTTTAAAAAATGAGATGAACATGTATATCAATTGTAGAATTTTAATATTGCTGGAAAGTTTTTCGATGAGAAGATAGAGTGATACATTTTTGTCATGTAATATGATAATTGAAGCATGCAAAAGACATTTCAGCAAAGGAAACAAATAGGTGTGCACCCAGATCAGTTCACCTTTGCCAGCATCGTTCCACTATGTGTGAAAATGGGAGCTTTGGAAAACCAGACAAAGAGAGGCATTGGACCATGTTTGTACATCCTTCACCTGCTCCTTCTTCTAATCTGCCGATCACAAACACTGCAAAAAAACACTGCAAACACTAAATAAAAGAGATAGGATCACAAACAGTACCTAATCATATGAGCTCATAATCCAAATCATCTTTTATAGAAAGGGAAGCTTGGTCCTTTTTCCTCCTTTTTTTATCTCTTTAAAAAGATTTAATGCTTGAATAGAAGCAGAATCTACAACAAAATGATCACTTGAAGCAGCTCGTAGTTCCTCAATTGGCTATGAGACAATGTTGTGGCTAGGAAACTTTATATGGGACATGAAACGGTTCTAAAGACATTCAACTGAAGCGCTAACTCTTCCTCGTCAGTTACCAAGTGAGCTGTAACATTCGTCAGTTGTTACCTAGGTAACCACGCTCCCTTTGCTGCCACTATAGGACAAACCAAGCCACTCTTTCTACCATGCTTTCATTCAACGTAACTGCCACTGTGACAACCAGCAAGGCTGTCAAAAAAAATCTAAAAGGGTTAATGTTTACATAGAAACATGCTTCCCTCTACAAGTGAATATGCCTCTCGATGTAACTAGCATACATATATTAAATACAAATATATATAATAGGCCGAGAGTTATCCTTCTCAGGCGCTTATTTTCATCAATTTTTCTTAGTGCAATAGACACCTCGATAATGATAACTCTTAGTGAATTTTATCTATATTAATATTATATCATAACCCTTCACTTCCATAACCCTTATATATAAATTAATATTATTATATATTAGATTTTTTTCAATATTTTTGTAATATACAATTATACAGTTTTTTATTAATATATAATAATATTATAATTATGTTTTAAAAATATTATATATTAATATATTTAATTTTAAAATTAAATAATTTTTTTTTTTATACAGTTGAACCCTAATTGAACCAAAATTCTAAACCTAACCATAATTGAAACCTAATCCTAATTTTATTTTAATCCTAACCCTATATCTCATTCTAATTCTAACTCTATCCCTAACCATAAATATAACCCTATTCATAATCCTATTTGCAATAGTAAATCTAACCCTAATTGAACTGCAACCCTAATTGAACCATAACTCTAAGTTTAATTGAACAATAATCACACTTTTACGCTAACCTTAACCATAAGTCAAAGATTTATCCCATAAATGTAATTGAAATGTAAACCTAATTAAACCCTAACATTAATTAAACCCTTTTTGTAATGGATTGTTAATATTAAATTCAATTGAATGCTAACCCTATTCATAACCCTATATCTAATACTACTTCTAACCCTAAATCTAATTCTACTTCTAACCCTAATACTAATCTTAATTATGTCTCTATCCCTAATTTATCTCTAATTATGGCAAGTGTTAGGTTATAGTTTTATTAGGAGCAGGGTTAGTATAAGGATAAGGATTATTATTCAATTAGGGTGAGGGTTAATATTACAGTTACCTAGGGTTAGTCTTAATATTACATTAGGGTTGGGGTTCTAGCTTTAAATTAGGGTTTAATTGGGGTTAAGTTAGATTTCAATTAGTGCTTAATTACAATTCAATCAGGGTTTAGTTATGGTTGGAGTTAGTATTAGGATAAGCTTACTGCTGAATTTGATTTAGGATTTAATTAATATCATGGTTACAGTTCAATTAAGGTTATTCTTATTATTACATTAGGAGTAGGGATAGGGTTAGATTGAAACAGAGTTAGGTTTATGGTTAGGATAAGAGTTAGATTTAGAGTTAGATTTGGAGATAAGTTTAGCATTAAGTTTAGGGTTAGGGTTAGGGTTAGGATTAGGATTAGTTTGAGGATTATGGTAAGGGTTGCAATTAGGAATAGGGTTAGAATCTTTGTTAAGATTAGGGTTAGGTTTAAGATTAAAATTAGGGTTAGGGTTAGGGTTACACATAGGGCTAAAATTAGGGTTTGAATTATAATTAGAGATAGATTAGGGTTAGAATTAGAGTTACATTTAGGGTTATAGTTAGAGTTAGGTTTAGAGTTAACCTTAGGGTTATAGTTAGATATAGAATGATTGTTAGGTTTAGGGGTAGGATTATGGTTAGGGTTAAGGTTAAGGTAATTTTAAGGGCTACAATTAGGGTTAGGAATAGGGTTAGGAATAGGGTTAGGGTTAGGGTTATATTTAAGTTTAATATTTGGATTTTTGTTGCAATTAGATATAGAACCCTAACCGTAATTAAACCATGTCATGCCCATAATTTTGATAGAAAAATCCACTCAATTTTTTTTTTCTAAAGCACACAACTCTTAAGAAACATAACAAAATTTTACCCAATATAGATTATAATATTCAGTTGAGTCACCCATTTTGTATGTTGAATAATCATTTGCGATATAGTTTCATCCTAACATATGATCAATTTATCTATTAGGGTAAACTCATAATAGTGGTGTACAATTTTTATGAGGAAGGAAATTCGAGAAAATTATCAAGCATTGAAAATTTCATGTTTCAAAAGGTTCGTTCGAACTAGGGGGTTCACACTGTATACACCTAAAAATGGTCTGGAGTATCCAATTAATTAAATACGAATTATTTGATTAATTATCCTAATTTCCTCTAATATTGAATAAATAGAAATATTTGTTTAATATAGTTCACATTCACATTCTTCATAATTTCTTCTAAATCTCGTCTTAATTAAATAAACAAAAATAAATACTTTGTTTGATTTAATTATCAAATCGCTATTTCAATCTATCACATCGATTCTAAATTAATTAAATAAAGACAAAAACACTTTATTGATTAATTGTCATTATTCTTCTATTTTAATTTAATAAACAACTATCCTGTAGTTCGTTTTATTAAATTATTTATCTTTCTTTTGCTAATTTAAATAAATCAAAATATTTGAATTGTTGCACAAGGAATATTCCATCCATATTCTCTAAAAAATGAATTAGATTTCCTATGTCTAAACTATGTCTAATTTATGTCAAAAATATGTCAAATTAATTGATTGAAACTTCATAGGAAGTTTTGGAGACAAATTGGAGACAAATTTGGAATTTGATCTCTCAATCCTCCTCCATCAATTCATCCTCTTCTCTTGCCTGGTGTTTTTATGGGTAGAGACAATCTCCATCTTTCTCTCAATCTCTTCCATCTCTCACCATTCAATTCTCCAAATTGAATCCAAGCCTCTCAAAGCTTTCCCTGTGCATTTCTACAGCCAGGAAATCTATAAATACAACCTCATTGAACCAAGAAAAAGGATCCAGATAATCAAGCTTTTGCACTCTTACTCTGCAGGAAACCAAAATTCAAGCATCAAACAATTCAACAATCAAGCTTCACATTAATGGCTGCCTCTTGTAGCTGCAATTATATGTTTCATATATGCTAGTTTGCATTGTTTATCATTTACTATTGCATTATCATCATCTCGTTCTTCAGATAATCATTTTAACAATTATAGTGCTTAACAATCTGAGAGCAATAGTGATTTAATAAATCTTTGAGGATAGAGAACAATATGACGCTTTCATTTGATTACTGCTTTGATTTAATTCAATTTGAGTTGTCTTTGATATAATGTCATATTAAGAAGTGTATTTATGTTATTTACCTCATTCACCACTTACAATTTGGCGCCCACCGTGGGGCATTAACCCCAATTTTATCAAAATTTCAAATTTTTTTGGAAAGTGTTACGCAGGTTTACAACGTGATTTATTTTAGCACTTTCATTAAAAGTTTCAGCGCTTTCGGTCCCTATTCCAATGCTTTCAGAGTTTCGGCACCTTTAGTCACTGTTTTAGCTCCTCAAGTGTTTTAGCGCTTCTATGACAAACTTCGGTGCTTCGGTACATTGTTTCGATGCTTCGGTGATTTAGCGCTTCCAAGACAAAATTCGCCGCTTCAGTACACTGTTTCAGCGCTTTCGGGTTTTAGTGCCTTAGGTAACTGTTCTAGCACTTCGGTGCCATATTCCAGCGCTTTTGTAAAAAACAGTCTGGATCCGACGCTTCTATGGCCAGATTTTATTTAGTTTTCACAGTTGAGAGAAAATTGATCAATCTAGGATAGTCACTTCAAAGTTTTCTAAAATTGATCAATCTAGGATAGCCACTTCAAAGTTTCTAAAATTGATCAACCCTAGGATAGTCACTTTCTTGTTTTTCTTAAAGCAAATCTATCAATCCCAGGATAGTCATCACATTCCTACAGTAGAAGTTAAAAAGAACATCATGATTTTAGTGAAGCAATACCTTCACTTAGATTAAGAATTTTTTTTTTTTGGGGCTTAAAATAGAACAAATCTATATGCTATGCTTGTGGTGATTAGGCTTATGCTCTCCCCTTAACTGGGTGACCAAAGTGCCTGAGTCACCTTTAATTCATGTCATTTATGTTTTATTAAATCCTTTAGTAGGCCTGCTGTAGTGGGAAAAAGTACTCACCCTACGGGAACGACCTAAGTGGGAACAACCAAAGCCAGGTTATCCAACCCACTATAATAAAAATGTAAGTTGTTGATGAAAGTCCAACTTGGCGGTAGTAGGCAAGATAACCATCCCCAAAATCTTTTTTCTAAATATTGGGAGGTCTCCTGAGGGAGTTTATCTATTTTCCACAATGAACGGAACCCTATCTACGAAACATAGAGTAGTTGCTCGCCGAGTTAGTATCCATACATTATCATACTCACGGTGCAAGGGGAGGGAAGAATCTGCCCCCAAGACACTCACCATATAATTACCAAGGATTGTTTGCTCAAGGGATTGGGTATCTACGTCCGTCACTTTGAGTACGCGCCTGGCAATGGCAAAAACATGGGCGCCCTCTAGGGGGTGACACAGCTGTGTGAGTCAATGTAATTGCAAGATGTGGGCTGTGAGTATAATGATGACCTACTTGTCCTTAAGTGTGAGTCTATTTGATTTGTGTAAAAATGTTAAAACAACCCGTCAAAATCAATAAAGATCCTTCGTGATTTTTTAACATACACGATCTTTTCAGTTTTAAAACACTTATTCAAAATTCATTGTCCTGTTTTCAAAAATTCATTTAAATCAGATTTAAAGATCATCTTGAAAACGTCAAGTCAAAACAAATCAGAAAATCCATGCTGCGAAAGTGGAAGTCCACCACGTTTCTCAAGAAAAAAATCAAAGTCACAAAACCCCAAAGACCTCTCGGTTATAGAAACAAATTGAGAAAACAACGTTTTATGTATGAAAATCGAAAACTTCTTTTACAACATAGAACTTTTATCCACCGCTATCACGATTTTTCTAGGGGTCACACATTAGATTATGTAGTAGAACCAATCTACTAATGAGCCTTCTTCTAGAGGAGAGCTCTCACACAATTCCACAACCGTAGTCAACGGATTCATCCTTCTTATCTTCCGCAATCTCTGATACAGTATGCCACAAGACCGAATCAAATTTTGCAGTAGAAAGTCTTAAAAAGTCCTATTTTTAGAGTTCTGGAAAACCTGTTTCAGTGCTTCAGGTCACTGTTCTAGCGCTTTTGTGAAACAACGCTTTGGGGCTCTGTTTTAGTGCTTCTGGCAAAATAGCGCTTCTGTCAATTTTTTTAGCGCTTCTGGGAAGTAGTGCTTCTATTATTTTCTCAAGCGCTTTTGGGCACTATTTCGGCGCTTCGATCACTTGTTTCAGCGCTTCTAGAATCTGTTCCAGCACTTTTGGGAAATAGTGCTTCTGGTCTCTATTTTAGTGCTTTTAAAACAAAGAGTTCAAAATTTTAACCAGTCTATCAGTCTGTCATTTTATCAACATTTTTCATCAGAATCAATTTTTCTTTTTATCAGAATCACTGTCTAGGAACCAAAGTCAGAAAGGTTTATACAAATTTCCAAACTTATCAACTGAAACAAGATCTTGCAAATTACAAGTGTCAAAATCAATTACACAATCAATTACTACACTCAAGTTTCATTATCAGGATACTATCATCCTTCATTATGAAACAAAGTATAGTAATTAAATTTTTAAATATTGTCTCATCAATAAGATCAGTCATCTTATTCGACTTTGTTTAAAAAGGTTCAAATTGACACTATCCCGCACATAAGATCAACATTTCAGAAGAAAGGGCAAAAATTTGTATGCCAATCTTAACTAGGTACCAAAAACAGACTCTTAGAGAAAGAAATTTTAAAATCACAAGAAATGGTAGAAGAAAATCCTTGCAACAATCTGAACTACAATGATAAAAATGAAGTAACTCCGGAAGATATCCAAGCGGCTCAACAAGATCCCAAGTTTCACATATTCATGGAAAAAAATCTAGAACAAGACATGGAAAAATATCTTTTAATGTTGGCCGAATTGGGGGCAAAACTTCCAAAAGATTTTGATGTAAACCATTTGAAGGAAACACCAGACATAAATGAGACTGAGATACCACAACCAATGCAAACAATAGATCCAGTTGCCGCTTTAACATCTCAAATGCAACTATTACAACAAAAAATAAAAGATATGACGCAAGGGACTACCAAGAGATATGCGATATAGGACATTTGTCCTTATCCATTTGACACAAGAGTTGGTTTGCTACCTTTTCCAAGACACTACGAATTCCCAAAGTACGATAAGTACACTGGACGAATATATCCAATAGATCATGTACGAGAATTTAAAATGATGAGTCTTGAGTTTGCTCAAGAAGAGACTTATTTGATGAGGTTATTCCCAAGGAGTTTGGGAGGTGCATGTATGGAATGGTTCTCAAAACTGCAACCTGGTATCAAAACGTTTGAGGAACTTGTTAACAAGTTTATCTCTCAATATTCATTCAACATCCAAAATGATGTTACTATCAAGGATCTCTACAACTTAAAGCAAAAAAAAGGAGAAACATTCTTGTCTTTTCTCCAAAGATGGCGACGACTGTTCGCTAGGTATCCTCGATCTATTCCAGAGGAAGAAAAGATGGAATTATTCATTGAGAACTTGACAGAAGAAATGAGCTATAGGCTAGAATTACAATGTCCACCCACTTTTGAAAAAGTCATAGAAAATGGTCTTAAGATTGAGGAAGCATTAGTGAAACGGGGAGTTATCAAACATTACAATGACAAATCAAATAACTACTCCAATCAACACTCAAGCAATGATAAACCAAAAATTTGGCAAAAGAATCACAACACAAATGAAACAATAAGCAATTCACAAAATATCAAACCAGTTTTCAACTTGAATACATTTTCTTCAAACAATCAAAATAGTGACCAAAAAGTCAAGTCAAATACCATGCAGAACAATGAATGTGCAAAAACACTACCATATGAAAAACCATCAAATCGACGAAGGTTCACACCTTTAGGTCAATCAATGGAATCAGCAATGAAGGAACTAGTTACCAGAGGCCTTCTCACTGCAAGGGAAGCTAGGTTCTGGGATCCAAAAGTCAAACCATCATGGTGGAATGACGCTGATTATTGCAACTATCATAATAACAAGGGTTATAAAACAAATGACTATATGGAATTGAAACATGCAGTACAAGATTTGGTGGACATCAACAAAGTGTATGTGGAAGGACCTCAAAATAACAACGATCATTCAGCCTTCAAAGATCCTTTGCCAGATTATGACAAAGGTGCATCATCATCAAATAGCAAAGGAAATAACACTAATCATGTCTATGACACAACAATCCTGTGTCTATCTGAAGTCAAACATGATCATGCAGTTATTAATAACATTGATGAAAATGAAACTGACAACATTACCCCTTTAGATTTACTCCCAAGTGTGCAAAACTCTGATAATCAAATAAATGTCTTAAAAATCAGAGACAATCAAGAACATCAACCGGCCAATGTGCTAACTAGGGGACAATCCAAAGTAATGTTAAAAGGAATGGGCTCCACGCATGCAGTTCCACCTCCATCACATTATGATGTTATCAATCAAATTCAAAACACCCCCCAAAATAATCAAGAACATCAACTGGCAAACGTCATGACTAGGGGGCAAGCCAAGGTAGTATTAAAAGGAGCAGGATCTCAACGTGACGTTACACCTCAATCTCACTATAATATTATCGATCAATTGCAAAATATCCCTGCACAAATATCAATACTAGAACTCCTTAAGTTGTCACCATCACATAAGGAAGTTCTCGAACAAGCATTAGTTGCCACAACCGTACCAAAAAATCTGGATGTTTGTCAATTCCAAGCTATGGTGGGACATCTGACTACCCCGCATTGTCTGTCATTCTTTGAACAAGATGATGTCTCATTAAACCATCCACATAACATAGCATTGCATATCGAAGTATGTATCCATAATCATCACATTAAGAGAGTTCTAATAGATGGGGGAGCTAGTCTGAACATTTGCACCCTAAAATTAGTCTGTGCACTAGGATATTCTGAAGATGCTATTGATGCTCGAAGGAAAATGACCATCAAAGAATATGATGAGGAGGAAAGATTGTCCCAAGGTTTAATTGTATTACCCATTCAGGTGGGACCCATGATCAAGCATATAGCATGTCAAGTGTTGGAAAGAGAGTTGACATACAACATACTCTTAGGACGACCCTGGATTCATGAAATGCAGGTTGTACCTTCTACATACCATCAATTCCTAAAGTTTCCAGTGAACGGACAAGAGGTGACTATAGCTGCTAATTATAATCATCCACAACATTGTGACACATTAAGAGTACCTCAAGACACCTTTGTCCCTCACAACAGGGAAGCTTCAAGCTCATCACATCCAAGAACGAACAAAGTCCAAGTGTCACTACCAAGTGGGTACAAAAGAAAGGTAAAGAAAAAGAAACAAGTCATGTTGAAACAAACATTCCAGGTACACAAACTTCTCTATCAGACAACTTTCAGAAGCAAGTTCAGTTGAGAGATAAAGGAATGGGACAGTACTCAATGGAGCAATCGCTTAACTTATTACAGTTAATGCCATCTCCTAGGAAATATGGTCAACCATCAATGATCAAACCTCCGACATCTTTACCTAGCACCGCTCTTCAAGAAACATTCATAAAATCTGGAACCATAACGAAAGAAACAGACAATAAAGCAATCCTAGATTGGCTTTACAAGGATGAAGAAGCATCAACATCTGAGATCAGTATCAAAAATGTTAACATCAACACAAACAAGTATGGAAAAGGAAGGGCTATTCTTGAAAAGATGGGTTATGAAGGACAAGGACCTGTGGGATTAAGAAAGGAGGGAATATTAGAACCTATCACACCTCTCACTCTCCACACAAAAGAGAAACCAGGACTAGGATACTCTGAAGAAGAGAAGCAAGAGCTAACAAGGACAGCTATGGAAAATATCCTTCATTTTAGAGATGGTTCTGAAATAGACTCGAATGAATATGAGTGGGCATTGCCTTGTGATTTACTTGTCATTGATATTCCAGTCGATGTGATTCAAAAATATACACCTACACGTGAGGAGGGCCAAGGCTCTGGGTCTAGACCATTCATCAAGGAATCACTAAATATCGATGACTCTAGTGAGGATGAACAAAATTTGAGTGAACTAGATGATTTCGAAGAGGGTACCATCATGGATCTCGATATCCCAAATGACAATTCTGACGATATAGCTATCCACACCCTCACTTCCATAGACCTACTGCAATCCGATGATACCATGCCATTAATCCATCCAGAACTTATTGATTGGGAACGTATCGAACCTTTGACTATACCAAAATTTGCAAATGATGATGCCATCATGCATTTCCTATGTCATGCCGATCCTAATATAAATTCTATCTATACTAATAACAATACGACTCAGCAGGAGGATGTCAAATCTTCCAATTTCAAAATTAACAATAGGGAAAATAGATCTAATGGTGAAAACCATTTTATGGCAGCATTAGATCTGGAATAAGTAAAAATAAAGAACACATCCAATGGTGAAAACCTTTCTGAGGCACTGAAGGATGGAAGATTTGACACTCTCCCAGAACACTATCATGAGCGATCATCAGTTCTGGTCGAACCTACACAAGTGGTGGACATTGGCACAGAAGAGAAGGCAAAAGTACTACATCTAGCAGAATCAATGACTGATCAAGAGAGGCTGAAATTCATCCAATTCTTCAAAGCAAGAAGCATCAACTTTGCTTGGTCATATTCTGATATTCCAAGCTTAGATCCAAATCTTCTTATGCATCATTTGTCTTTGCCAGCAAGAATCAAGCTTGTTAAACAAAAATTAAGAAAAATGCACCCACACATTGCATTAATGGTCAAAACAGAGCTAAAGAAATTACTGGATGCTGGATTCATACGATCTATAGACTGTGCAGAATGGATATAAAATCTTGTGCCTGTTTCCAAGCCAGACAATAGCATCAGAATCTGCACAAATTTCAGGGATCTCAATAAAGCATGCCTGAAGTATGATTTTCCACTTCCAAATATAGACATCATTGTGGACTTGACGGCAGGGCATGACATGTTATCAATCATGGACGGTTTCTCTGGGTACAATCAAATAAGAATAGCTCCAAAAGATCAATAAAAGACGGCTTTTACATGTCCATGGGGAACTTTCTGCTGGAACATCATGCCATTTGGTTTAAAGAATGCAGGAGTGACTTATCAAAGAGCAATGATGACAATATTCCATGATATGATGCACACCTTTATGGAAGATTATGTAGATGACATCTTAGTAAAATCTACTAATAGGGAAGAACATTTGCATATCCTAGATAAAATCTTCACACGGATGGAGAAATTTAATGTCAGGTTAAACCCTAAGAAATGTGTCTTTAGGGTTACAACAGCAAAGCTACTAGGATACATTGTGTCAGCAAAGGGTATTGAGGTGGATCCAGCGAAAGTCAAAGCAATTATGGAGATGCCACCTCCTAGAAACATCATCCAGCTCAAATCACTACAAGGACAGCTTCAATCAATCAGAAGATTCATCTCCCAGCTGGCAGATAAAAGTCATCCTTTCAATCATCTATTGCATAAACACATAGTTTTCATGTGGGATGAGAAGTGTGAAGTGACATTCAATCAGATCAAACAATATCTAATGTCACCACCAGTTCTCATGCCACCAATAGAAGGACGACCCCTCATATTGTATATTGCTACAACTGATATCTTATTGGGGGCACTCTTAGCGCAAGAGGATAATAAAGGAAAAGAGCATGCCATCTACTAAATCAGTAAAACTTTAAATGGCTACGAAATAAACTATGCATTCATAGAAAAGCCTTGCTTAGCAGTGGTGTTTGCTACTCAAAAGCTGAGACACTACATGATGGCTCATACAATCAGGTTAATTGCAAAGATTGATCCTTTGAAGTATCTACTAAGTAAAGCTGCCTTAACAGGTAGATTGGCAAAATGGGTTATGCTCCTAAGTGAATTTGACATTCAATATGTCGAAAGAAAGGAAATCAAGGGACAAGTAATCACTGAATAGCTAGTTGAAGCTCCTCTACTAGATAATCGCCCAATGACAATGGAATTCCCAGATGCAGACATCATGACAATAATGCCCCAACAATGGATACTATATTTTGATGGATCGTATACACAATGAGTATCACGAGTAGGGATTTTGTTCATCTCTCCCCAAGGACACACAATTCCAAAATCATACAGACTCATGTTCCAATGTACCAATAATGTGGCAGAATATTAAGCATTGATTATTGAGGTCAAGATTGCAATTCAATGGAAAATCATAGATTTACAAGTCTATGGGGACTCTCAACTGGTTCTTTATCAAGTCAATGATCAATATCAAACCAAAGATGACAAATTGATGCCTTACAAGCAGCAAATAGATAATCTAAAACAATCCTTTGCTAGTATCAAGTTTGATCAGATTCCAAGGGTGGAGAACAAAGCTACAGATGCTATGGCTACGATCGCTTCATTACTACAATTGCCTAAGAAGCATGTTTGTTATGAGTTTATGGTAGAAAAAGTATCGTGTCCTTCCCATTATCATTCAGAATCCGCTACCATATGTCATATAGAAACCATTGAACCCTCTATCTACGAAAAAACCTATGCTTATCTGAAAGATGATATCCTACCTCCTGACCTTTGTAGGAATCAAAAACGCAACTTTATCCATCAATCCGCCTGACACACTTTAATCACAGATGTCCTTTATCATCAAGGTCTTGATGGTACACTACTCCGATGTCTAGAATGCAATGAATCTGAAACGACCTTATGAGAAGTTCACAAGGGTATTTGTGGTACTCACTCGAGTGGAATGACTCTAGCTAAGAAACTCCTCCGTTTAGCTTATTATTGGTCGTGCATGGGAAGAGAATCATATCAATTTGTCAAGAAATGTCACAAATTTCAGGTTCACAGCAATCTAATTCATGCACCAACACAAGAACTGCATCCTTTCACATCAACATGGCCTTTCTATCAATGGGGCCTAGATCTAGTAGGCAAAATACATCTATCTTCATCTAATGGACACAAGTTCATTATCACGGCTACAGAATACTTCACAAAGTGGATAGAGGCAGTACCTCTTACTACCATCACTGGGAAACATATCTCCTCATTTATCTTGAACTATATCATCTATCGATATAGAATCCCTCAATCTATAATCACAGATAATGGACAACCATTCAAAAATCAAGATGTCCAAGAGTTATGTGAAAAGTTCCACATCCAACATCATTTTTCAACACCATACTACCCTCAAGGGAATGACCAAGCAAAGGCCTCAAACAAAACCATACTCAAAATTCTCAAAAAGACGGTTAACGATGTTGGACATGATTGGCATGTTCAACTCAATCCTGCACTATGGGCCTATAGAACAAGCATCAGAACACCAACGGGAGCTACACCATTTTCTTTGGTATATGGATCAGAAGCCATATTACCCATTGAAGTTGAAATTCCATCCCTTCGTGTATCACTCAGAGGTATCATTTCAGATGAAGATTATAGGTTATCTACATTGCAGGAACTGGAATTGCTAGATGAGCATTGTCAACAAGCTGTAAATCATCTAACAGCTTATCAACAAAGGATGTCAAGGAGTTACAATCACAGGGTAAAACCAAGGGT
This sequence comes from Sequoiadendron giganteum, assembly GCA_007115665.2. Lineage (NCBI taxonomy): Eukaryota > Viridiplantae > Streptophyta > Pinopsida > Cupressales > Cupressaceae > Sequoiadendron > Sequoiadendron giganteum. Next base: position 647,412,551 of record CM021100.1, read on the forward strand.
CTTTTAGGTTGGTGACTTGGTACTAAAGGAAAACCCTAGAAATCAGCAAGACAGGGAGAAGAAAGGAAAATTTGAGCGTAATTGGCTTGGTCCATTTGTTGTCATATCAGCTATCAACGTCAGAAGGAGGTCTATTTGATGAACCTATCAACAGTATTCATCTCAGAAAATTCTATGCTTAAAACTCCTAGTGCACGGGGCAAGAAAATCTGAAAAATTGTTTCCTTGGTGAAAACCTAGCAAATAGGCATCTTGGCAAACACAAAAATTAAAAAAAAAATAGAAAATACAAAAAGAAAGAGAAAAATGAGAAAATACAAAAACACAAAGGGTGTAATCAAAGCATTTGATGAAAACCTGGAAACAGGCATCATATGTGATTCTAAGATCAGCTTTCCCATCTATTATGAACATATCAAGATCATTCATTTGGCAAGTCAGTACCATTCCATATCATGTCAGTCATCTTGCTATCATTACATCCATTATCAAAATCATGTCACATGGTCAACATATCACTCCATAGCTTGGGGGAAACATCTGGATATCATTAGGGGCAATTAAAACGTATCAATTTCACCAGTCTGTGAACACAACAGTATGGAAGAAAACCAAAACAAAGATCAAAGCACAATGTCAATCATCATCAGAAAAGCATCAAACATCCGTATCATATCAAAAAATCCAAAAACATGTCAAAAAAGTAAGTCTGAAAAAGCAACTTTCAAAAACATAGGTCTGTGTCAGTTGAACTACGTGGTCTCTGCATGTGTAACGTAGGCAAGGCTAATCTTGATCAGCCCCCAAGACCCCTAAGATAGGATAGTAGGTTAGGTCTTTAGTCAAAAACTCAAAAATCAAACATGTCAAAATCAGGATGGATGATCTAAAAATCTGAATAATGAATGGAACACTTTAAGTAAACAATGGATAAATTGTACTTTCGATTATCATTACTTTAGAGTTACTCAATGATGTATTGAACTAGAGGAACAAGGAAAAAGAATGATATTTTTATTATCTGCTGTCTGTATGATAATCATATAAATGTGTGAATTTTCGGGGGATGTGCTATGCAAATGTATCACCAATGACATTCAGAATTCACACACTCAAATGATAATCTTTGCCTGTTTATGCAATGAATGCTCAAGTCATCTCGGTTCAATTATACCTCGATGCTTGTGTTCGATTGCAATATTAAAAATCATGAAAGAAGTACTCAGGTCATTATTGGTCTAACCAAATCATTAACGCTTGTATTCATTTTCAACATTCAATAAAGCTCTATGATGATACCAAGTACAAAAAGACTATTAAAATGACATTTGTTTCACATATAGCTGCATGTTAAAATTAGATTGCATTCATCATGATTCATTATCTGTAGAGTATTGGTTGCATAAAGATTTCCAAATCAATGATTGTCTAATCTACAAAAAAGAGAATGAGTATACTTGACATAAAATCATCAAAAACATATAGCATCATCATTTGCATCATCATTTCATCATTCATATTTTTCATCATGCATCATAAATTCTAACATCAGTGCATCAGGTTCATTCTTACCATAACACATTCATTACATTACCATTTATCCAACATCATATGCATACATTAATTACCATCCATACATTTTCTCATTCATCATAAAATCATCATTTATCATCATCACATTTGAAAATAACAAAAAAAAAAAAGCACTCATCCATCCATTTCATACATTTTGATCACATTTAAAAGCATTCATATAAATCATCATTTAGAATCCATACATCACATCATATATCCACATATCATTTATCCATCCATACATACATCATTACATCATTACATTAAAATAAATCATCATTTATCATCATCACATTTAAAATAAACTCATCACATAAAGCATATAACAACATCCATCACATAGAAATCATGAAGCCATCATCATAATCATATCAAATGCATCTCATATATATATATAAAAAATGTCAAGTATACAATGACGTCGGACATAAAAATACATCATTATACAAAGAGGTACATCATAAAATACATCAGTGAGGATCACAATAGCCTCTATGACCTACTACTGCAGAATGCGTAGGCCCAACAGGACCTGTACCACCACCACCCCCAAAACGACCCGGATCTCTGGGATCTCTGCGTGGAGGCTGTGTCACTCCCTCACTGACTGTCTGTGTATGAGTCCACCTAGATCTCGATGGGGCATAACTGACTCGACGCTCAGCAGACATTGCATCATGATAACGGCCCCGGTAGAACTCTACCTCTCGGCCAACCTGTAGAACCTCTCTCATATAATCACCAATAGAGGTGCCATCGTCCAATCTCTAGAGGGTATCTGCTGTCTCCTGTGCCCTCTTGGCTATCTTCCGAGCACTGTCTCTCTCAGTTGTCAGGGTATCAACCTGTGTCTGCATACCGGCTAACTGCCCCTGTACTTGTGCTAAGGCCTATGCGTGAGCCTGTGCCTGGCTCTGCATCTATCTCTAAGTCTGCACAAGCATACCCCGAGCCTGTACCAACTGTGCCTGTAAGGTCTGGACCTGTGCCTGAAGCCCAGCTATCTGTCTCTACTGCTCGCCTACCAATATTGTCACAGCTTGCCTCTTACGAGACCTACTGAAAGAAGGTGCATTGTGAATGTTTGGCCCTGGCCCTCTATATCCTCCACTCCCGCCATCACTGTCATCATTGTTGCTATTGTCTCCACTACTGCTCTCTGAGATATGGCTGGATGGGGAATCCTCTCCACCCACATTGTCAGCAAAATCCTCGGCCACCTCCTCCACTACAGGTAAAGGTGCTGGCTCATCGGGAATAGTAATGCGAGGATGGGGGACCAAAGCCAGGAAAGCTGTATAATCCTCTGTCACAGCTGCCTCAAAAATATCTCTCCGCATGTCCCAAGGAGATGGTTGTAAAGCTCTATAACCCTCTACAAGAACATCATAGGGCAGTGTCGGACCCCAATCTAGAACATCCATTTGGCACCTGGTGTAGTGAGCTACTCCTGTGGCATACACTGAACAATGCCATACTATCTGTAAACCCGATGGAGCAAGAATCTCTCTAGAACAAAAGGAGTCCGGCCAATGAGGTACATTGAATCGCACAAAAACTCCAACACTGCACCATCCTCATCCCACTCCTCGCAGTCAAGGTATGGGCGCCAGATAATTGTCTTCATGTCATCAAAAACTTGCCTATAATGCTCTAATTTACCCATCTGGGCCTGCATGAATCGACCACTATATCGAAAAACATATAGTCTACCAACTAGTCTATCTGCAACTGGAAACGACTGACATATGGCAAAATGCTCCCAAGCCCACACCTATAGCAATGTCATCCCTGCGGATAGACTATGTGCATCTAAGTACACCACTGAGTGTAAATCATGATATAAATGCGCTAAGATGCACATCCCTCACGCATATCTGGTACCATGTACCATCATGCTCTCAAGCGTCCTGCCCCAGCCAACGAGGAATCCCTTTGACCTGCAATCAGGGCAAAGGAATCCTCCAATGAATCCAGCTAGCACTGTTGGTAGTGCCGCATAAGAGTCTACAATCCTCCGTCATCGAATGCAAGGACCCGCTATGGCCTGATCCTGAAATACTCTACGGAGAGCATCTCTGCTGCTGGTCCCATGTGAATCATATGTCACAATCTCCCCCATGAAAGGAATGCGCAATATACGCCACACATTCTCTGGTGTGACTGTCATCTCACCGGTAGGTAGGTGAAAGGTGTTGTGGTTGCTATGCCACCTCTCAGCCAATGCAGTCAACAATAATCCTAATCTTGGGCATATCAAGTAAACTCGTGAGGCCACACTGGCCTATCACCTGGAGCTCATCCGGTGTCAAATACGGTATCAAATCGATCGTCTGTGGAAATCTCTCTCGCATCTGGAGAGTACCCAGATCCTCCTATCATCACAACAAAAAAATCTACAATCGGTGAACTATGTCAAGGAATCAAAGGTCATTCTACTATTAGTCTATTCCAAAAGCTTTGGTATGAATTTTCGATCAAAATTCATAGGTGAACATCAAACCTCACCTATCATGAGGTTTTCAAATCATCAACAAACCTCACCTATCATGAGGTTCATCAAAACATTATCTAGATCTCGCTTATCATGAGATTTATCAGATCTTGAATCATGTCTTCACCTATCATGAGGTTTCTTCTCGCCTATCATGAGAGTTAGTCTTATTTAAATCATCGAATCCAACATAAAGAATGTGGATTGTCAATCATACCAATTAGAAGAATGGACATGATCAGAATTGACATAATCAAAGTTCACTAAGTCAAAACCTTCAATTCTGACATGGAAGCGCTAAAACAGGCTTCCAAAGCGCTAAATCCCAAAAGCACTATTTTATTATCCAAAAATGCTAAATCAGGAACCCAAAGCGCTAAAACAACGAAAGCACTATTTCAGCACCCAGAAGCGCTAAAACAGGCTCCCAAAGCACTACTTTTTCGCATCAAAGCGCTACAAGAGGCCGTCAAAGTGCCACTTTACCAGAAGCGCTAGAATAGACCTTAAAAGCACTAATTCATCGACCTAAAGCGCTGAAAGACCCAAAGTGCTAGAATTCAGCTTCAAAGCGCTAATTTTTGGCTCCTAAGCACTAAATCACTGAAAGCGCTACATTATGACATGGAAGTGCTAGAGTTTTTGACGCAAGCGCTAAAACTCAAAGTGCTAAACTACCTACCATAAGCGCTACATCGGGATCTAAGTGCTACAGCGTGGCTTCAAAGTGCTGAAACTACCCTAGACACGCCTAAGACCTAAAAAGCATAAAAAACAAAAAAATCATGAAGTACGAGGAAGGTCAAGGGGTATATACCGGAGGTCCATACGCAAGTGGCCGTTTGTGGTGTCGAATGCGCTCAAATCGGTGAGTGTGGTAAGGAATAGGCATCTCGCTCCACCTGGCTGACAAGTCTTTATCACTATGATTTTTAAACTCAAAAAGCAAATAATGACTTTGAAAATGACTTTTTGCACTATTTATAATTTTGAAAAGGTATTTTTGGTGGATTTTATTATCTTTTGATTAATTTTACCCATGAAATTAATTAAAACTCATTCAAAAGCTCTATTTCGTCATCATTTTGTCAGGAGATAAATTCTTTTAAAATCAATAGCAATATAAAATCATCAGAAAATCATAAATTTTTGAAAATTTCAAAAAATTCATCAAATCATTAATTTATCTCCTGAGGGGGCATATTATCATCAATCATCTGAAAATCGATGTTTGGGGCATACAAAATTATTTTTTTCATATCATCGATCTTGGCAGTAGCAGCAAAAATATTCTTCACAGCAATGAGTAAACACATCACTTCGAAGAGGGGCAAAATGTATACACCTAAAAATGGTCTAGAGCATCCAATTAATTAAATACGAATTATTTGATTAATTATCCTAATTTCCTCTAATATTGAATAAATAGAAATATTTATTTAATATAGTTCACATTCATATTCTTCATAATTTCTTCTAAATCTCGTCTTAATCAAATAAACAAAAATAAGTACTTTGTTCGATTTAATTATTAAATCCCTATTTCAATCTATCACATCGATTCTAAATTAATTAAATAAAGACAAAAACACTTTATTGATTAATTGTCATTATTCTTCTATTTTAATTTAATAAACAACTATCCTATAGTTCGTTTTATTAAATTATTTATCTTTCTTTTGCTAATTTAAATAAATCAAAATATTTGAATTGTTGCACAAGGAATATTCCATCCATATTCTCTCAAAAATGAATTAGATTTCCTATGTCTAAACTATGTCTAATTTATGTCAAAAATATGTCAAATTAATTGATTGAAACTTCACGCGAAGTTTTGGAGACAAATTGGAGACAAATTTGGAATTTGATCTCTCAATCCTCCTCCATCAATTCATCCTCTTCTCTTGCATGGTGTTTTTATGGGTAGAGACAATCTCCATCTTTCTCTCAATCTCTTCCATCTCTCACCATTCAATTCTCCAGATTGAATCCAAACCTCTCAAAGCTTTCCCTATGCATTTCTATAGCCAGGAAATCTATAAATACAACCTCATTGAACCAAGAAAAGGATCCAGATAATCAAGCTTTTGCACTCTTACTCTGCAGGAAACCAGAATTCAAGCATCAAGCAATTCAACAATCAAGCTTCACATTAATGGCTGCCTCTTGTAGCTACAATTATCTGTTTCATATATGCTAGTTTACATTGTTTATCATTTACTATTGCATTATCATCATCTCGTTCTTCAGATAATCATTTTAACAATCATAGTGCTTAACAATCTGAGAGCAATAGTGATTTAATAAATCTTTGAGGATAGAGAACGATATGACACTTTCATTTGATTACTGCTTTGATTTAATTCAATTTGAGTTGTCTTTGATATAATGTCATATTAAGAAGTGTATTTATGTTATTTACCTCATTCACCACTTACAATTTGGTGGCCACCATGGGGCATTAACCCCAATTTTACCATTCTACTAATAACTAATCACTCTAGAAAGTCACTCACCAAGTAGAATACCTTTTACGATAACAACTAAGAAAGTCATACTTAAATAGTAACTCAATATTAAAGTTATATCAATTGTAATCAAGAATATAAGTGATTATTTTTACAAGAATCTACCTACTTTCACCTGTTGATGCAATATTTTTGCATGTAGTAGCAGTCTTATGGGAAACTTAGCTAATGGGGGACGTTGGGCACTAGCTAAGTGACCTCCGGGATTTTACCGAAGCCGGCTCTTCGCTTAGTGGGTGAAGTAAAAGGTAAGGCAGATTCCAGGAATGTAAAATTTACACTACAGGCGATGCGCCAAATTCTTTAGACAACTTTACCAGAGCACAGTGCATAATGCAAAGGCCCGAACCACTAAATTGTTGTTAATTAAGATAATTTTCTCAAAAGCACTTATCATGCAAAAATACCCTCTAATTTGTATAATGTAATCGAGCATAACTTTGTATTTAACACGAAAGAGTCAAAGAAACATATCTGTATTCATTCCAACTATAAGAGGTTACAGAAACTGAAGAACAGACATTCATACAAAAATGAAGATAACAGCACAGGTCAATAGTTCCAGCAATTGCTTGAAAATAGAAAGGCCGAATTTATTTGGCACAGTCCAAAGTCTTTGAATTAAAAGCAACTATTACACAAGGCTTACTTCCCAGTGCTTGGGAGTTTTGCAAAAACTTAATCAACAACCTTATTAAAGAAAACAAGGCCCTATTTATTGGCCAATCCACTGCCTAGAGATGCATCAAGAGAAGAACAACCCAAGCGCAGTGATCAACGACCCAGATCATCTTGAGCCGCCACAAAAAACATCGGTCGGCTAACAATACGCCAGCAAGGCCATGACACATAATAGAAAATCCGGTGGTATTTCCAAAGTAACTGGCGTAGAAACAAAATCGCCACGTGTCACCCAGACAGAGCCTAGCAAAAAGAAGTAAAGTTGCTGAGCAAAAATCTGCGAGAGAGATCCACGTGGAGAGCTCCGAGCAAAATAAAGAACAAGGCGTGCCCAACTCGGAAAACAATAGCGCGAGCCACGCGGCAGGCAGCCGGAGACTGCTGAAAAGCGAAGCGAAGAAAAAGTAGAAAGCTTTGCGAGGAAGCCATGTGAAGTGCTTCGAGGGTAGCGAGCATTTGAAAAATATGGTGCAGTCGCAAAGGTAAATATAAAACTGCAAGGGTCTTCGATAGTTTTTTGTTGAACAGTTTGGCGACTCATAGGGGCTTTTCGCTCACGAAAAGGAGAACCCCAGAAACCTTTGGCTCAACAACAAAATGCTCACAACCTCGAAAGGGCGGCCTACAGATTGGTCCATACTTCGTTCATCGGTGCAGAGAGAGTTTGTAGATGCTCGTCAGCTTTAAATGCAATCCGTTTGATGCTTTCGTTTCCAATTCCAATTGGAAGAAAAGTTGCGCCAGTTGATGCATGATTCCCTCGATCTCCTCAGTAGTTGGAGATTGATCAAAGGTCTAGAAGACATAAAGGTCCTGCTTCTTCTCCTCAAACATCACCACAATATGCTCCACACCCACTACCATTTGGTCAGCAATGAAAGGCGAAGGGAGGCCTCTCTTAGTCAAATGGGAAAACTTAGCCCGCATGTCGCTGGTAACTTGGTTTAATCGAGCTCTGCAATCCGCCACCTACTGAACGGCCTCATGCATAGAGATGAGGCTTCTCACGCCCAAAACCACCATCATTCAGTCATTAATGCCCACACTACTCAATGCTTCATCTGAAGCGGTATACAACTTACCCAATAATATTCTAGCCTTTGGAACTTTGTCAGAAGTTAACTCCTGAACCTGCTCTACTGATTCACTCACTGTCCCGCAGAGGTTAGCCGATTGTGCCATAAACTTTGAGGTGGGTTGAAGAGTAAGGCACAAAGCCTTCACCTTGTCCCAGTATGATGCGTGTAACTCTTTGGAAATTTCCAACGAGCTCATCTGTGGCGCAAGGGGTTGGGTCTTTATGGCAGCCAATTCTGCCTCTTTGCTTCCTAAACTTACCTTTAGCTCTGACAAACTTTTGTCTAATGTAGACAAATGTTCCCTCAGTGTGAGAACCTCCTTTTCCTTTTCTGCCAGGGCCAATTCGGCCTGCTTAGTCCTTTGAATTTCCAACTCCAGGTTGGCATTGACTTCAGTAATTTCGGCAGTGGTGTTCTACCGGAGCTCTCTCATCCCCTCAGTTAGCAAGTCAGACTTAGCGCAGAGCTCTTTCTCCTTTGCTCGGAGTAGCTCAACCTGCTGTTCGAGAGTTAGGACGACCTCTTCGCCCAAATTCTCCAACTCTTTGATCTTAATTTCAAAGGTACCTCTCTCCTTCTCAAACCGACTGATTTCATTCTCTTGGGCTTTAAACTTATTTACCCAAATGTCGACCTTACTTTTGAGCTCTGCAATTTGATCATCTTTCTTCTTCACCTATTGGCTGAGCTTGAATAAATCAGTGGTCACTATTTTTTGGGTCTCCTCCATCAACTCAACTTTATCTCATGGGCGAGCCTACTGCAAATCTAACCCGACAACATTCACAGAATAATCATTGGGCTGCATTTCGCCTACTGCCTTGATCACATTAGGGGTGATATTTGCAAACATCAAAGAATTCTGACCTTCATTGAATACGGTTTGCAAATAAGGCTCCACCTGCTGGCCTGCATCCTTCTGTCTTCTTTTGTTGATCCAGTTGGCGCGAACACTTTTATTTGCATCAACCTGTGAGAAATATTCCTGGGCCGGAATACCCAGTCCGCCAGCAAATGGATACTCTTGAGGGATAGCCAGTGGGAAAGACAGTGTAGCCGATGCATCAGAGGTCTTATTGGGTCGCATTATAATAGCTGGGGAGAATGGCAAAATGAATTGGCCACTCGGAGGGGATGAAAATGAGGTGACAGTGTAAGGGAAAACTGGAGATGCACCAACCGCAGAGTTGGGCCTTGTAGATAAAAAATGTTGGCCTACGAGCCCGGTGCTGACACCAAATTACTTTCTGGGCAAGGCATGGAAAGCAGAGGACACAGGAGGGAAAATCGGAGGGACGAGACTAGAATACCCAACAAATATAGTGGCGGAGAGGACTAGCGTGGATGAAACAATAGGGGCAGACTGAGGCGAGACCAGAGACATAGAGGAGAGAGAAGAGGGGGGACAAATTACCTGATGCTCATGCAGAGCCGTAGATGCTTCGACCGCTCCCATCATCAACTGTTCCTCCTCCACACCGACCTCTTCGGTTCGTTGTCGCTTCTCCTTTGGGAAATCGTCGAGGTCGAGAATGACCCGTCTCTTACCACTGGCGGTCCTTGCCCACCTCTGTGTTCATTTTGAGGAGGTAACTGGCTTGGATGTTTCTGTGCACAACTCTTCCTCCTGCACAGCTGCTTACCAGTCTTCTTTTCATGCATTGGACTCCCGACAACGGCAGGTGGATTCTGAGTTACCTCCTCCTTAGATTCCGCACCAGCCTCCTCTCTTCTATATTGTTGCACGAATGTTGAGCAGTTCAGAAAATTTTCGATATCAGGATGTTCATTTTCCCAAATGACGTCGAATCTCTCATCAAGGGCTACCTCATTATGCAACTTGCCAGCTGCCAGAATCTCCTGCTGATATACCCAGAAAGCTTGCATCTTCTCGAGCGACCACTTGAGCTTCCTCATTTGGGTGACCAGAGAGGGGTTGATCATCAGCTTTGGGTTGACCCTTCCCACGACGTGATAAAAATTCAGCCATGGTGGTCGATCATCCGGTGTAGGCAAATACTCAAGGCCTACATATCTACTCAAATTTCCCTCCTTAGGATTCCTCCGGAGGTCCGAGAATGGCCGAGGCGAATGCGGGATGTTGATGCCGATTCCTGATAAATCATTGTCGGGGTTGTAATCCCATGGATCATCAATTAGTACCAACCCGAGGTGACCCAGCTTTGAAAGTAGAATCACTGAGGCATTAATCTTCGGAGTCCTCTTCTTAACCAGTGACACGGAACCAAACATGATTGGCAACAGCAAATAGGAGATTAAGTGCTTCCCTCCCCAGTAATCATCATCAAGGGTACATAGCTGCCTCATTGCTTCCAGGGCCAACACTCTGTCAAAAAGAAAACAGGAAAGCTAGAACGGCTCCTGGACGAAACCTGGCAAGCAGAGCATGGTGAAATCCACACCAAAGAACCAGTTGCAGGGCGGAGTTAACTTCCCCAACCAGGCTCTCTGTCAGGGCGATATGTGTTCGGACATAATTAGGCTAGCCTGATCCAAAGCCCTTATAGTCGGGGCTATGAATGAATCATAGAATGCATAGTAATCATAGGTTTTTGACATGATAGGGGTCCATGTCGAAATCGGCTTCCTCAAACCACCCTCATCAAAAATAGACAGGGACATATACGTTGAAAAGTAATCCATGTTCTGATGCAAAATTAGGTAGGCCAGGAAAGACGAATACTTGAACTTAGAGCCGACCCCAAATTCCTGCAGCTGTAGTCAAATGCCATCACTAAGAATTCTTGCAAATTCAAAAAGTGGGTCCTCACAATTACCTTCACCAAATGTTTATTTTTAAGTAATTCGGAGGTTGGCTCGAACTGAGCCCCAATAGTTGCCATCATGTCCGCTTCGGAATTCATTTCTCTTGGAATAGCCTAAATATTGAATACCTCAAAGTTATCAATCAAATCCCAGAGTCTATGTCGGTAAGACCTCATACGGATATTCTTTGCGACCGAAGTTTTACGGATTTGGTTGACTACCAGCTCCAAATCTTCGAAGACACTTATCTGCCTTGCACCCATTTGCTCCGCAAAGCTTAAACCATGAACGAGACCTTCATATTCAGCTTCATTGTTTGAACATGCAAACTGGAAGTGGTAGGACCTCAAAATCTTTTTGTTAGTCGGGGATATCAAACAAATCCCTGCGCCAACTCATGCTCTACATCTGGCGCCATCAAAGTATAACGTCCATATTTTTGAAGATTCTTCATTTTCGGGTCCTTTAGTAACTTTTGGCATGATCTGCCCTTCTTCATGTATCACATAGGTTCTGAGGCCAGTTGCATGGTAATTCTCAAAAGGGTCTGTATCAATAAATTCTTTCAACAAATTTTCTTCTTTTGTTTGGGAACTAGTAGCCTCCTCTTCTTCAAGAAGTTCCACATTGTACCTTTCTTCCTGAGAGATTGAAGTATGGGTTGTTTCAAAATTTAGTAGAGCCTCATCAGCAACATGCTCAGAATGTAGATTTTTCGACAATAGTTTCATCTTAGCCCCATGCTTAGTCCTCAGAATCAAGTGCAACCCATCTAGCACCAGATATCCTCCTACATTTGCAGTGAACTCTCGTGACAAACAGATCCCAAACAGAGGAGGGATATCGATGAGTATGGTGTCCTGATTTACAGTGATACTGGGGCAAGCAGACAAAGTCATGGGTAATCCCTTGATTATCCCAACAGTATCAACCTTGTTTCCATCAAGCTGCATGACTCCTTTATTGAGAGGCTCATATTTTAGACCCAAAACGTCAACTACTTGCTTTGGCATGACAGTTATGCAACAACTTGTCATCGATAATCAGCGTTAGAAAGAAAGGCTTAGGTTTAGGCTTACTTTCCCTTCCAGACTCGAGCTTCTCCTCTGGTTGCATTGTTAGCACTTTATCCAAGTCCGGCTTGGATACATTTTCCTCATCAGAATGAGTAGGAATCTTCATATTCTCTTCATTCAACAACGCCTTTTGCAGTAGCACCTTTTACTCTGGAATAGCCAGGACGTCCCACAGAGAAGCATTGGTAGATGACTTCTTCAGTTGTTCCACCACGTTGAATTGCGCCTTTGGCTGGTGAGTTGCGATTGCCTGCTATTTAGGTCTTGCGGCCGCCATTGGTTTCGCGGTCGGTACATCCGGTAGTTTGGTAACAGCAGAAGTGACCAGTGGAGCCTTTGTCTTCGGAGGAAGTGAACTCGGTGAGCTAAGAATAGCCATCTTTGACTGTGGTGGGGTTGGCAATAGGCCTGCTATTGGGCTGGGCGTCGGTGGTGATATAGCATTGGTAGGTGAGGTTGTAAATTCTCTGGTGAATCTACGCTTAGAACACGTATTATAGTCAGATTGCACTTGGGGTACTTTATCAATAGGGATGTCGTTCGAAAATGTTGACTCTTCTCCTTCCATCCAAGAAAATAGAGCCTGCTTTGGGACAATATCCGACTCTTCAGCGCACTGGATGGACATCCCCTGCATTTGAGTGGCAAGGACTGCGTTGTCCATTTGCTGGGAGGCATATGGTGTGTTGTTCAAAACAGATGTGTTGCCTTGGCTACGTTGATCTGCGATTTGTTGTTGCAGATTCCCCCATGGACAGTTTCACGGCATGTGTGCATCGTTGCAAGGGAAGCACCACGAATTGGCATCTTCGGCTAAATTGTTCTATCCCGCCACTAGCTCCTTATTCGTACTAGGATGAACAGTCTGCATCGGCAGGGTTACCGAAACCATCTGGTTACTTGACTGGGCTGAGGTATTCCCACGCAACCTATCATGCCACTGATTGGATTGATATAGAGGTTTTCCGCCTTGGTAATTTTAGTATGCAGGCTTTTGATAGCTGTATTGCTACCGCTTCAAAGTAGTCAATTCATTAGTCATAGCCCACATTTGTTCTCTCATCTCGTTCATCTCGGTAGCCATGGGGTTTGGCACAAGAGCTACCATTAGGGCCATGCTTGGAACACTTCTGGGATAGACGTACATAGATTGGGGAGGAGCCGTAGGAGTGCTAGTGGAAGGAACCTTGGCCTCGGCGACGTTGCACTCGGGGAACAATGGCATGATGGGTCTCGGTGCCAACTTCCCTGCAACGACAGCTAACGCGTAAGCATCAGGAAGAGTGTCTCCGCCCAAAGATTGTAACATCATGGAGATATCAGCGTTGATTGACTTTAGGTACAACATGAACGCTAGATCCAGAGGTGGTTGGCTGCCTACAGGAACTCTTTGCCAGGTCGAATGGAATCTCGCATTGAAATCAGGTAGAGCTTCATGGGGGACTTGCTTTATATTTTCCAGTTGATGGTACAACGAAGATTTGTCGCCAGCGTTTGAAAAGTGCTCATAAAATGGGGTCCCGAGCTGGTCCCAAGTAGCAATAGTACCAGCTTGTAGAGTTCTATACCAGTTTAGCATTTTTCCTTGGAAGGAGGCGGCCAACAATCTGAGGTCTACATTTTCATTGGATACGCCATGTACTAGACATACATCTGCTACATCTTGTAGATGCTCCATTGGTGTCTTTGATTCATCCCCAGAATATTTAGGGATAGCCTTTAGAGCGGAACAGGGATGGGGGTCCAAGCTACAGGAGGCACAGGTGCTACTAATAGACTGTCGGAGTCCCAGGCTACGTAGTTTCTAGCAACCATAGGTGCGGGTGGATTAGGTGATGTTGGAGAAGGTGGAGATGGAGGAGGTGAAGGGCTACCTCGGCGACCTCTTGAGTGCACAAAAACTAAAGGCGGTACCAGCTGGCCAGGGATTCTTGCAGTCTGCAACCTAGTTACAGGTCGATGGATCATACACACTTATGAAAATCAGGTGAACGTGCTAGTTCACGGTCCCACCGGGCGTGCCAGAAAAAGAACTATTGACACAGTATTTTGGCATGTAGCAGTAGTCTTATGGGAAACTTAGCTAATGGGGGACGTTGTGCCCTAGCTAAGTGACCTCCGGGATTTTACTGAAGCCAGCTCTTCGCTTAGTGGGTGAAGTAAAAGGTAAGGGAGATTGTTGGAATGTAAAATTTACACTACAGGTGATGCGCCAAATTCTTTAGATAACTTTGCCAAAGCACAGTGCATAATGCAAAGGCCTGAACCACTAAATTGCTGTTAATTAAGATAATTTTCTCAAAAGCACTTATCATGCAAAAATACCCTCTAATTTGTATAATGTAATCGAGCATAACTTTGTATTTAACACAGAAGAGTCAGAGAAACATGATCTATATTCATTCCAGTTATGAGAGGTTACATAAACTGAAGAACAAACATTCATACAAAAATGAAGATAACAGCACAGGTCAATAGTTCCAGCAATTGCTTGAAAATAGAAAGGCCGAATTTATTTGGCACAGTCTGAAGTCTTTGAATTAAAAGCAACTATTACACAAGGCTTACTTCCCAGTGCTTGGGAGTTTTGTAAAAACTTAATCAACAACCTCATTAAAGAAAACAAGGCCCTATTTATTGGCCAGTACACCGCATGGAGATGCATCAAGAGAAGAACAACACACACGTAGTGATCAACAGCCTAGATAATCTCGAGCCGCCACAACAAACATCGGTCAGCTAACAATACGCCAGCGAGGCCACGACACATAACGAAAAATCATGCAGTAGCAGGAGAGGACACGTGGCATCATAGCAAGAAACGTGGCAGCAGGGAAGTGCAAAAGATCCAGCGGTATTTCCAAGGTAACTGGAGCAGAAACAAAATCACCACGTGTCGCCCAGACGGAGCCTGGCAGAAAGCAGCAAAGGTGTCCAGTAGAAAGCCGCAAGAGAGATCCACGTGGAGAGCTCCGAGCAAAATAAAGAACGAGGTGCGCCCAACTTGGAGAACAACAGCGCAAACCACGCAGCACGCAGACGGAGACTGCCGAAAAGCGAAGTGAAGAAAAAGTAGAAAGCTTCGCGAGGAAGCCATGTGGAGTGCTCTGAGGGTAGCGAGCATTTAAAAATAAGACGCAATCGCAAAAATAAATATAAAACTGCAAGGGTCTTCGGCATTTTTTTGTTGAACATCACCAAAATACATAAATATATTCATTATTTATATTTAATTATTATTTATTAATTTTTATTTTTTAATTTTTTTTTGTATTAAAGATAAGGCGGTCAAAAAAAAAGTGACTGATACATTGAGTATTTATAGAGGCATGAGGCTATGCCTCACGTCAAAAAATAGAGACTGTTACAATGAGTAATTACAGAGGCATGAGGCCAAGCCTCACAGTAAGAGTATTAAGCTGAGTACAGAGTCGCCATCCAAGACAAAAACAAACCAGTAGGTAAACATCAGCCTAAAGTAATATATCATCATGAGTGTCCACCCAGGCAGTCCACCCCATAGATCCCTCCATCCACACAATTTTTTTGTTCTATTGGATCTGCTCAAGCATATAGAATTGCTCCTGTTTAGCGTTCTTTTGGTTTTTAAGCTCTTTGATAAATAGTCTGCAAGTCCTCTCGAAAACCTGCAGGTTGTCCACATTTCTTCTCCATTCATACCCATTCTTCATCTCATAGATGAAGAAGGTGGCGTGTCCCGTCTTCAGGAACCTTTTCAGCTTCTTCCTATCCATCATCATGGTAGTATGAACCTGTAAGAAGATTTTAAAATAAGTGAGTTTACGAAAAGACTCAGTAAGAACCCTAGGGGTGTTCTAAAACCTTTCTTCATTCCTGCATTTCCAAACCTGCCAGAGGATATTAGAAGAGAGAATGTTCCAAAATAGATTAGTATCTTTATTAAGCCCATCAATATGTCCAGTGATGATCTCAAGAGTGTTAACAAACATAGGATAATTGATATCAAACATATTCCAGATTTCCTTAGCAAAAATACAATCAAAGAGAATGTGCCTTCCTGTTTCAGGCATTCTACATAGGCTACAGTGATCAGCCGCAGAGTTATATTTTCTAATAGGTAGTCTGTCAAGAATCGACAGCCATTTGAAGCATTTAATTTTGGGTTCTATAGATCTTTTCCAAAGAATATTGAAGTAGTTCTTCCAAGAGCAGTTGTCCAAGGTGGTGTACCAAATAGCATTGACATGGTCAATAATGGCATCATTATATCCCAAAATCTTGTAAATGTTTTTGGCTTTGATTTTGGATATAATGGTCCCATCTGGCCATTTGCATCTTAAGTATCTATGAGAGTCCAGATGACAAGTAGTAGGTAAGTCCTTGGTAGCTTTTATAATCATGTTATAGGTTTTCTTCTGGGATGTTGGGATATCAAAATTTTCCCTGAGAACATCCCAGCCAATTAACCTATCTTGCTCAAAGAGGTCGACTAATTAAGAGATGCCTTTATTATTCCATTGTCTAGCAGAGCAGCCCTGGGAGAGGGCGAGAGGCTTGCCAAATAACTGTAAATTTCACCAGATGGATCTTTCACCATAAAGATGACAATCATCATGGAAGGCCTTGTTAGTGATAAAGTTCCTAACATGAATCCAGGATTTCCATATGGATCTAAAAACTGTAGATCCTTGAACAGTAATAGGAAAGTCTCAGATGATCAGATCATTGAAGGGCAGATTCTTCCAATGCTTAGTATTTTTGGGGAATCCTCTTTCAATATTGCTTCTAATAAGAACCTTCAAGGGTTATCACCATCCATAGAGTGAAAAATCCATTTGGCGGCAAGGGCAATCCCTTGGATTTTAAGGTCCTTCAATCCCAAGCCCCCCAAGAGTTTATCATTATGACACCACTCTCATTTAACAGCATGCATTTTCCTATTACCTTTACCATCCGACCAGAGAAACTTTCTAATAGTTTTTTGAATTTCAAGGATTTGGTAGTTACTAAACATCCAAGCCAAGGAATAGTAGATATTGTAGGAGGAAAGAATTTTTTGGCAGACCTGAATTCTGCCAGCCAAGGATAGGGATCTGTTATGCCACTTGTCCAACTTTTTGGTGATTTTCTCTTTAATCCAAGACCACATATCCTTAAGGGAGGGATTAACAGAGAAAGGTATGCCCAAATATCTCACAATTTTCTACGGCCCTCCCCATTGAAAGTCATAGTTTTTAAACCAGTCAGGGGGTTGTTCCACCCATCCCAAACATATAGACTTGGGGTGAGAAATACGCGCGCCAGAGATAGAGCAAAAGAGACTGAGCTTTTTTTGAAGGGCTTCGAAGTTGTGAGCAGTGGCTTCAAAGAAGATAGCAGTATCATTAGCAAATTGATAGTTTATGAGCCCTTTGTTGTTAGGGGGAGATATGCCTTCGACAGCTAGGGAGATAGAGTTGTCTTTGAGAATGTAGTAGAGAGCATTAGAGGCAATAACAAAGAGGGCATGGGCCAAAGGGAAACCTTGTCTGATGGATCTGCCCAGGGGGAAGGAGTCAGATAGGGAGCCATTGATATCAATCTGGGCAAAAGCATCTTGAAGTAACATCTTAACAGATTTACAGAAGGTACTAGGAAATCCAAAAGCCTTGAGCATCATGGAGATAAACTTCCATTCAACCCTATCATAGGCCTTTTCAAAGTCCAGAAGAAACATAGCAGAGTTTTGCTGAGAGGAGTTGGCCCAATTCATGGCTTCCCAACTAGTGATAAGATTCTCCAGAATATATCTTCCTTTAATGAATCCAGTTTGGGTAGAGTAGACAAATTTAGGTAGGATAGTCTCCAGTCTGCGAGTCAGGATCTTGGCAAAAATTTTATAGGAAACATTAAGGAGGGTGATGGGTCTCCAATTTTTGATGAGAGCTTTGTCTCCATCTTTGGGGATTAGCTTAATAATACCCCTGTTGATGGAACTACCTAGGGTACCCTTGTCTAAGGCTTCCGAGTAGAGATCTAGAAGGTCTTTGCATATCCAGTCAGAGTTGGCTTTGTAGAATTCCACAGGAAGGCCATCGAGCCTAGGGGCCTTGTCATTGTTAAGGGAGTTGATGGCAGTATCAATTTCCTCTAGGGAGATATCCTTAGATAGTAGGTCGGCATCCATAGTGGAGATCCTTTTAGGGATAAGAGTTATGCATTAATTCCTAAGGGAGGTAGCTTTTGCCGAGTCTTCAGAGGTAAAGAGATCTTTATAGAAGTTTGCAAAGGCCTCTTTGATGCTGTCGAGGTCAGAGATTTCTTGATTATTAACAAGAATTCTCTCAATATTTTCATTGGATTGCTTGTGCTTAAGGATGTTAAAAAATAATTGTGAGCCCCTGTCCCCATACAGGAGCCAGTGGGCACAGGATCTAATTCTAGCTCCTTTAGTTTTAACTTGCTGGTGTTGTCTAAGGGTTTCCTTAGTATTAATAACGTTGGAGATGAGATCAATGTTAGAGGGGTTGGCTTGGATGTTAGCTTCAGCTCTGTGAAGGTCGGAGGAGAGCTTTTTTTCAATAAATCTGTAGTCCTTGGCTCTTTTTTGTCCTTTGGTTTTTAACAGATTCTGCCAGGCGAGAGTGTTCATGTTCCATCTCTCCGTGTGAGAGCTGGAGGGGAAGTTATTTTTATTAATGAGGCTAATGATATGTATGGCAGCAAGAGCGTCCTCATCCTTAAGAATACTAGTGTTTAGAAAAAACTTGGGGTTGGAGAGTTTGTTGGGCACATGGGAGGTGTTAGTTCTAAAACGGATGGAGATGGGGTGATGATCGGAGAGGGGAGCGGGGGTGATGAGGACAGAGTTGCCCTGGGTATCTAATAAAACAGAGAAGAAATTTTTACTGGCATAGAATCTATCAAATCTAGAATATATTCTAGAGGGGCCTTGTTGAAAGTTTGACTAGGTATGCCATATGCCAGGATTCATGTCCTTACTTTTGGCTAAAGGGTCAAAAAGATTCATTTTATTTTTCAATCTATTCCAGTGGAATTTTTCAGGTTCTTTCCAAGTAAACGAATTACCACCAGTTTTATCTTCCTGAGACTCAATCATATTGAAGTCCCCTCCTATGATCTAAGGGATGTTAGGAAGAGCAGCCAGCCAGTCCCATAGACTCACTCTTTCCCTAAAGTCATTTGAAGCATAGATAGAGCATATGCCAAAAACATTGTTATTGTGCATAATAGTGACCCAAACAACTCTGTTACAAGGGGAGAGCCCATTACCAGTCATATACTTCTCCCATATTGGGTTAACCAATAGCGCAACCCCTCCCCTGCCCCTAGGGTGATTGGTGTGGAATTTAGTAGCATCTTTCCACAGGAAATTAAGGTTGGATTCAAGAATGAATCCAGTGGCTTTAATTTCTTGTAACATTAAGAAATCTATGGATTTATTCAAAAAACGCTTAATAACAAATTTTCTGTCTAGGGATTCAAGACCCCTTATGTTCCAAGAGATGCAGTTCATGAGGAAACCTGCGGGGGGGGAGGGCATTGGTCTGCTGAGCCCAAAATTGGGTTTTTAGCAACAGAAGGGGTATTCCCTTGTTTTTCTTGGAGGGGTTCTTATTTTTGGAGCCTAGAGGTCTTCCCTGCCGTTTAGCTGAAGGGAGATCGCCGTTGAGCTCATCATCGTTATCAGAGACATTGGGGGAATGGATATCCACATCCATTGCCTGTTTTGGGCGAAGATTAGTGGAATCTGAAGAGCGGTTATGGGTCGAGATGACTTCCAATAGACAGTCATCACCTATCTCCTAGAAAATCTTTCCAGAGTCGACCTTTTTGCCTGAGCTAACCGGAGGGGAGCTGATCCTGTTATCCTGGGAAGCAGCCATGACAAGGTTGTCTATGATGGGGGTAGGAAGGGGGTCTACGGACTGGGAGCTTACATCGGAGGTGTTCACTTGCTTAGTGGTTTTTCGTCTGCGTTTATTGGAGGTTTTGGACACGGTTTGGAATCCGATGCTTTGAGACTCATTTGGAGGGGACAAAGCGACCGTCGGTAGCGATGAGGGGGAAGGGGCAGCAGGGAAGGATGGGGCACTGGAGGCCATCGCGGGAGCGGGGTTGGAAGGATCGGCAGAGTGAGGGGTTTTGTTCACAGAGGGTTCCGAGATAGGGTTAGCAGACGCAGGGTGGTTTTGGAGAGGTTTTTTCTTAATAATGGGGCAATCTCTCCTCAGATGCCCTTCTTTTCGACACAGGAAACAAGCATTCAGCCCTCCAAGAATTTCAATAGGGCAGGAGTAGATATCTTCTGAGATGTTAATGTTTATTGTAGCCGGAATATCTTTACCAGGAATCAAAGAAACAAGTATCCTGGCATCCATGTGAGGAACCAATTTCATAGTGTCATCCATTCTAATGACCTTGCCGAGCGGTTCAAGCAGTTGGGGAATGAATCTCCAAAGAAAAGGCTGGATTTGTTTGACAAGAATCCATCGCGGGGCAGAAAGGGCAAGAACTTCTTCAAGAATGGCTTCGGGAGTCCAAGCCATTGCACAAAAGGAGGTAGATCCGACCGACCAGTATTGCTTTTTAAGCACTTCGGTTTGGGATTCTTGATTAGCAAAGAAAATCACATACAAACCTTTTTGGATTTGTCTACAAAACGAAATATGCAGACCAAGCTTTAAGTTCCAGTAATTATGGAACCAGTCATCTAAGAATTTTCTAAGAGGGCATTTATCAATTTCAACAGTAGAGAAAAATATAGCCGAGTTCCTTAACCTATTCTTTTCCTTCCCAATTTCCATGAGCATATAAATTTATATATAAATATATTTAAAAGTGATTATATAAATTACTATAAAATATAATTTACTTTCTTTTTAGAAGAAACTCTAAAAATCTATTTATTTTAAAATTATGCTTACTAATATCTAAACCTCTCTTATTTTAAACTTCTTTTTAAAATAAGACAAATAATATACTTCCCTTCTCATGAAAAAGAACATTTAAATAAAGATTCTTCAACGAAATCTTAGTATAAAAGACTCTTTACAGGAATGAAATACTTTAAAAAAATCAACTTTATTTTATTTTTCTTTCAAGGGTGCATAATTGAGTTATATATTGACTTGGTCATATTTTTATTTAGATAAAAACAGGCATTTAGAACACTCACATTTTATACTAATTAACACCATACATGCACTAACTCTATTTTGACTTATTTTATTTTATTTTAACTTCTTTGATTTTACTCCTTGTAGGGTATAGAGAGGCAAAAGTAAATAAACGTTAATAAAGTTTTGCTGCATGACTTTAGGCAATATATTTAGTAAACATGAAGATGACTAATAGATAATAAAGGTGACACTTACGAATATTGTCGGTTAAATCATCTCTCATTAAAGCTTTGGTTTTCTAAGCATGCCCAACAAGGATGTAAGATGAACATTCACATGTATTTCACTTAAATTTGGAGGCACGTTACAATTTACTTAATTTTATTTCTCACTGATTGTGCATATCAACCAGACTCATGGGAGCCCTCGGTGTCCTTAAACTATGGCGCAGAAGTAAAAGGACTGGTATATTTTATTTTATTTTTGTGGCTGGTAAGAAAATACACAGCATTCTAATGGAGAATAAAATGTTATATTTCATGGATTGCAGCCTGCCATTCTCATTAAAATTATACTGCTGATTTTATTTTATTTATAAATATTTTTAAATAAAATAGGGATGCAAAGACCGTACATGAAAACTATTGATGAAGACCTCTAAGGAACGTATCTCATGGTCTGAGATGATTGAGTAATAGGGCATCTGCGCCTGAAAGACTTGTATGAGAGGGCCCAGACAAAGAATGTGAACAGTTTAAGGAATGCAATGAATTCATGTTATACGAAACTAAGAGCCTTTCTAACTCTGAATTTAGTAGCTGTTTAAGATAAAATTACAACATGATGTATTAGATGGTGTACGGGGACTCAACCCTTACTGCAATGAATCAACAATTTGTATTGCCATCGAACACCAAAAGAAACATAATTTTCAAATAATTTAGGCTATGACTTGTAGTATCCAAAACTTGCCTGGTACAGTTCTTTGTACATTTTATTCTGAAGAGTAATACATCGCTTCTCACTGTTAACCGAGCTCCATTTAACATGATATTTTCACAGCGAAGGAATACTACAAATACCATCATTCCCATCAAAATTACTTTCAAATGGAAATTGATGAAGTGTCATGATTCTTAGTCTCGCTTCTTCTATTTTATTTTGAGTTGAGAGCGTTGGAACAACATGGTGAATGGCTCTGTGCACTATTGTGCACCTCCTCTTTACACTAGTGGTTGACCAGAAACACATTCAACTAGCTTGAGAGGGAGCTAGTGGCAATCAACTTGAGAGGTTGCGTGGAATTTGCACGCTAAAGATTGTTACCTCCCTGATCCACACACTGCTGACTTACTAAATACCATAAGCCTACCATGTCTACCTACAACTTTAGTCAAGTCCATTTAATTTCTCTGTTGAAAGTATGTTCCAAAACTTGACAGCACGAATATGCATCATTAATAGCAATCCACTTTGATTTTCCCTACCATTCATTAAATCTGTGAACTTAGAGATATCATAATCTATTTAATAACTAGACACTCTATTAATTTCACTATATAATTATCAGTGAAAGTACTTGGAACTCATCCAAATCATGCATCTTAAAATCCTCCAGTCTCAATGAAGACATGAGAGTCCCAAAAAGGAAATTCGCTGAAAATTCCATTGGAAGTGTACATCCCCTGGTAAAAACATATGCCTTACAGTAAATGTCATATTTCTATGAACCCTATTCAAGGAAGTCTTGAAAAAAATCAAGGCAGGACGTTACTTAGAGTACTCGAGGGAAGGAATCATCATTAAAAGAGAAGACTTGGGGGATGTAAGGGAGATGTCAAATTGAGTGCAAGATACTTATCATCTTATCAAGTCCCATCCTTCAGCAACTACGAAAGCTGGTACTTTGGAAAATCATAAATATATTTATAGCACCTACGCAGCTCCATGAGTAGATGATGTCATGGCATGAGGTGCAAATCACCATTCAGAGATATGCATATGGGGATTTATTGCTTAGAGAACACTCAAGGGATGGTCACCAACTTCAAGAGATGTCACACCACTAAAGTGCAGCGTAGGTATTACTGTCATTACCAGCATAACACTATACTGCTTCTCTTACATATTAAAGAGGGCTTTATTAAAGTGAGATCTGATCTCTGTGTTCCCTGCCTTCACCTAATTCAACGACCACAATAATTGCAATTATTCATCTAAAAGGTTAAAAAAAAACACCTTTTCCAATCGCAGCGTAGCTTGAATGGTCATAATGCTAAAACACATATCTTGTATTAATAACTAAGCCTGCCTACCCCAAAGTCCATAGTTTCAGATGCAAGGCTAAGGGCGATGAATGAGGATAGGTGACAGCAAAAGTCAGAGGGGAACGAGAGCTTCACCAGTCCTACTACTCATGGAGTTTTATTCACATCTATCATCAACATCACTGTGCATACCTTGTGATTACTTTTTGCTACCTGGTGATGAAATCTATATCAATGTGCACAAGGCCGAAGAAATAAAATAAAATATATTTGTAATATTATCTGGTGGGAAGCAGAAGCAACTCTGAGGAAGAAAAGAAAAATGTTAGAATGTGTTTTCCCGAACATTGACTGCTGGGGTAAAATATCCATTATCCTTGCATGTTAATTCTCTTTTGGAACAAGGAAGGGATTGCCCTAACAAATAAGTATTTTAGATTATTTGTATTTCAGACGAAGGCTCAAATGGTCATACTCCTGTTTATATATCTATAGGTATTTGTTTTTCCCTTAACTATTCGACACACCAAGAAATTTTATTGAACAACAATTTTAAAAAATGCAAGAAAAATGGTGGAGCAAATTTGTTTTATTCTCTTGTATCCCGTATCAGAAATTATAAATCAAGTTTATTTATTTATTTATTTGAAATTCATAAGGATGTCCATGATTTCTATAAGCGATATAGAAATGCAAGAGATTTCTAAACAATATTTCTTCCCCCTTCCTTATACTTTTAAATGTTCACAATATACATTCATTCAATTACAAAAGAAAATACTAATAAAATTTGTGCAATATCTATCTTCAAGAACAACTAAAATAGCCATAGCCATTTGTTTGCAACCTCTATTATTTAAACTCATCAAGATACAATTCTCTCCATCTTTCCATATCAAAATGATACATGGAAAATAAATAAATATATACCAATGCATAATAACTTGCTCTTTCATTTTATCTTAGCAAAATATGAAGTTCATATTTTAATGTGCAATGGTACAAATAATATTGAAAATGAAACAATGAATTTACATGTCAAGGAACTCAAGCTTGCTCTCCACCCTACCATAATGATGTCATGAAGCCTCATGGGCTCTAGCCATACCCTCGAGCAAGAGAAAAAATATTACCAATGATTTTGGTATGAAAACTAAAAATGATTTAATCATAAATTTTGTATACTCACTTCACAACACAACCCTCAACCCACACACTCAACAAATTTACACTCTTCACAACTTATTTTCAAATGATAACAATAAAAACACAACAAATCCTTTAAACAACTAACTTGGGAAAGAAAGAACTTATCTCTACAACTCTACCTCCTCAACACCGCCATCATGTGTGAGATCTTCTTGCTTCTCTCCAACTTCCTTTCTCTTCTTCATTCTCCAAACCAAGCCAACTTGTTCACTCTCTTCCAAGAGGGAGGTCTCCTCTCCTCTTTTCATCCTTTCTTCTCTCTCTCAACAAGAGTTCTCCAAAAGGAGAAGTGGGTAACACCCTCCTCCTTCTTCCTCTCCAAATATATAGAAGTTCACAATTGCAACTCTTGGATGGGAAGGTGTGGAGTGTACCTCCCCCCATCAATGAAGATCCTTTCCCCATTAATGAAAACATGCATTTGGACAACCACTCCATCTTTTCACCCCATCCTCTTCTCAAAATTCGTCACTCTCCATTATGAGGGCTTTTCAGGGGTCAAATCATGTTGTAGGGGCACTATTGTATGCCCACTTGACCCCTACCACTATGGTATAGACCCTAGGGGGTTTATTTTTGCACCCTAACCCAAAAAAATTGACCAACAACTCGCAATAAAAGCCCACTCAAGGTTCCATCCGAGTTTCAAACTTAGCTAGGGGTTTCCAAGACCTAATCCCCACTTACACCTCACATGAATCCCAACTAAATTTCCTCACACCCTTAGTCCTCCAATACATTAACTCCACTTGTTTCTAGGCTCCGAATGGGGTCAAATTTATATCCTCATAAAGTAGTCTTTTGATTCACTCTTGATGGTTCTCCCTTCTCATGCTAACATCGTTGCCTTCTTGCACATTACCAACATGATCGTAAGTATCAATTATGTATCACATTAATCTGTTAGATGAACATTCTAAGCTTTAACTATATAATAATCCATTTAGAATCTAATTTCCATTCCATGGTATACGAGTGCAATCCACTTCCATGGTAATGAAAATAAAACAAAATGTCAAAATCATATGCAAGAATATTGCCAACAGATCACCTTATTTATTATCCACAATACATTTAATCATCAATTCAAGAAAAACATATAACAAATTATGGTTGTATTAAGTACATAGGAAGTAGGGTCTTACATCCCCCTCCCCTTAGCTTAGACTTCCTCCTGGAAGTTATTAGGGTCTGGAATATAATCTCCATATAGTAACATACATTAACATATTAAATATACTAACTACTTTTCTTTCTTGATGAAAGAATCAAAACAATCAACTATAAGCATGCATTAGAGACAATCTCTTCCATGATTTAAACATTCAAATACATAATTTTTTTTTTATCACAATAGAACCTTTATCTGATACACACTTAATTCAACAAGAGCTAACAACCATCCATGTATCTTTAATCTATTAACAATGTAACCAACTTCAATACAAAAATATATCTAAATGAATTAACAACCTTTGATATATATATTTTGTGTCAATGGCCCATCATTTCTTAGAATTGCTAGCTTCACATTTTGTCCAAATATGTCCTTAAGTGGATATTTTACCTTATAATCATGGCACTCATACCATGTCTCAAGGAATATTAACTTGCATCATTTGTTACTATCCTCCTCACATAGTTCATAGGTATGTCACATCATGTAGTGACCCTCCTGAGGACACTTTTATTTCAGCTGTTTTGTGACACGGTTAACAGATAGACCTTTGATATTATGTTGTGCGATGTTTTATTTCATGACTTACATGACTGGTTGTGAAACTCATTGATGATACACTATATTATTTGATGCGATGATTACATTCATAAGATGACGTTTATGATGGTTATTAATGTTATGTTCTACACATTATGATGCTATGTTAGTTAGATGTTACGTCAGTCGGTGAAGAAGATGACTTAGCAGTACTTCATAGTGAGTGTCTTGCTATGTCGCGATTCTTCTTCACGGTGTGCTTTCATATATGTACATGTTGGATTAATTGTGCAATGTTATGTAGCTTTCAGGTACAAGGATCGACTCCACCTGCTTGTCAGGTCTGAGCGTGCCATGACCCAATGGAATCATCGATGGGAGATAGACTTGTCCTCTTTCCTTAGCCTTCATTATGAAAAGAATGAGTATCTATTGTCACCCTTTTTGTATTGTTACCTATTAGTCACGTGCTTGTAGTCGTTTGTTAATGATTGAGTCTGTAATGCTTATATTATGTTAATTTGGATTATTATAATGTTTTAATTAATATTAATGTTTCTTTATATCATTTAATGATATAATTAAATTAAAGAAGCTATTTTTAGTTTATTATGTAATTAAATTAAAATGTTAAAATATCTTGTTTCGAAAAGAACATTTAATAGTAAATTGATTCCATAATTCAATTTTACGTTTCGAAAATAGAACTTTGATGGTGATCTTAAGTTGAAATATCTTGTTAATCTATTGTGTCTGTTGAGTTTAATGCATGCATTGCATGCTGAAATGAAAGTTAAAAAAAAGATCATTCTTGGGGAGACAGATTTTGATTTCGAACAATAGGAAACATAAAGATTATTTTCAAAAGTGTTTTTATGGAATTGTTGGGGATTGGGAATTGATCCAAGAAGTTGCAAATTTAGTTCAAGACTGTGTTCTGTTTGTGAAAAGCGGAAAGTTTGAATCTTTGATGTTTTGCTAATTTCATTCTTCGTTTCAAGGAAACGCTTCCAGGTTATTTCCTTGTTTAAATTCAAGTTATTTATTGTAAGCATGTTAATCTATTGTGAATATTTAGTCTTCAATCCCTGTTGTCACCATAGAAAATTAAACATGTTATTTTTTGGGTATTTGTAATTCATCACGTTTGGCTAAGAAACGAAAATAGTATTATGAAATAGATTTTGTTACAAAAAAATTAATAAGGAAGGAAATACCGTTATTTCTACCAAGAAATCTCAGTGTCTTGGATTCTGATAAATTAATCTTTTTGTTCATTCTTGTGCCATGATTTTCTTTCATTCTTTAACCATTTGTTGTATCTGGAAATCGTTAAACCCTTGCTCTCGAATTTTTGATACTGATACCTGTTTTGCATGTCTTTCTGCATGCATAGGAAACACTCTATCTTCCTTGCATGGCCGATTTATCCCTATATTTTTTATTGAAAGTGTGAGAACGACCATCATTTTCGGTAGTCTTGGCATGGAGGTTTCTAAACACTGGTTTTGTATTGTTAATATGGTGATCTTGGCTATAGCAGTCCTGTTTGGTTTTGTCATAGCTGCTAGTCTTCTGTCTTGGAAGGAGTCTTTCCTTTTGTGCGTACTTTGTGTAGACTGTTATGATTTAGAGAATATTCTTTATGAATAGGCACTGATAGTCTCCTCATTTTGTTGAAACATCCTCTTATGATCACTTTTATCAGTTATGGGATTCAACATATCTTGCATTGTTCAATTGTCATATCATGTTCCTTGTTAAATACTCTCGACGTAGCAAGAGGTTTTGTCGATGGGAGTTGTCCAAACATTCTTATGTATTGTCTAGTATACGTGTTACTGCATGTCTTCTTTACTCCTTAGGATTCATTCTTTATGTGCGTGCAACATATGGTCTGGTTGAAGTAGCGTGTTACCCATTCTTGGGCTTTATTTAGCTTGTTCAGAAGTCAACTGGTTTAATATATATATCAGTTATCACTTCGTAGATTTCATTCATGATATATTTAAACCATTACGGGTTTTGATCACCCGGCTCTTGCTTCCTTCTTTCGGCCTTCATTTGATGCTATCTTCATTGGGTGTAGTGTGACTGAAACCGCACCTCTGTTATCAACCTTTGCCTTGTGCTTTACTTGTGACCTCTCTTTGCATGTCGGTGAATGCATGCAAATAACATGTCTTGACTTATAGCCTAGTCTCTGTTCTGCAGGTCAATGCGTTGGAAGTAGATTTCTTTGAATGTGTTTGCGGTTCCCATCCCCTGCCTATGATTGCTTTCGCTGAGATACAGTTTATTTCTCTCTGAATGCGTTGGTGGTTCCTCTATCAGCTTTTCCTTTTGGAATGAATTCATCTTATATTCCATGAGAAAAGATATCAATTACATGGAAGGCCTGGTCCAATCGAAGTTGAAACGATTTTCCATAAATGATGCATGCAATGTCGACAATGGATTGAAATAATATCCACCATGCTTTTATTCGGTTGTTTTGTCACCGAACCATAGTCTTGGGTCAGTGGACTGGCTGTAGTAGTATTCTTTCCTGGTGTAGGGAACCATTTAACCTGCGTAGAGTTGTTATCTACAATCGAACCATAGAATTTTTGTTTGTTCCTTGTTATTTGACTATAGTCGAACTTAGTGTTAGATTATGTTATTATAAATTATATCCTATTCTTTTATCTCTTGTGAATTCATATTTTGATTTATTATTGTTATTAACACTAATACTCGTAAATTCACAATATAAATTATTAATGTTATTAATAATCTATATTATTATCTCTTATAATGATGCTTTATTATATTTAATTATAATATTTTGATTAAAGGTTAGTTATGTTCAATTTAGATTTGAAAGAGTTAGTTAAATTAGATGGTTATCACTATTTCTATTTAAGTTTTATATAGGGAAATGTATCTTTAATTAAATACAATTTGGACAAGTGTTTTACATTTATTGGAAATGTAAATTAGGATTTAATATATATTAAACTAATTTGGGTTAGAATTAAGAGTATTCCAAATATATTAATCTACAATTAGATTCATTAATGTAGATTCAAAGTTATATTTTAATATGTCCCTAATTAAATTGCATTATTCAAGAGCTATAGATATCTTAAGGAATGGTTTGTTTGTATTTATTATATTGATCATGGAATGTATAGAGTATTTTGTGGAATGACATTACGATCATGGATATATCACTTAATGTCAAAAGGTTGAATAAAGATTACGATTAATAATATATTCAGTTATAGTTTTGGAAATTATTGAGTATCAATAGGAACTTTTATATTTTTTTATTGCATTGATCTTTGAGAACGTTTTGTATGGATTGTGATTTCATTTAAGGAATTGTGATGCCTTTCGATGTTGTGGATTAGGAAAGGGTCTTGCTTTGTGGTTTCCCAGAGGTTTCTTTTGGTTGTTAAGTTATGGCATATTGTTTGTTTATTGGTAACATGATCGTTGCTCAATTTACTGTTTGGCTAGATGTTGTATCGTATTATTGATTACGTGTTGTGGAGGTTGATTGCAATATCTTGTCACTTTGTTTATTTAGTGGATCAATTGGTTAGGGGTCCTTGAAATGAAAATCGTGTTCACGTATTATTGCCTCTTTGATGTTAGCCATTTGTGGAGTTGTACCTTAGGAGGGGTGTCTTTTGTTAGGGGCCAGACCTGAAAGTGGTTGCATGGGTAAGCTCTCGGAAGTTGGTATTTATGTGAAAACCTTAACTAAGGTACTGAGAGTTTGACTGTTGTGATGTCATGATTATTGACCTTGTGTTGTATGTTGTCACTTTTGTGGTCAGTTTGACACGAGGATTCATTCTATCTCCTAGCATGGGGGTTGGGCTTTCGAGCACCACACGGTTGGGAGGAACGTGCCACTACTCCATTGGTTCCCCTTCAGGTATTTTATTTGTGACAGGTTTTCTTGGCTGGATCCAGATTGCATAGTGGTTGCGGCACATAGTTCTTTGGATGTATTATGGCGTGGACGTCTTCTTTTCTACATATTATTCCTTATTGTATTACACTCATGATGTACATGAGATACTTTGTATCGATATTTGTATTATTCTAAGATTTGTCACAATCTCAATTATTGTATGCAAATCTTATTGTATATGTGTATCTAGTCATGACTTCTCATGATTAAGTTAATTATATGGCTATTGTATTGTATTGTTGTTATTCATAGTAGCATAGTTGTGGAACCCTGAAACGATTATGGTAGTTGTGGTCACATGTTATCTATTTTTTTTTTAAAATATTCTGGTATTTATGTGATTGTCATAACGTTTTCCGAGTTCCACGGTGGGGCGTTACACATCACATTTACTTGTAATTTCACATGTACACACAACAATAGCAAGGATGCTCTTCCCAAAGGGTGTGCATGTCCTCATACAAAGGATGCTCTTCCCAATGGGTGCGCCTGTCCTCGTACAATCACATAATTTACAAAATAAGGCTCACACAATGGGGTTTACAAGGATGGATATTCTTGGATACCATAGCAAATCAAAAAGATGATCTCTAGGTCCTTCTCTAAGGACTCCTTCATATAGATAAGAAGAATAATAGAATGAGGGGGAGAATGGATCAATGACCGTCCCATACCGATCCTATTTACAACCCCTTTCAAGATGATTCCCCAATGCATCTACTCCCCTATACGACCTACCAGGGAACCCCCCGAGATATGGCACTTTACAAATTTCACATTACACCACACATGCCAGGAATTTGAAAACAAGGAGAAAGCCTCAAAATGAGTAACATAGGATCATAAACCAAAATTCTGATAAAAAAAAATCCCCAAAGAGGAACTATAAATTGAAGAGAGAAGAAAAATAAAGATCAACTGTAGCTACATTACAACATTTCAATCTTAAATCAAAAACAAAATTTAAACAAGTCCTTGAGTCAAATCAGACTATAACAACCTTCAAATGGGTAAATAGCCTAATTAGATAAATGTAAAATTTCACATTGTTGGCACATAATAAAATAAAACATCCATTAAGAATTACAAATGATTCATATTGCAACAATAAAATCTACACATTACAAACACCATGTGACTTGATAAGCCACCTAAGGGGAGGAGGGGAATGGTGGTTCTCTAACCACATAAGTATAATAGCATATTACTGGTAGTCCTTGACCACAAAAATATGAATAGCTGGTGGTCCCTAACCACATAAGTATGCATCATTGGTGGTCCCTGACCACATGAATATGAATAACTGGTGGTCCCTGACCACATAAATATGAATCAGTGTTGGTCCTTGACCACATGAATATGAATAACTGGTGATCCATGTAATTCCATCCTTTACCCATGGGTTATAAACATCATGGAATCGGTTTGCACTATGAACCAACCAATGTGGCTCTCATATGTGGGGGAGCAGGCCACGGTCAACATCCATAGGATGATTACAATCACTCGACATATATCCTTTATCAGGATTAGGGACAATGCCCTGAGCTCATAATTTCCCAATGGGAGAACATGTGCCTCTCAACCCCTTGTTTTACACTAGCTGGCATCTCACTCCCATATGGGGGGAACCATACACTAGGGCTACACATTTAAGATACAAATAAGACTAACACAAAAGAATACATCATATTTCATATAATAAAAACATTTACACGCTTAACAAGTTTATATAAAATCATAACTAATTAGCTTACATAAAGGCCATAATGAAGGGTACACATAGGGGATCATACTAGACGTCTGACAGCCTTATCCCAAGTCAGATACCATGTATCTCGTACTTGGGGCACAACACATATACTGGCTTTCACTTCACATGTAATAACATAATACACTTTACAAAATTCAACATATCATAGAACAAAACCAATACGCTTAAATAACCAATATTCACTTTTCTTCTCAATTTAGAATATATCTTCTCATATTGCATAAGTACAAGATATTGCTAGATGATGCAAATTGTAGTCCAGGCATATTACTCTATTTTTGAAGAATTAACAGTTACATGGTGCACCGCTCTTTCCATCTAAGTTAGTGTTTTTCTTCACATATATGATCAAGATTGGTTCTCTATATTCACCCATACCATTCGACTATGTTATTATGTTCACTGACATATCAATATGGGTAATTCCATTATAATTTTCACAACATGTTAAAGAAGGTTTCCTACTTAATAAAGAATATAGTGATCCATTTTTGTTTGAAATATAACAATATGAAAAAGGAAAGCACACTCAATGCATAAAATACATGATAAATCATGGAATAGTAATTCTCACCTGATTGATATCTTTTTACAAATCTTGCATTTCGCTTTCTAATGTTGAATAATTTAATAACATTATAACCATCATTTTTACAACCAAAATTCCATATAACCTCATAAAGATGCACAATGAGTAGAAGTCTTAAAAAAATTATCTATAGGTTTAGGTTTTCTCCTTTAAATTTGGTGTAATTTTATTTTTTCTTTCCCAAACAGTATGTATACTCAATGGTATAGAATGCACAACATTTGAAGAAAGTTTTACAAGTCTACTTTAGTTTCTCTTACCTATATAGCTAACTTTCAAATCACTTAATATACTGTGAACATAATACATTACTCAATTTATCAATTTGAACACTAATTGATTGTTCAATTCTCATGACATGCACACAACCTTCAAGGCCAATACCAATTCAATACATTAATACTTTCAATAAGACATGCATCCTTTCCTATTTTGTAATTAAATGCCTTTAATCTTTAACTATGTGCGAGGAAAGTAGTAATAACTTGGGTCTGTTATCTCTAAATTCATATTTGACAAGGTCTCTTCACAAATATTTTAAGCTTAATTACTAGAGGGAATCTATTAATACATTACCTAATTCAATTTTCACTAGTTATGACTTTGTGGTAAATTTTGGCGCATCCTTACCTTTGCCTTGAGTTTTAGTAACCGTGTTATTTTACTTCTTTTAGTAGCCATTGCAACTTTATTTAGTTTACTAGGTCATCATTTACTTGTAAACGTGTTGAATTAGTCTTCTAGTTTCACTATTTTATTCAAGATGAAATATGGTTTTGAACACTTTTCTAAATTGCTCTTGCTAAATAATGGAAGGATTTGATCATTAGTTGAAGTCATCTTACATAAAATTCTTACGTACACAAGGTGATTCATGCATTGCTTCACAAGAGCACAAATTAATTATTTATACACTATGTGTAATTTAAGGTTTTTGAGTGACAAGAAAGGCTTAGAAATACCATGGTCTCAGGCATACAAAGTATTATTCCATGGCTATCTTCAATCTACTACAAAATCATGAACAAGTCCTTGGACTTAGGTCCAACAATCTACACCTTAAAGGTTTGATTGTATTCTTTTTATAATATTATAATATTTTAAATTTAAAATGTATGGGGTGCTCAAATTGCACATAACACAAAGTCAAGAGGTTTTCTATTGTTTCACTCTTGTTGTTTATTTGACTTAATCAACTTAAGGGGCTAGAGATTTGAACTTATTTAATTTCAACCTTTAACACACTAATCCCTTTTGTGGTCCATATAATTATTTCCTTTTTGACTGGGGATAAGTTTTCAAAAATATAGTTTTCATTCTTTATTTGTACTAATATTTTAGTCAAAAAAAAAAAAAGCTGTGCCCAATACAAATATAACTCAAGGAGTTGCAATATCATTGTATTTAAGCATTATGGTCATTTTTCTTTATTTTATTGAGTAAGGTACTATCTTGTTTGGGTTGGACATACACAACTTGATATTCGTTTATTATACCCCCTAAGCCTCATAGCATCTTCCTTACCAACCCATTCATTTTGCTAACATAAAGCGGTTTGCACATTTCATTTTGGTCGATTCTTGATCCTTTAGTATTTACAACTTGATTGAGTTGGATAATTACAACTAAAATTTTGTATACTAGACCATGTAAGTCATTTAAAATTTTCTTTATCAACACTTTACTCTAACTAACATAAAGAGGTTTGCACATTTAGTCACACTCACATAGCACTTAAAGCCCAAATTATTAGCAGAGTTCCTTAGAGTTGCAACCTATGGCTTTGATACCAAGTGTCATGCCCATAATTTTGATAGAAAAATCCACTCAATTTTGTTTTCCAAAGCACACAACTCTTAAGAAACATAACAAAATTTGACCCAGTATAGATTATAATATTCGG
Source organism: Sequoiadendron giganteum (assembly GCA_007115665.2). NCBI lineage: Eukaryota > Viridiplantae > Streptophyta > Pinopsida > Cupressales > Cupressaceae > Sequoiadendron > Sequoiadendron giganteum. Next base: position 647,447,301 of record CM021100.1, read on the forward strand.
TTGAGTCACCCATTTTGTATGTTGAATAATCATTTGGGAGACAGTTTCATCCTAACGTATGATCGATTTATCTATTAATTAATTGAACAAGAATATGATAAGATTGTTTGGAATGAGATCGATCAATAATAGTAAATATTATAATGTTCTACAATTCTACTAATAACTAATCACTCTAGAAAGTCAATCACCAATTAGCATACCTTTCATGATACCAACTAAGAAAGTCATACTTAAATATTAACTCAATTCTTTTTTTTTTGAATCATCTTAAAATGAATATCTTATTCTTATTAAATAAGATACACTACCAACAATTTTATTAGGTCATGATATTATAATGTTAAAGTTATATCAATTGTAATCAAGAATACAAGTGATTATTTTTACAAGAATCTACCTACTTTCACCAAAATACATAAATATATTCATTATTTATATTTAATTATTATTTATTAAAACATTTATTTATTCACTTTACTATTTATGTTTATATATAAATATATATAAAAGTAATTATGTAAATTACTATAAAAATATAATTTACTTTCTTTTTAGAAGAAACTCTAAAAATCTATTTATTTTAAAATTATGCTTACTAATATCTAAACCTCTCTTATTTTAAACTTCTTTTTAAAATGATACTACTAATATACTTCCCTTCTCATGAAAAAAACATTTAAATAAAGATTCTTCAATATTTTTATTTAGATAAAAACAAGCATTTAGAACACTCACGTTTTATACTAATTAATACCATACAGGTACTAACTCTATTTTGAATTATTTTATTTTATTTTAAGTTCTTTGATTTTACTCCTTGTAGGGTATAGAGAGGCAAAAGTAAATAAACGTTAATAAAGTTTTGCTGCATGACTTTAGACAATATATTTAGTAAACATGAAGATGACTAATAAATAATAAAGGTGGCACTTACGAATATTGTCGGTTAAATCATCTCTCATTAAAGCTTTCGTTTTCTAAACATGCTCAGCAAGGATGTAAGATGAACATTCACATGTATTTCACTTAAATTTAGAGGCACGTTAGAATTTACTTAATTTTATTTCTCACTGATTGTGCATATCAACCAGACTCATGAGAGCCCTCAGTGTCCTTAAACTATGGCGCAGAAGTAAAAGGACTGGTATATTTTATTTTATTTTTGTGGTTGGTAAGAAAATACACAGCATTCTAATGGAGAATAAAATGTTATATTTCATGGATTGCAGCCTGCCAGTTTCATTAAAATTATACTGCTGATTTTATTTTATTTATAAATATTTTTAAATAAAATAGGGATGCAAAGACCAGGCATGAAAACTATTGACAAAGACTTCTAAGGAACGTATCTCATGGTCTGAGATGATTGAGTAATAGGGCATCTGCGCCTGAAAGACTTGTATGAGAGGGCCCAGACAAAGAATGTGAACAGTTTAAAGAATGCAATGAATTCATGTTATACGAAACTAAGAACCTTTCTAACTCTGAATTTAGTAGCTTTTTAAGATAAAATTACAACATGATGTATTGGATGGTGTACGTGGACTCAACCCTTACTGCAATGAATCAACAATTTGTATTGCCATCGAACACCAAAAGAAACATAATTTTCAGATAATTTAGGCTATGACTTGTAGTATCCATAATTTGCCTAGTACAGTTCTTTGTACATTTTATTCTGAAGAATACATCGCTTCTCACTATTAACCGAACTCCATTTAGCATGACATTTTCACAGCGAAGGAATACTACAAATACCATCATTCCCATCAAAATTACTTCAAATGGAAATTGATGAAGAGGTTGCGTGGAATTTGCACGCTAAAGATTGTTGCCTCCCTAATCCACACATTGCTGACTTACTGAATACCATAAGCCTACCATGTCTACCTACAACTTTAGTCAAGTCCATTTAATTTCTCTGTTGAAAGTCTGTTCCAAAAATTAACAGAACGAATATGCATCATTAATAGCAATCCACTTCCATGGTAATGAAAATAAAACAAAATATCAAAATGATATGCAAGAATATTGTAAAAAGATCACCTTATTTATTATCTACAATAAATTTAATCATCAATTCAAGAAAAACATATAACAAATAATGGTTGTATTAAGTACATAGGAAGTAGGATCTTACAAACCCTAACCATAACCATAACTATAATTGTAATTGATCCTTGACCCTAATTTAACCCTAACCCTAATCCTAATTGAATCTCGACCCTAATCCTAATTTAATATTAACCCTAACCTTAACTATAACCATAACCATAACCATAACCCTAATTGAACTCTAATATTAACCCTATCTCTAACCCTAATTGAATTGTAATCCTTATCCTAACTTTAAGTGATGCCTAACTATATTTGAACACTCATATATCCTAAACCTGATTGAATTCTTTCCCTAATTACACCCTAAATCTAATTAAACCTTGATTGAACCCTAACCATAAACTCGATCCTTATTAAACCCTAACACATTTAATGAGCACTTATTGAACTCTAACCCTAACCCTAATTGAACACTTACCATAATTGGACTCTAAAAATATTCCTAATTAAACTCTAATCCTAATTTAACCTTAACCCTAACCCTAATCCTAATTGAATTCTAACCCTAGTGTTGAACACTATTTGAATCCTAACCCTAGCACTCACCCTTATGTTGATTGAATCTTAACTATAATCCTAACTCTAATTGATTTCTAATCCTAATTGATCCCCAATCCTAACCCTTTAATTCAATACTAAACTTAACACTAATTATAACCCTATTTGAACCCCAATTATAATCCTAACTCCAAACTTTATCATAAAATCATAATACTAATTGAACCCTTAGCTTATCCCTAACTGATGTCTAACCCTAATTGAACACTAATTTACAGGAACCCTAATTAAATCTAACTTTGTTTATATCCTAACTCTAATTGAACTTAGATTGAATTGTAACCCTAATTGTACCTTAAAAGTAATCCTAACTCTAACCCTAATTGAACTCTAATCTTCATCTTAACTTTAATTGATGGTTAACATATTTGAACACTAATGTAACCTAATCCTAATTGAATTCTAACCATAATTATAGCCTAACCATAAACCTAATTGGACTCTATCCCTAATTATACACTAACCCTATCCCTAATTATAGCCCTAACCTTATTATATTATAAATATAATCCTAATTAAATTGTAACCTTAACTTAACTCTAACCCTAAGCCTAATTGAACTCTGATCCTAACTTTAAAAACTAATTTAATCATATCTCTAACATTATCCCTTACACTAGAATTAAATGATAACTATAACCCTAACTCTAATTGGATCCTATCCCTAATTGATCCTCATTCCTAACCCTTTAATTGAATACTAAATCTAACTTTGATTGTAACCCTATTTGAACCCTAACTATAACCCTAACTCCAAGCTTTATCATACAAATCTCGCTCTAACCCTAGTTAAATGCTAATGTACATTAGCCCTAATTAAATCTTAACCTTGATTAAACCCTAACCATAAAATTGACCCTTTTTAAACCCTAACCAAATAGATCCATAATTGAACCCTAATACTAACCCTTATTAAACCCTAACCATAAACTTGACCCTTATTTATTTGATCTTTTAGTTTATCTATGATAAATATTTTGAATTCTTAGTAATTTATATTTGAGTTTCTTTTTTCATTTATTTATTGAATTGTTTAATTTATTTTTTATCTTGAATTTATTGGTAAACATTTTCATATCTTTGAATCAAATCTCCTTGACTTATTTATTTGATCTTTTAATTCATTTTTATCTTTGATTTATTTATTTCATCTTTCAATATATATTTTTTTTTTATTGATTTTTTTTATTTTTTATTTACCAATGATAAATATTTTAAAATATTTGTGATTTATCTTTGATTTCTCTTTCTCATAAAATCTCTTAAATTTTATTTTTTTTAATCAAATATCTTTGATTTTAGGTTCAGAGTTTTCTATCAAATCTCTTTGATTTTGATGTTGATTTTTCTTTTTGATTTTTTTATCAAATCTCTTTGATTTTGATTTTTCTATTAAATATTTTTTATTTTGATTTTGATTTTTCTTTTTCTTTGTGATTTATCTTTGTAATTTATATTTGATTTATTTTATGATATATATATATACATATATATATAGTGACGCTAAAAAGTTTCATTTGATGTTTTTGATTTATCTTTTTTAATTCATTCAAATCATTGATTTATTTTTTTTCTTTGAATTGTCTATTTGATTTATCTTTTATTTATTTATTTGATCTTTCATTTTATCATGGCAAAAAAAATTATTTGTTTTATTTGATTTATCTTTTATCTTTGATTTATTTATTTGATCTTTTAATTTATATATGATAAATATTTTGAATTCTTAATAATTTATATTTGATTTTTCTTTTTGATGAAATCTCTTTGTTTTATTTCTTGAATTTTTTAATTTTATTTTTTAATCTTAAAATTATTGGTAAATATTTTCATATCTTTGAATCAAATCTCTTCCATATTTTTTTTTGATATTTCAATTCATTTTTATCTTTCATTTATTTATTTGATCTTTTAATATATTTATTTATTTAAAAATATTTGTGATTTATCTTTAATTTGTGTTTCTGTAAAATCCCTTTCATTTTGATTTTTTCTAATCAAATCTCTTGGATTTTGATTTATCTTTTTGATTTTTTATCAAAGAGAGATTTTGATTTTTCTATTAAATTTCTTTCATTTTGTTCTTTTTTGTGATTCATCTTGAATTTTATTTTTAATTTATCTTTTATTTTTTCTGTGATTTATATTTGATTTTTTTTTTGTGATGGTAAAAAGTTTCATTTAATCTTTTTGATTTATCTTTTATCAACAAAAAGTTTACCAATTTACAAAACAAGTTTAATTAAGTTAAATTAAATCTCACACCACTCATTAAATAAACCAATGGAAAATTAATAAATTTTTACTATAATCTCAATTTAAATTAAATTCAAATTTGTATATTAAAGACAAAAGAAAAATCTTCAAAATTAAAACTAATATTAATTATATTAAATTTAATCTCACCACACTCTTAGATAAAACAATGAAAAAAAATCTACTATATACCAAATTTAAATCAATTCAAATCCATCCATTATAAAAAAGCTAATTTTTTTTTTTTTTAAATTACCAAAAATTAAATTAAATAACCCATTCTTTAAACTCAAAATATCTTTGGAATGCATTAAAAAACTCTCAAGATTATAGTAATTGACTAATTTATAATGGATTAGAAGGATATTTTTTATTTGGTTAGCCTAACAATGATATAATTGTTAGCATTAGAGTTAGCATTTTTTATTTTAAACATTTCATTTATTTCTATTTTTTTATAACCCTCACTAGAAATATTGACACGTTAAATATCCTTAAACTCTACAATAGTATATGTAATAAACTCTCAATTTTTTATTTTTAGAAATGATAATTAAAACTCTTTTGTAACTGTAATAAACTCTCAAGAAAATAGAAATTGTAACTGAAACTCTTCTGTAACTATTGAAAAAAAATGGGTATTGCTCAATGTTTTTTTTTCATTGAAAACATTGAGATTATCCAACGACAATGAGATCTAATGTGGGAGCTCGATTGCCTTGCTTCACCAAACAACAATCTAAACTATTGCAATCTATTGCAAGGTTCATTTGATTTTCTCGCCTCATCTATTATGCAGCCTATTATGCTATTAATAGCATTGCTAAACCAAATGCCATGCCCATAAATTTGAGAGAGCGTAGAAGCTTCTTCAACACCTATACTGGCCATGCTCCCATCACTCTATTTGAATGCATTTCAAATTCCTCCATGTCCTTCAATCTCTACAACTCCCCTAAAAAATCAACAGAAAAAACATTAAGACTAAAGATATTATGAAAACCCCATTCAATACCTACCATTTTAACTAAAATTTTATAAATACCTTCATTGTCTACAATAAGAGTAATGATGTATCCTCGCCATCCTCTATTCCCCATCCTAGGTGTAAGACCCCGCTTCATATGTGAATAATACAATCTTAATTTTTTTATAGTTCTCCTTAGATGCTTAGATATATTTCAAACAATGCATAGTGTGATTTTGTGACAATGTACTTGTATTTCATTTTGACATGTTTTATTATCATTGCCATGAAGGTATTAAGAACTTGTAAACTATGAATACGAATTGGAATTTTAATGAAATTGTTGTACAATTAGATCTTACTTCAGTTACCAAATTAATGTACCATACAAATGTTGCTTATGATTTCATTGGTAATGTGCAGAAAAGGAAGAGTGCCAATGCGAGAAGGGAAGACGAATGAGAACAAATTGAAAGACATCCTCTAGTGGTTATGTATTGGATTTACTTATTTTGGAGTTTAGGAAGAAGTCAAATTATTATGGTTATTCTTCTAGGTTGAAAGGGTATTTAATTGTGTGTCATGTGAGATGTAAGTTGGGGTTAAGTATAGAAACCCTTGTATCCAAGTGTGAAACTCGGATGAAACCTTTTGTTCTATAATATGGCGAATTTCATAAAGTGTATTGTGTTATGACTTGTGAAGTGGAAAACCAGTGAATGTGTTGTGCCCCAAGTATGAGCTAAAAGGTAACCAACTTGGGATAACGGTGAGGGGACATCATGTACGATCCCCTACATGTACCCTTTGTGATGAACCTTTGTGTAAGCTAGTTAACTGTGAAATAATGTAAACATGATATGTGTAGATGTGTGACTACTAAATGCAATGTGAAGTAATTCCTTGTGTAAGTCATGTTTGTATGTTAAATGTGTACCCCTAGCGTACGGCTCCCCTACGGGATTGAGATGCTTGCTATGTAAATAGGGGTTGAGGGGCAAGAGAACCCCAAGTGGGAACTCCATGGTTTCCCTTGGACGTGTTCCTAACCTACTCCACCACATATGAGAACAACACTTGTTGGTTCATAGTGAAAAACCACTCTTTGATGTTTATAACCCATGGGTAAAGGATGGAATTTCTTGGGCCATATTGATCACAGGTTTTTGATATTTCAACAATGCAAAGCATTGATACTATGTGGAAGAGTCCACCATGATATTGCACGCTATCATTATGTGGTTAGGGACCACCAAATATTGCATGCTATTATACTTATGTGGTTAGAGAACCACCATTCCCCTCCTCCCCTTAGGTGGCTTTATCAAAGCCATGTAGTGCTCATAATGTGAAAGTCTTATTTTTGAGATATGAATTATTGGTAATTTCTTAATTGATGTTTTATTTTATTGTATGTCAGCACTGTTAAATTTTACATTTATTTTATTGGGGGCTATTTAGCCATTTGAAATTTGTCATAGTCCATTGCCTCAAGGACTTATTTAATTATTGTTATTTTTTTCTTGAATTGAGTTTGGAATGTTGAAATGCAGCTGCAACTGATATTTATTTGGTTTCCTCTTAAATTTATAACTTTATGTTTATTGAAGTATTGATTTATGATTTTATATTGCTCAATTTGAGGCTTCTTATGGTTTGCTAATTGCTGGCAAGTGTGGTGTAATGTGACATCTATAAAAACTATCATATCCCAGGGGGATTCCTTGGCAGGTTGTATAGGGGAGTAGATGCGCTGGGGAATTATGAATTATTTGAAAGGGGTTGCAAATGGGACCGGTATGGGACGGTCACTGATCCATTCTTCCCCTAGTTTTATGATTATTCTTTTTGTACCTTCCTCTTGGAGGCTAACCCCCTTACACAAACAAGGGGAGGTACCTAGGAGATGTATGGTAGGGTCCTTAGAGAAGGGCCTTGAGACCATTATTCCTAATGGCTATGGTATCCCAGAATCTCCATCCTTGTAAACCCCATTGAGCCTTGTGATGTGAATTATGTATAGTTGTTGTGATGTATGGGTAAATTTGTAAATAAATTACATGTGGAAATACTTGACTATTATGTGAGAAAGAAAGTGATAGATAAAATTGAGACTACTATTCTTGAGACATGAATTGAAATTGGAACGAAAATGATTTCTAACATCATGAGTGATGTTTATTATGCAAGAAGGCCCATTGAAGGGTATCCAAGGATGTTAATTTATTTTTTTTGTATATAAGTTGGCATAATTTTTTTTTTTTTCAAGGATGTTGATCACAAGGATGGCTACTAGCATACATATTGTGATTATATCACATAAATGTTTTATGATGGAAATTTTGTTTTGAATAATTAGATGTTGATTCACGCAATAGATGTCTCTAACATGTGTTGATAGTGGAATGTTTTAATTATTACATCAAGAAAGAAAATGAATTAATATGTTAATAGAATCGTGTGCATTTCTATATTGATATTATATATTCGGACCTTAACAACTTCCAGGAGGAAGTATAAGCTAAGGGGAGGGGGATGTAAGACCCCGCTTCACATGTGAATAATACAATCTTAATTTTGTTATAGTTCTCCTAAATGGATGCTTAGATATATTTTAAACAATGCATAGTGTGATTCTGTGACAATGTACTTGTATTTCATTTTGACATGTTTTATTATCATTGCCATGAAGGTATTAAGAACTTGTAAACTATGAATACGAATTGGAATTTTAATGAAATTGTTGTACAATTAGATATTACTTCAATTACCAAATTAATGTACCATACAAATGTTGCTTATGATTTAATTGGTAATGTGTAGAAAAGGAAGAGTGCCAATGCGAGAAGGGAAGACGAATGAGAACAAATTGAAAGACATCCTCTAGTGGTTATGTATTGGGTTTCCTCATTTTGGAGTTTAGGAAGAAATCGAATTATTATGGTTATTCTTCTAGGTTGAAAGGGTATTTAATTGTGTGTCATGTGAGATGTAAGTTGGGGTTAAGTATAGAAACCCTTGTATCCAAGTGTGAAACTTGGATGAAACCTTAAGTGGGTCTTTAAAGTGGGTTGTTGGTTAATTTCCTTGGTTGGAATGCAAAAATAAACCCCCTAGGGCCTCTATCATAGTGGTAGGGGTCAAGTGGGCAAGCAATGAAGCCCCAAGGACATGATTTGACTTCTTGAAAAGCCCTCATAATGATGAGTGACGAATTTTGAGGAAAAGATGGGAGTGAAAGGATCGAGGGGTTGTCTAAATGCATGCTTCCTCTTTAATAAGGAAAAGACCCTCATTTATGGAGGGAAGGACACTCCACACATCTTCATCCAAGAGTTGCAAGTTGAAAATTTCTATATATTTTGAAGAAGAAGAATGAGTGGGGGGGTTACCCACTTCTCCTCTTGGAGAGCTTTAGTAGAGATGGTAGAAAGAATGAGAAGAGGAGAGGAGTCCACCTCTTTGGGAAGGTGGATATCAAGATGGCTTCGCTTGGAGAAGAAAGATGGATAAAAGAGTTCAATCCCTTCACCTAAAAGAAAAGAGATAAGTTCTTCCTATTTCCATTTACCCTTATTTATTGGTTGGAAGAAGGTGTTATATTGTATGGATCATGGTTGAAAATAGATGGAATCAAAAACTTAGATGCATGTAAATTGTGTTATGATAGTTTTATCCTTTTTGTAGAAATGAGAAAAGACTCCATTTATCATTGTGGAGCCAAAATAATTCCTTGCTTGGGGGTATGGCTAGAGCCCACAAGGCTCCATGACGCCATTACGATAGGGTGGAGAGCAAGCTGCAGTCAGTTGTATGTCATTTGAAGCATTTCTTAAAATTGGTTGTAATATGAGAAGGTAGTGATAGTTGTAACATGAAAGAAGGAGGAGGAAGAACAAACTTGCCTTTATCGATTTTTTATTTGACCTTTTCTATGTAACATATGTAGTTAAAAAAAAAGGGTTTAAGTGAAGAATGTGTATCTTATTATGTATCTTATTGCCTTAAGGAAGAGAAATTATTCTATATGTTGTAGTAAAGTCGTGGCAAAGGAGAGATACGCTCACTTGTTGTTGAAGAAAATATTGGGTCAATTGGTTTATATGTTCTTTTGCATTGTAATAGACAACCGTATATTCACTATGGTGTAGGGGAGAATGGGCGGGAATTTGTGAACCAAGTATGAGTAGAGAAGCAGATTTCATAGTCTGACCTTCTAACAAGGAAAACATATATGGTAGGAACCCTAGCCGACCTTATCCTATGCCTCCCCATTTTCGTTCATTAGCAATGGGTATTACGGTTTGCAGCAAAGGAAGTGTTCAAAATAGATAGGAGTTACACTTTGGTACATCAACTTAAATAGAGAATTTCCTGGGTTTGCACCATAGGATTACATATGTAGTAGGACAAGGGGACTCCACAGTAGATCTGCATGTAATGAATATTTAGCCAATCAATTATATTAAAAATAAAAATCTACTATTGTCAAACGTGGGTTTCATTTCATATCTGGAATTTCAATATTGACATATATTAGTTTCAGCATTAAACATATCAGTTAAAATGGAAATATCAAATAAATGATAGATGATCATGCTTTAAATAAATGAACGCACAGTATTTGCATACATAAAATTGCTAAACTAAACGTATCCAATATTTATGAAGTAACTCTAAAGGAGAAGTAGATATGGTAATATTCTAGCTGCACATAGATATTGCATCATAAGTGGAATAGACTATATGCATAGGTGTTACGCTGCATCAGTGTCAAAGTATCCAACAAGTAAACTACATTTGTCTCCGGTGCCTACTACCAATACATCTTAGAAATGAAAATATATCCAAAAACATAATTGCTGCATATATAGACATGGATAGCTAAGCAAAACAAAATACAATGAAACAAAAGGAATGGAGTTTTATTCATTTGTTTAGGGATAGAAGGTAGCTCTCTGTTAAGGCTGTGATCTACCGCAGAGGCCGCGAGCCTCCATTCTGAAAGAGCTTAGCCTTGAGCAAGTCGTGACCATGCTATGTGGCAGGCACAATCTTTTCAGGCTCATGCTCCACAAGGCAGGGTAAACTTACAAGGGAACTGCCTGCAGAAAGCGACTTACGCCCACTTTACTCGTAATCTCAATGCTAGAAAATCTGTAAAGTATTTATTCATGTATCCCGATAAATCTTTGTTCAACTATCTTGAGGAATTCTATTGCTTGTGTAGTATTGAAATTTTTTGTTATGAATTCAATTTTAGTTTGGTTGTTCATGATTAACCTTGGCATTAAAATAGGTGTGTTACCTTCTGTCAGTTTATGACCCACACTCCAGCTAAGTCTGCAGTAAAATCTATAGACGTTGAGTCCCTTGAAGGTTAAGTGATCCAACAATCAATGTCGTAGCGAAATTCTTCCCTGGGCGCAGCAATAGAGGATATTAAAGTCTGAAATAACCCTTCCAGCATATCTTCTAAAAGGTCATACTCAGCGCCAAATCCACCGCCCCTGTCCCAGCACGTCATGTCACTGATGCAGAGTGTAGGTAAATGCTCAAGGAGAAAAATAGTTCCTGACAACCCTCTTAATTTATGTACCTACGTTATGGGGGGGAGGGGGTGGAATTAACTTGTGAGGAGAGTGCGGACCTATCATGGTGCAACAAATAAATGGCAGACTTGACGCATTCCTTCCACTATTTAGTGCAATTGAAGCGTGTGCATAAAGGAAACAAGTTGTAGTGGTTGCGTCAATTTCTGGACTGTTCGGAGAATTTCTTACATGGTCCAGCCGAATTCGAGAAGCCTAGCTCGAAGCGAGTCATGAATGTCTAGTCAACCGACTCCTATACCATTCATGATCCCCAGTACCTTACTCTACCTATTTATTAAAAACACAATTCTATTTCATTTCAAAATTCTATTTTGGTTAGTATTCTGTTGGGCCACTTTCTGATTGGCACCATGCTTGGCGAGTACCTCAACCTAAGAGCGCTAGCATTATAACAGTCTGATGACATTTATTAGCTTCCACGTTAATATTGATTGTTCTCACTGTATCGATACTGTTGTGAGTTAAAATATTAACATTTGAGTAATCGATACCTCCTGCAGCCGCCTGTCTGGACTTTCAGCCCATCGTTGCTCCTTTTGTTTCTACCACATTCTGTTCATTGTAGCTAAAGACTTATGCCGTCCCTGCACGTTAAGAATGAACAAGCAGAAATAAACTTAATAATGCCCTTAGAGATGTGTCCGTTTTCAAAATGAACTTGAGATGATATAAAGTCGGGTTAATAAAGTTTCCCCTCATCACCTTTCTACCAGTTGTCGCCCAAAGTCAAATTACAGTTGCACTAAATTAAAACGTCTATGCGTAAGTGAAACATAAGGAAGTAAATATAGTGCCTCTAATGATAGGGCTGATACAGCGAATGCTTCGAGGAGAGTGTGAACATAATCAAAACGGATATAAATATTTACCTACCCATATTCGATGCCCACTACCCTTGAAAATTTGCGCATGGTTTTGTTTTCATAAAAAAATGGTGCATATTCACAGTAATGCGGTCCTACGTGAGAGAAAGAAAATCGTAGGAGGGGAAAGCATGACCATTTGAAACATGTCATATAGATATTCCATATGGTAAAGTTGTTTATTTGAAATAATATTAGTAAAGAAAAAACAAAATAAAATATCCCTAAATAAAGGAATGCATGGCTTTTTAAATAAATTAATTAAAGAACTTTGAAGTAAGTAAAAAGAAAAAGAAGAGAAAGTTAAAGTAAAAGGAGGGTTACGTGGATTAAAGTTATTAAGAGGGGAGAGTAAGAACGCTAATTTAAAATTTAAAGGAAATCAACAAAATAAATAATAATTAGTATTAATAGCATTTTTTTTTAAAAGAGGAAAGTCTTTTAAATCATTTATTATCATTTTTTCAATTTCCTTTTTAATAAATAGATTAAGTAAATGTATAAATAAATACATATTCACATAATTATAGAGATAGGGAAAATAAAATAAATAAAAGATAAATTGGTAATTAAATAAATAGATAATGAGTGATATTTTATTTTGGAGAATATTATTATAATAATTTTAAGAGTATATTTTATTTATGTTACGAGTTAATACAAATGCTCATGAACGTTGATGTTAATATTATTACTAACGGATAAGATGTATGTATTATACAAATAAAATAAAATAAAAAAATTAGGTACTAAGAATGATGGTATTCATGTTATCAATTGGGATTAATAATAATCACTGCTATTAAGGATGAAAGTTAACTCAGATGCATCAATATTGAGGATAGACACTGTTGCTATGGCAAACTTTTTTTTTTTAACGTGACCCCATTTGGATGGTACTAATGTGGAAATTCCAACACCTTTATAACAATAATTTTATTAATGAAAAAAATAAGTGTAGGTTATGTCATATTAATTGCCTAGACAACCTTAGCTTTTATAACAAGGAAAAATGGCATACATTCCTATCAATATAAAGGAGGAATGATAGCACTAACATCAGACCTTATATTGGTGTTATGGATTGTTAAAAAGATATAAGACTAAGTAATGATTCCACTATTTTAATTGGTCACTAATAAAAGTTGAATGTTAGTATTAATAATAATACTTTAATGCTAATTAAGGTTGGGGACTCATTGTATCAGTGTTACCGCTACCATTTGGATCCAAATGATCCATACATAATTAGTGATGTTGATAGAAGCATTATGTGATAACATTGTTCTAACGTTTAAGATAAGTAGCCATACATGCCCATTATAATTATCACTATGAAGAGTGGTGATATGGCTATTCCTAGTTTATACAAAGGTTCCTAATAATGATCATGCACAAAATGTATCAATGTTGAGTAGTGATATGTCTTTATTCTCATTGTGTTAGTTACCAAACAAATTGAAGTCGGTTGTTGGGTCATCATTAAACATTAGCTTCCCAAAAAAAATAAAAAATGTGGGGTTTTTCTAGAAAAAATTATGGGCATGACACTAGATGAAATATGCTCCACTCTTTTTAACCACAACTAAGTAACAAACAAGTGCAAGAATTATCTAACTGGTTGGTTACACACCCTTTTATCTATTTTACATTCTAGAAGACTTTAAAAAATGGGGGGTTTTTCTAGCAAAATTTATGGGCATGACACTAGATGAAATATGCTCCACTCTTTTTAACCACAACTACCGTGTGATTGCAACATCTTATTTATTGTACGGCTAAGTAACAATCAAGTGCAGGAATTATGTAACTAGTTGGTTACACACCTTTTTATCTATTTTACATTCCAGAAGACTTTTTAATGGTGCATGTAAAAAAAAAACCACAACAATGCTTAGCTTTGAAATGGTGCATGTATTAATCCAATTGGTGAAACAGATCATTGCTAATGGCACATGTGCATCGGATATTAATTCAATGGGAGTTAAATTGGCTTAGGATTAGCATATATAGATTAAAAATACTAAAACTCACTAAAGCCATGAGAAAAATGGATAGGGTTTGCAGGAAAATTTTACGAAACCCTTAAACAGCAGAATTTTTAAAAAATGAGATGAACATGTATATCAATTGTAGAATTTTAATATTGCTGGCAAGGTTTTCACTAAGAAGATAGAGCGATACATTTTTGTCATGTAATATGATAATCGAAGCATAGAAAAGCCATTTCAGCAAAGGAAACAAATAGGTGTGCACCCAGATCGGTTCACCTTTGCCAGCATCGTTCCAGTGTGTGTGAAAATGAGAGCTTTGGAAAATCGGATAGAGAGAGGCGTTGGACCATGTTTGCATGTCCTTCACCTGCTCCTTCTTCTACTCTGCCGATCACAAACACTACAAAAAAAATACTTCAAACACTGAATAAAAGAGATAGGATCACAAACAATACCTAATCCTATGAGCACATAATCCAAACCATCTTTTATAGAAGGGGAAGCTTGGAGCTTTTTCCTCATTTTTTATTTCTTTACCAAGATTTTATCCTTGAACAGAAGCAAAATCTACAATAAAATGATCACCTGAAGCAGCTCATAGTTCCTCAATTGGCTATGACATAATGTTGTGGCTGGGAAACTTTATATGGGACATGAAACGGTTCTAAAGACATTCAACCGAAGTGCTTAATCTTCCTCGTGAGCTGTAACATTCGTTAGCTATAATGTAGGTAACCACGCTCCCTTTGCTTTCATCCAACGTAACTGCCACCGTGACAACTAGCAAGGCTGTCAAAAAAAAATGATAAAAGGGTTAATGTTTACATAGAAACATGTTTCTCTCTACAACTGAATACTCCTTTCGGTGTAACTAGCATACATATATTAAATACTAATATATATAAAAAACGTTGAGAGTTATCCTTCTCAGGCGCTTATTTTCATCAATTTTTCTTAGTGCAATAGACACCTCAATAATGATAACTCTTCGCGTATTTTATATATATTAATATTATATCATAACCCTTCACTTCCATAACCCTTATATATAAATTAATATTATTATATATTAGATTTTTTTCAATATTTTTGTAATATATAATTATACAATTTTTTATTAATATATAATAATATTATAATTATGTTTTAAAAATATTATATATTAATATATTTAATTTTAAAATAAAATAAATATATTTTTTATACAATTGAACCTTAATTGAACCAATATTCTAACACTAACCATAATTGAAACCTAATCCTAATTTTATTGTAATACTAACCCTATATCTAGTTCTAATTCCAACTCTAACCCTAACCATAATTATAACCCTATTCATAATTGTATTTGCAATAGTAACTCTAACCCTAATTGAACTACAACCCTAATTGAACCATAACTCTAAGTTTAATTGAACAATAATCACACTTTTACGCTAACCCTAACCATAAGTCAAAGATTTATCCCATAAATGTAATTGAAATGTAAACCTAATTAAACCCTTTTTGTAATGGATTGTTAATATTCAATTCAATTGAATGCTAACCTTATTCATAACCCTATATCTAATAAGACTTCTAACCCTAAATCTAATTCTACTTCTAACCCTAATACTAATCTTAATTATGTCTCTATCCCTAATTTATCTCTAATTATGGCAAGGGTTAGGTTATAGTTTTATTAGGAGCAGGGTTAGTATAAGGATAACGATTATAATTCAATTAGGGTTAGGGTTAATATTACAGTTACCTAGGGTTTGTCTTAATATTACATTAGGGTTGGGGTTCTAGCTTTAAATTAGGGTTTAATTGGGGTTAGGTTAGATTTAGTTATAGTTCAATTAGGGTTTAGTTATGGTTGGAGTTAGTATTAGGATAAGCTTACTGTTGAATTTGATTAAGGGTTTAATTAACATCATGGTTAGGGTTCAATTAGGGTTTTGTTCATTATTAGGCTTAGGATTAGTCCTATTATTACATTAGGAGTAGGGATAGGGTTAGAGTGAAAAAAAGTTAGGTTTATGGTTAGGATAAGAGTTAGAATTAGAGTTAAATTTGGAGATAAGTTTAGCATTAAGTTTAGGGTTAGGGTTAGGGTTAGGATTAGGATTAGTTTGAGGATTATGGTGAGGGTTGCAATTAGGGATAGGATTAGAATCTTGGTTAAGATTAGGGTTAGGTTTAAGATTATAATTAGTGTTAGGGTTAGGGTTACACATAGGGCTAAAATTAGGGTTTGAATTATAATTAGAGATAGATTAGGGTTAGAATTAGGGTTACATTTAGGGTTATAGTTAGAGTTAGGTTTAGAGTTAAGCTTAGGGTTATAGTTAGATATAGAATTATTGTTAGGTTTAGGGGTAGGATTATGGTTAGGGTTAAGGTTAAGGTAAGTTTAATGGCTACAATTAGGGTTAGGAATAGGGTTAGGAATAGGGTTAGGGTTAGGGTTATATTTAAGTTTAATATTTGGATTTGTGTTGCAATTAGATATAGAACCCTAACCGTAATTAAACCCTAACCATAACCATAACTATAATCGTAATTGATCCTTGACCCTAATTTAACCCTAACCCTAATCCTAATTTAATATTAACCCTAACCTTAACTATAACCATAACCATAACCATAACCCTAATTGAACTCTAATATTAAACCTATCTCTAGCTCTAATTGAATTTTAATCATTATCCTAACTTTAAGTGATGCCTAACTATATTTGAACACTAATATATCCTAAACCTGATTGAATTATTTCCCTAATTACACCCTAACTCTAATTAAACCTTGATTGAACCCTAACCATAAACTCGATCCTTATTAAACCCTAACACATTTAATGAGCACTTATTGAACTCTAACCCTAACCCTAATTGAACACTTACCATAATTGGACTCTAAAAATATTCCTAATTAAACTCTAATCCTAATTTAACCTTAACCCTAAACCTAATCCTATTTGAATTCTAACCCTAGTGTTGAACACTATTTGAATCCTAACCCTAGCACTCACCCTTATGTTGATTGAATCTTAACTATAATCCTAACTCTAATTGATTCCTAACCCTAATTGATCCCCAATCCTAACCCTTTAATTGAATACTATACTTAAAACTAATTATAACCCTATTTGAACCCCAATTATAATCCTAACCCCAAGCTTTATGATAAAATCATAATACTAATTGAACCCTTAGCTTATCCCTAATTGATGTCTCACCCTAATTGAACACTTTTTTATAGGAACCCTAATTAAATCTAACTTTTTTTATATCTTAACTCTAATTGAACTTAGATTGATTTGTAACCTTAATTGTACCATAAACTTAATCCTAACTCTAACCCTAATTGAACTCTAATCTTCATCTTAACTTTAATTGATGGTTAACATATTTGAACACTAATGTAACCTAATCCTAATTGAATTCTAACCATAATTATAGCCTAACCATAAACCTAATTGGACTCTATCCCTAATTATACCCTAACCCTATCCCTAATTATAGCCCTAATAATTATACTATAAATATAATCCTAATTAAATTGTAACCTTAATTTAACTCTAACCCTAAGCCTAATTGAACTCTAATCCTAACTTTAAAAACTAATTTAGTCATATCCATAAAATTATCCCTTACACTAGAATTAAATGATAACTATAACCCTAACTCTAATTGGATCCTATCCCTAATTGATCCTCATTCCTAACCCTTTAATTGAATACTAAATCTAACTTTGATTGTAACCCTATTTCAACCCTAACTATAAACCTAATTCCAAGCTTTATCATACAAACCTCGCCCTAACCCTAATTGAATGCTAATGTACATTAGCCCTAATTAAATCTTAACCTTGATTGAACCCTAACCATAAACTTGACCCTTATTAAACCCTAACCAAATAGATCCATAATTGAACCCTAATACTAACCTTAATTGAATACTATCCATAATACTAACCCTTATTAAACCATAACCATAAACTTACCCTTATTTATTTGATCTTTTAGTTTATCTATGATAAATATTTTGAATTCTTAGTAATTTATATTTGATTTTCCTTTTTCATTTATTTATTGAATTTTTTAATTTATTTTTTATCTTGAATTTATTGGTAAACATTTTCATATCTTTGAATCAGATCTCCTTGACTTATTTATTTGATCTTCTAATTCATTTTTATCTTTGATTTATTTATTTGATCTTTCAATATATTTTTATTTTTGATTGACTTATTTTATTTTTTAATTTATCAATCATAAATATTTTAAAATATTTGTGATTTATCTTTGATTTCTCATTCTCATAAAATCTCTTTCATTTTGATTTTTTTTTATCAAATATCTTTGATTTTAGGTTGAGAGTTTTCTATCAAATCTCTTTGATTTTGATGTTGATTTTTCTTTTTGATATTTTTTATCAAATCTCTTTGATTTTGATGTTGATTTTTCTATTAAACATTTTTTTTTTTTATTTTGATTTTTCTTTTTCTTTGTGATTTATCTTTGATTTATCTTTATGATATATATGTCTATATATATATTTTTTGTCATGGTAAAAAGTTTCATGTGATTTTTTTGATTTATTTTTATCTTTGAATTGTTTATTTGATTTATCTTTTATCTTTGATTTATTTATTTGATCTTTTAATTTATATATGATAAATAATTTGAATTCTTATTAATTTATATTTGATTTTTCTTTTTGATGAAATCTCTTTGATTTATTTATTGAATTTTTTAATTTAGTTAAATTAATCTTGAAATTATTAATAAATATTTTCAGATCTTTGAATCAAATCTCTTCCATTTAATTTTTTGATATTTCAATTCATTTTTATCTTTCATTTATTTATTTGATCTTTTAATATATTTATTTATTTTTGATTTATTTTAAACATATTTGTGATTTATCTTTGATTTCTCTTTCTCGTAAAATCCCTTTCATTTTGATTTTTTCTAATCAAATCTCTTGGATTTTGATTTTTCTATTAAATTTCTTTGATTATAAATTTTTTTGTGATTCATCTTACATTTTATTTTTAATTTATCTTTTTTTTTTTGTGATGGTAAAAAGTTTCATTTAATCTTTTTGATTTATCATTTATCAATAAAAAATTTATCAAATTATAAAACAAGTTTAATTAAATTAAATGAAATCTGACACCATTCATTAAATAAACCAATGGAAAATTAATAAATTTTTACTATAATCTCAATTTAAATTAAATTCAAATTTGTATATTAAAGACAAGAAAAATCTTGAAAATTAAAACCAATATTTATTATATTAAATTTAATCTCACCACACTCGTAAATAAAACAATGAAAAAAAATGTACTATATACTAAATTTAAATCATTTCAAATCCATCCATTATAAAAAAGCTAATTTAAAAAAAAAAAATTACCAAAAATTAAATTAAATTACCCATTCTTTAAACTTTGAAATATCTTTCCAGTGCATTAAACAACTCTCAAGATTATGGTAATTGACTAATTTATAATGGATTAGAAGGATATCTCTTATTTGGTTAGCCTAACAATGATATAATTGTTAGCATTAGGGTTAGCATTTTTTATTTTAAACATTTCATTTATTTCTATTTTTTTATAACCCTCACTAGAAATATTGACAGGTTAAATATCCTTAAACTCTACAATAATAAATGTAATAAAATCTCAATTTTTTATTTTAAGAAATGGTAATTAAAACTCTTTTGTAACTGTAATAAACTCTCAATTTCTTATTTTTAGAAATTGTAACTGAAACTCTTCTGTAACTGTTAAAAAAAATGGGTATTGCTCAGTGTTTTTTTTCATTGAAAACATTGAGATTATCCAACCACAATGAGATCTAATGTGGGAGCTCGACTGCCTCACTTCACCAAACAACAATCTAAACTATTGCAAGGTTCATTTGATTTTCTGGCCTCAACTATTATGCAGCCTATTATACTATTAATAGCATTGCTAAACCAAATGCCACGCCTATCAATTTGAGAGAGCGTAGAAGCTTCTTCAACACTTATACTGCCCACGCTCCCATCACTCTATTTGAATGCATTTAAAATTCCTCCATCTCGTTCAATCTCTGCAACTCCCCTAAAATTCAATAGAAAAAACATTAAGAAGATATTATGAAAAAACCATTGAATACCTACCATTTTAACTAAAATTTTATAAATACCTTCATTGTCTATAGTAAGAGTAATGATGTATCCTTGCTGCAAGTGAACAACAACCTAGAGCCCTAAATGCTAAGTAGTTTTTATAAATTTGATGACTGAAACTTATTTCAACACCTCTTTCATATTGCCCTTCTTTTATATATAATATAAAGTTTAGTTTTTTAATTTTTTTATACAGGATGAAAGAGATTGATCGCCATCCTCTTGTAATGCCCCGCCACACAACCCTAGAGGAAGTTGCAATTAACTACTTAAACGGACTAATTTTTTTTTCTTAAGTACAAATAACAAGAAAGTTCACTAAATCATGCCAACAACCTCTAAGGTTACGAGAAAAAGGTTATTAAGAACCTCAACAAAAAACATGAACTTAAACCATAACATTCATTTACTTAATAATTTAGAAATACATACTTCCCATACATGCTAAATTACATCAAAGCATAAGAGATAACTTTTCAATTCAATTTACCCATAATTAAACATTACGATTACATCTCTCATTCCACGAATGAGGCAAGTCCAATGAACATAATAAAAATTACAACTTTCCACCTCGATAACAAATGAGGGGTAATAAATCTCAAGAACAACTGAAATGAATAAAGCATGAAATGAAACTACATCCCACGAGCTCTCCAACTGGAAATCTCGTCCACACGAACAAGAAGAAATCCCAACGGATTAAGGTGAACGCCACCCAACCAAGTGGTACCCAAAGGCCCACCCCCCGTGCTAACAAGGAATCCTAGCCAAGGCCATCTACCTCTAGACACATGCTAACACGTAACTGAACCAAACTAACACAACCAAACATATGTACCACTCAAGTATAACACAAGTACAACTCAACATGGTTACATTGCTTCCAGATATAAGACAGATCAAGTATGTTAAGAGAACCATACACATAATAATCAAATACCAACTGTTGTCCTAGACAAAGTGTCATTAGACAGCTCGTCATGGATTTTCCTCTGGAAATCTTCATAGGCTCCGACCCCCACTGTGGGTTATCCTTGTGGCCTCAATCGAATCTCGACCCCCATACTCACTCATGTGGAATCAAATACCTTTTGTACAGATAAGATAGATGACCTTGTCATTCCAGGCCTTCCCACTCATCCCAAGTCTAAACAACCACTTGTGTCTATGAGTGAGGCATAATTATCTTGATTAGTGAGAAGTACCACCTAATCTTCTAAGTTTTGTTTTAGTTATCACTTGATTAAACCACCTCCGAAGGTTATACAATTTACCTCTTTGGGCTCTGGCCCCTACGAAAGCCACTCTTCTACTTGACAACATACCAACAAAATCAATCACCAAGGGTGCCAAAGTGCAAACAAACAAGATATCATGACCACTCCTTTCTCCGGAGGTGACATAAGTCAAAACCCTCTCCAAACACTGAAGGTAACAAACATAACAAAACCACTCCTTACAAGGAGTCACAAATCACATAAACCACTCCTTCTATAGGAGGCACAAAACATCCCCGTTCTTGGAAACCAGGTAATAACAACGACATTACTTCATGCACTACCCAAGGGAATAACAAACAGTTGACATCACAAAACGATAACCCCCATGTTCTAGGATCCTCTAGAAGACTTACATATTAAAGACACTTAACCCATTTCCCCAAACATGAACACAGAGGAAATAATCACATAAAGCATTTGCGAGGAAATAAACTAATTTTGGATATATTAAATCCATTTCCCTTAATAACCTTCAGTAATTTATTACGCAATAAATTGATTCAATAACGTCTCTTTCAGACAAGATGAAATTTAAACCAACACTTAATTCCCTAATTGCCTTAAATAATAAAATAAGCATTTACTTATATAATTCAAAATATATCGTTAAAATAAATAACTGTTTTCCTTGCAAACTTAATCATTTTAAACGAAATCAATTAATTTCGCCATTAAACACATTTCTTTTAAATTCAATATTTGACCTGTCAAATAATATTATTTTTAAAATAAATCCACTAATTCGACTATTGCATATTTTTTTAAAATTCTTTTAAATTCAATATTTGACCTGTCAAATAATATTATTTTTAAAATAAATCCACTAATTCGACTATTGCATATTGATTTAAAATTCTCCCAATTACATTTAAATCATGCATCATTTAAATCAATATGTTAATATCTATACATATATATATATATATTAAAATTTAATCTCCATTATATATATACACACAAAATAATACATATATATACACATATTACATATATCTTAATATTGTGTATATATACATATATTATTTATATATATTATATTATTAATATATATCAATATTTAATATTTTAATATTATAAAATATAATATTAAAATTATTTATATATATATATTTTTTAAAAGCAAGGTTGATTGGCCTCGAGCCGCATGCCAACCTTTAGGGTTGGGCCACGGCTGCCTTGGGCCGCGTGCATAGCGCTGGGTAGGGTTGTGGGCACTGGTCACGGATGAGCAGGGCGGCGGCATTTTCTTGGCCACCTGCTGGAAGAGGCGTCGACGGTGGCTGTGGGCACAGCTGACCACCATTGTTGGTGGCATTGTGCATTGCACAACCACCACCAACAATGGTGGCGGCAGCTGTCTCCACAGCGCCGCGCGGGTTGTGGGTGGCTGTGTTGGGTGCAACTCACCCCCACACGCCTCCCATGGGGGGCGCGGTGGGGTGAGCCCCTAGCAACCCCCACACATGCATTTATTTTTTGTTTGTTTTTTATTTTTTCTCAAAAAAAAATATAAAACCCCCCCTGCGGATTTTTTCGAATCCGAAAATCATCCTTTAAAAACCAAGGTTTTTTTTTAATTTAATTTTTAACAACATAGTTCCATATGAAACATAAATAATATATATATCACTATGTATATATATATACACATATATATGTATATTTAAATATCCCTCCCAAGAAATATACAAAATCAATTGAGCAAATAATAAATAAAATGAACATTTATAGCCAAGATCATTTCTTCTTGAAGAATTTCTTTTTCAACAGAGGTTTTCTATTCCCAATTTTGAAAACAAGAATCTATCAGGGTTTGTTTTGCAATTCAAATAGAGGAATCTAAATGTTCTTTTAACATGATTTTTCAACAACAAAATATAGATAAATATATTTTCAAAACAATTGAATTTAAAAAGAATGAACCTGTTATTCTTGAGTTTGAGAAGATCCAGATGGTGCTTAGCTTCCAACCTTGCTTCCAACCTCAGCTCCACAAATTTTTACAGCTTCAATCCAAAACCCACAAAATCCCAACAATTCCTCCTCTCCTCTATTTTCAATTTTTTTTAAACTCTTGAAAACTCATTCAAAATCCCAATACTAGAGAAAATATCCCAAAATATCTATGCAACCACCCTCATAAATTTTTGAAAACAGAAAATAGAAAATATCTTCTAATTTCATTTTCCATTCAATTTTCTCAAACAATTGCAAATTATTACATTTTTCCAATTTTCCAATTTCAACAAAACATCTATTAGTTTCAAAATGAATATCTTAATTCAATCTAATTAATTTATTTAATTCAATAAAATGAATCTAATCCAAGACTAAATTATTTTATTAATTAAATTAAATTAATTGATAAATTAAATAATATTTTTCACATTATACCCAGATTAATTTAATCAACAACTTAAATACATAAAGCCATTCAATTACCCTTTTCAACTTGCAATAAAATCGAGACAATCTGAACAATATTAAAACAACCGAACCAGACTACAACCGATGACACACTATGACTAGGGTGATGTCTTAACACAGGAAACCTAGCTACTATCTCCCAATCGAATGTCATTGACAATGGACATGCTCAAACCTATGAAACCAGGTGGAGTCGATGTCGTGTACTTATAATCTTGCAACCAAGCGTATATCAATATGTGGATATGTATCATAATAAAGCACACCATGAAGAGGAAATCATGGAATCACATGGTACACGCAAGCGAGTGATGCGATACCATCCCCTTCACCAATACAATATAACTAACTGACAAATCTAACATATTACTTTAATCAAAAGCATAAAACATCATTAATTCGAATATCCACTTATGCTAATTTAAAACATGCCATCATAATAACATCAGAATAAAATACCATCACATCCAATATAACATTCACATCGCTTTACAGATAGTGATCTAATAGTAACTAAGTACCAAAGTCAAAGCACTAACAGAAAATAAGGCCTAACCAAATAGAACATTGTTCGATCAAAGGAGCAAAATGGGGGGGTCTTACACCTCTGATTCCCCATCCTAGGTGATACATGCTCCACTCTTTTTAACCACAACTACCGTGTGATTTCAGCATCTTATTTATTATACGGGTAAGTAACAATCAAGTGCAGGAATTATGTAACTGGTTGGTTACACACCCTTTTATCTATTTTACATTCCAGAAGACTTTAAAAAATGTGGGGTTTTTCTAGCAAAAATTATGGGCATGACACTAAATGAAATATGCTCCACTCTTTTTAACCACAACTACCGTGTGATTGCAACATCTTATTTATTGTACGGCTAAGTAACAATCAAGTGCAAGAATTATGTAACTAGTTGGTTACACACCCTTTTATCTATTTTACATTCCAGAAGAATTTTTAATGGTGCATGTAAAAAAACACCACAACAATGCTTAGCTTTCAAATGGTGCATGTATTAATCCAATTGGTGAAACAGATCATTGCTAATGGCACATGTGCATCGGATATTAATTCAATGGGAGTTAAATTGGCTTAGGATTAGCATATATAG
Organism: Sequoiadendron giganteum; assembly: GCA_007115665.2. Lineage (NCBI taxonomy): Eukaryota > Viridiplantae > Streptophyta > Pinopsida > Cupressales > Cupressaceae > Sequoiadendron > Sequoiadendron giganteum. The sequence continues at coordinate 647,472,673 of CM021100.1, forward strand.
ATTAAAAATACTAAAACTCACTAAAGCCATGAGAAAAATGGATAGGGTTTGCAGGAAAATTTTACGAAACCCTTAAACAGCAGAATTTTTAAAAAATGAGATGAACATGTATATCAATTGTAGAATTTTAATATTGCTGGCAAGGTTTTCACTAAGAAGATAGAGCGATACATTTTTGTCATGTAATATGATAATCGAAGCATAGAAAAGCCATTTCAGCAAAGGAAACAAATAGGTGTGCACCCAGATCGGTTCACCTTTGCCAGCATCGTTCCAGTGTGTGTGAAAATGAGAGCTTTGGAAAATCGGATAGAGAGAGGCGTTGGACCATGTCTGTGTGTCCTTCACCTGCTCCTTCTTCTACTCCGCCGATCACAAACACTGCAAGCACTCAATAAAAGAGATAGGATCACAAACAGTACCTATTCCTATGAGCACATAATCCAAACCATCTTTTATAGAAGGGGAAACTTGGAGCTTTTTCCTCCATTTTTATCTCTTTACCAAGATTTTATCCTTAAACAAAAGCAGAATCTACAATAAAATGATCACCTGAAGCAGCTCGTAGTTCCTCAATTGGCTATGAGATAATGTTGTGGTTGGGAAACTTTATATGGGACATGAAATGATTCTAAAGACTTTCAACCGAAGTTCTTACTCTTCCTCTTCAGTTACTAGGTGAGCTGTAACATTCGTCAGTTGTAACGTAGGTAACCACACTTGTAACCACGCAACTCTAGAGGAAGTTTTAATTCACAATAAAAGCGTACTACTTTTTTTTATTAAAGTGAATTAAACATACAAGTTCATCTACAATTGACAACATCCCCTAAGGCTACATAACCGAGATTACTTAAACCCATACAACATACATAATTAAAACCATTGCATTCAATTATTTAAATAACTGGTTACATCTCTCATTCCCAGAATGAGGCAATAGTACAAAAGTAAATTGCAATTACATAATTCCACCTCATAAATACAAGAGGGGTAAAATAACTTATTACAAATTGAAATAATACAATGCTTGAATTAAAAACAAGAACCGCGAGCTGTCCAACTAGATGTCTTGCCACCAAGTACTGAAGATAAAAGGGGGACTCAACGGTGTATGGTGCATGTTCCACCCAACCAAGTGGTACCCGAAGGCCCACCCCCCATGCTAGGAGATAGTAACAACGTAACATGGAGACAAATCTATAACCACAAACCATAGGTAGACTCATACTGACACAACCAACCAAAGAAATAAACAAGTACAACTCAAACATCACTGACATAGGTCACATTGCTTCGAGACATAAAATAGATCAAGTATGTTCAGAGAACCATACACATAAAACAATTAACAACTGTTGTCCTAGACAGAGTGACATCGCATAATTAGTCATGAGATCTCCTCTGGGCATTCTTCATAAGCTCCGGTAATCCTGGTGACCAAAACCGAATCTCGGCCCTCATGCTCAGTCATGCAGAATCAAATACCTCTCATAAGGACAAGATAGATGACTATGACATTTCAGGCCTTCTCACTCATCCGAAGTCTAAACGAGCCCTTGTGTCTATGAGTGAGGCTAAATTATCTTGATTTGTGTGAAATGCATCCTAATCATCTAAGTACATTAATCTAGTTATCAATTGATTAAATCACTTCTAAAGGTTACCCAGTTTACCTCTTTGGGCTCTAGCGCCTAACAGAAGCCACTCTTCTAATTGACACACACTATACAATACTATACTCCAAGGGTATCTCAAGTGCACACAAACTAGATAACATAACCACTCCAACTCTAGGAGGAAACAAATAAAGAAAGTCACTCCAACAATTGGAGGCAACAAAACACATAGTCCACTCCTTCCAAAGGAGGCACAAAACATCCTCGTTCGTGGAAACTGAGTAAATCACTGACAAAACACCTTGCACTACCCAAGGGAAATACAACTGGTTGACATCACATTACGACAACCCCCATCCTCTAGAATCCTCTGGAAGTCTTACAATTTTGGACTAACACTTAACCTATTTCCCAAAACAAGGACAGAGGGGAAATAATTTTAACAAGGCAATAGCAAGGAAATTATCTACTTTTGGATATACTAAGTCCATTTCCCTTTCCTATTCTATTCACAGTAAAAAGAACAATTGCCCTTTCAAAATAGTTGAAATAACTAATTAATTGTCGTTTCAAAATAGTTGAAAAGAAAGACTGGTTGAATAAAAAATTCAAATCCATAGTTTACTTTTAAAAACAACATAAATCCATCTATAGTTTTATTTCTTCAATTTTTCAATAAATCATTAAAACATATTACCTTTTGAAATAAAAATAATCTAATTATAAAATATATATATTTATTAAATATCCAACACATATTTATATATATATAAATATATATATACACATAATATATATGTGTATATAATACTATATATATATATATATCACATTTTAAAAAAAAACACCGAAAACGAGGCATACAGCACAGTTCGCACCCTTACACATTCAAGGGAACAAAAGGGAAGGGAGAGTGGGGGTGCAACTGTACATTCGCCGCTCCCCAAGCTCCCATGAAGGCATTGAGGGGAGGTGTGGAGGAGGTCTCCCTCCACACAGCCGCTCCCATATGGGGGCGGCTGTGGGGAGGTAGATCCTCCCCAACCCCCAACCCATATGCATAGTAAATACTGCGAATAGATATTCTCAAGAACAATGAACCAAAATTCACAAGGAAATAAAGAGTGAATAAAAGAACTCACCTCCCATAAAAAAATAATGGGTATCGTTGTACATCGAATTAAATCTTCTGAACCACCATTTAAATTTAAATAATTCACAAATAAGAATATATATATGCACAACCAACATATATATGTATATGTATAAAATGTATATATATATATATATATAAATGATAATTTCAACATAAAAGACCAATTGGGGAAATTATTCTAAAACATTCACCTACATGTGAAAATATGAAATTTTCCAGAGAACAATTCAAAATTCATAGAGGTTTAAAAACTAAATCTTTAATCAATTTCCTCAAATTCATAGAAAAATAAAAGAACAAGGAAACTAGGAGGAATCTAGGTTACATCCAGAAGCTTTCAAAGCCTCTATATTTTTCCACCGCAATTTCTACAGAGGTTTTTTTAAAATAAATTCATTTTTCTACAGTGAACTAAATTTTCTAAAACAAATCTAAGTGTTGTTCTACCCCATAAGTTTGATTTAATAACGAAACTAACAATTTCCTCAAATAAACTAAATTCAATAGAGGTTTCATAATTTCCTTGAAGAAATTTCATGGGAACAACAAAAACTTATAAATTTATTTATTTATTTTATTCCTTCTAATAACAAATTCTTTTCCTAAATAGATTTAACAAACAAATCTTTAATCACTACAATTTTAAAAGTAAATAAAAAACAATACAACATCACAGAAAAAAACCTTTGTCAAGAAGCTTCAGGTAATGGAAAATTTGTTGCAGAGCCTCCTCCAAAGCTTTCACAGCTTCTATCCAACAATCGAGTGATTCCAACCAAGAAAGCAATCCACAAACACAACAAAATTTTCCAGAATAACTCCAACGTAAATCTACAGCCAAGAATTTCCCCCAAAACAATCCTCTGTCCTTTTTCCAAAAATATCCTCACATCTGTGAAGAAGCTTTCCCCTCTCCAAAAATCTCTCTCGTGAATGAATTTTCAACAAAATCTTTAATAAATTCAACGCTCACATGTTGGCAAAATTAAAATATCTTCTAATAACCAAAATTAATTTCTATTTAATTTAATATTCCAAATAATAATTTAATTCCAAATTCTAATTTAATTCCCACTAATTGAAATAAAATTCCAAAATGAATTAAATCATTTTCTTTCTTTTAATTAACTCAACATAAAACTTAATTAATTAACCTTAATTATTTAATAGATAAATTCAACCCTTTAGGATTAAATTTAATTTAATTAAATTAAATTTTATTAATAAATTTAAATATAACTTCTATCCACAATTTTAATTTTAATTTAAATAAATAACAACATTTAAACAATGCAATTATTCTAAATATTAATTTCATGAACAAGCACCTCTCATAATCAAATAACATTAAAACATGGCAATCAGCGACTCAACAAACATGACTAACGACACACTATAGCTAGGGTGTACACTTGACACAAGTTACCTAGCTACTATCTCCCGTTCAACTTCATCGTTGGATCAACACACTCAAACCTGTGAAACCAGGTGGAGTCGATGTCTTGTACTTGCAAACCGAAAAACCAAGTAAGCAACAACATATAATATCAACAGCATAAAATACACACCATGAAGAAGAAATCACAAACTCGTAGGGCGCTCACAAGCAAGTGATGTGAACCCATCCCCTTCACCAATACACTCAACATAACTGACATTTCCATCCTACTCAATAATCTCATATGAAATCACATGTTATATCAACTAACATCATTACACCAATTAAAACATGTAAATAAAACATTAGATAAACCACATCACATCACATAATAGTTCATCGCTCTATAAGTAGCAATCAAAAACACACATGATAAAATATGCAAAGTATCATAGTGGCTGATACCAAAACAAAGCATAAAAGTTGTCTAAATAGGAAACAAAATGGAGGGTTATTACATTCTCCCCCCCAAGGACTAGGCTTACTCCTGGAAGCTTGCACACAAGTGGGGATATAACTCCCTCAACAAACAACATCAAATCAAAACCTCGACCCCAGAGGACGAGTATCTTGCATTGCACGACCAACTCCAGAAGTGTTCCGATGCGGACAATTCCTAGCAAGGTGGCCTTGCTGACCACAAGAGTAACACCCAGTGTTACGACCAAACCCACTGCCTCCTATCGGTGCAGTAGACTGCTGCATACTACCCCAATTAGCCGCAGACTATGAACTCTAGGCTGGTTGCTCCTGTCAATTGTGCTTATTGCACCACCAGTTTCTATTCCTTCTAGGCGAAGAACCACCATCATCCGGATAAGACTAAGAGTCCTTACGCTTTCCAAGTGCACTCTCATGTTTCCCACTTTGAGTAGGCCCCTGCTGAGTCATCAGTGATCCAACTCCCTGAGTCTGACCCTGTCGTGCACTAGACCTAGCTCCAAAACCACTACCAATGTGTACGCCTATATGGCCTCCTAATGCCATAGCTAAGTTCTCCTCGACTAGCCGTGCCTTCTCCACATATCTCTCCATAAATTTGGGTTCAAAGACCCATACACCACCACTAATACAGGCATTGAAACCATTGAAAAAATGTTGCACGAGCATCCCCTCATCATCTCCTATTCTTGTGAATTGTTTAAGTTCGTAGAAACGTCTCTTGTACTGATCCACAGTCAAGGCTAATTGTCGTAGGGCATGGAACTTATCACCCCCACGCCGATGCCAATGGTCAGAAAGAAAGCGGGCTCTAAACCACTCAAGGAATATCTCCCAGGACATAGTATTCATATCAATGTGGAGCTTTTGCTCCTCCAGTCTCCACCAAGTGGCCACAAACCCTTGCAGGTGCATAACAACGCACCACACTTTAGTATTACTATCAAAAGGATGCATAAAAAAGCATCGATCAAGACCTATCAGCCAAGTCTCGGCCTCTAAATCGGTGCCTACTTTGTCAAACCGAGGTGGTTGTGACCGAATCAAATCTCTCATATAGGAAGATGCTAACATCTCTGACTATGTCATAATTGTCCTCACACCAAGACTAACCTTTGGAATTGCCTATCTCGGACCTAAGAGTGCCAAAGCATCCTCAAAGGCTCTACGTGCAGCTTTGATCCCTAGAGGATCTAGTTGTCCACCACCGCCTCCTGGGCCGTTCTGTGAGGCCTGTCGATCCCCCTAATCTGGTATAAGCATAACATGAGGTGGTGAGTCATGCTGACTCCCCTTGCGATCACCTACCCGGACATGTCCTCATCCTCTGCCTTGTCCGCGTCTAGTAGGCATACTCCTACACAGACACAAAAAGGTATTAGACAAGGTACACTTGGAAACCTATGCAACTAATCTTAATGGGTACATCATAATCCCAGAGCACCTAGTGTTTAAACCTAGGCTCTGATACCATGTGTAATGCCCCGCCACGCAACCTTAGAGGAAGTTTCAATTCACAATAAAAGCGTCTAATTTTTTTATTAAAGTGAATTAAACATACAAGTTCATCTACAATTAACAACATCCCCTAAGGCTATGTAACTGAGATTACTTAAACCCATACACCATACATCATTAAAACCATTGCATTCAATTACTTAAACAACTGCTTACATCTCTCATTCCCAGAATGAGGCAATAGTACAAAAGTATTACAATTACATAATTCCACCTCGTAAATACAAGAGCGATAAAATAACTTATTACAAATTGAAACAATACAATGCTTGAATTAAAAACAAGAACCGTGAGCTGTCCAACTAGATGTCTCGCCACCAAGTACTGAAGATAAAAGGGGGACCCAATGGTGTATGGTGCATGTTCCACCCAACCAAGTGGTACCCAAAGGCCCACCCCCCATGCTAGGAGATAGTAACAACGTAACATGGACAAAAATCTATAACCATAAACCATAGGCAGACTCATACTGACTCATACTGATTCAAACCAACCAAAGAACTAAACAAGTACAACTCACACATCACTGACATAGGTCACGTTGATTCCAGACATAAAATAGATCAAGTATGTTCAAAGAACCATACACATAAAACAATTAACAACTGTTGTTCTAGAAAAAGTGTCATCGCACAGTTAGTCATGAGATCTCCTCTAGGAATTCTTCATAGGCTCTGGTAATCCTGGTGACCTCAACCGAATCTCGGCCCTCATGCTCACTCATGTGGAATCAAATACTTCTCGTAAGGACAAGATAGATGACTATGGCATTTTAGGCCTTCTCACTCATCCCAAGTCTAAACGATCCCTTGTGTCTATGAGTGAGGCTAAATTATCTTGATTAGTGTGAAATGCATCCTAATCATCTAAGTAAATTAATTTAGTTATCACTTGATTAAATCACTTTTGAAGGTTACCCAGTTTACCTCTTTAGGCTTCGACACCTAACAGAAGCCACTCTTCTAATTGAAAACACACTATACAATACTATACTCCAAGGGTATCTCAAGTGCAAACAAACTAAATAACATAACCACTCCAACTCTAGGAGGAAACAAATAAAGAAACTCACTCCAACAGTTGGAGGCAACAAAACACATAGTCCACTCCTTCCAAAGGAGGCACAAAACATCCCCGTTCGTGGAAACTGGGTAAATCACTAACAAAGCACCTTGCACTACCCAAGGGATATACAACTGGTTAACATCATATTACGACAACCCCCATCCTCTAGAATCCTTTGGAAATCTTACAATTTTGGACTAACACTTAACCCATTTACCAAAACAAGGACAGAGGGGAAATAATTTTAACAAGGCAATAGCAAGGAAATTATCTACTTTCGGATATACTAAATCCATTTCCCTTTCCTATTCTATTCACAACAAAAATAACAGTTGCCCTTTCAAAATAGTTGAAATAACTAATTAATTTCCCTTTCAAAACAATTGAAAAGAAAGACTAGTTGAATAAAGAATTCAAATCCATAGTTTACTTTTAAAAACAACATAAATCCATCTATAGTTTTATTTCTTCAATTTTCCAATAAATCATTAAAACATACTACCTTTTCAAATAAAAAAAATCTAATTATAATATATATATATATATATATATATTTATTAAATATCCAACACAGATTTATATATATAAAAATATATATATACACATAATATATATGTGTATATAATACTATATATATCACATTTAAAAAAAAAACACCAAAACCGAGGCATACAACACAGTTCGCACCCTTACACATTCAAGGGTTTCTTTTAAAAAGAAAAGGGAAGGGACAGTGGGGGCGCGACTGTACATTCGCTGCTCCACAAGCTCCCATGAAGGTGGTGAGGGGAGGTGTGGGGGAGGTCTCCCTCCACACAGCCGCTCCCATATGGGGGCAGCTATGGGGAGGTAGATCCTCCCCAACTCCCAACCCATATGCATAGTAAATACTACGAATAGATATTTGCAAGAACAGCGAACCAAAATTTGCAAGGAAATAAACAATGAATAAAAGAACTCGCCTCCCATAAAAAAATAATGGGTATCGTCGTACGATGAATTAAATCTTTCGAACCACCATTTAAATTTAAATAATTCATAAATAACAATATATATATATATTATATATATATGCGCAACAACATATATATGTATATATATAAAATATATATATATATATATATATATATATATATATATATATATAAATGATAATTTCAACATAAAAGATCAATTGGGGAAATTATTCTAAAACATTCACCTACAAGTGAAAATATGAAATTTTCCAGATAACAATCCAAAATTCACAGAGGTTTAAAAATGAAATCTTTTAATCAATTTCCTCAAATTCATAGACAAAAAAAGAACAAGGAAACTAGGAGGAATCTAGGCTACATCTAGAAGCTTTCAAATCCTCTAGATTTTTCCACCACAATTTCTACAGAGGTTTTTAAAAAATAAATTCAGTGAACTAAATTTTCTAAAATAAATCTAAGTGTTGTTTTACCCATAAGTTTGATTTAATAACGAAACTAACAATTTCCTCAAATAAACTAAATTCAACAGAGGTTTCATAATTTCCCTGAAGAAATTTCACTGGAACAACATAAACTTCTAAATTTATTTATTTAATTTCTTCCTTTTAATAACAAATTCTTTTCCTAAATAGATTTAACAAACAAATCTTTAATCACTACAATTTTAAAAGTAAATAAAGAACAATACAACATCACAAAAGAAAACCTAAGTCAAGAAGCTTCAGGTAATGGAAAATTTGTTGCAGAGCCTCCTCCAAAGCTTTCACAACTTCTATCCAACAATCCAGTGATTCCAACCAAGAAAGCAATCCACAAACACAACAAAATTTTCTAGAATAACTCCAATGTAAATCTACAGCCAAGAATTTCCCCCAAAACAACCCTTTGTGTTTTTTCCAAAAATATCCTCACATCCGTGAAGAAGCTCTGCTCTCTCCAAAATTCTCTCCCGTGAATGAATTTTCAACAAACTATTTAATAAATTCAACTCTCACATGTTAGCAAAATTAAAATATCTTCTAATAATCACAATTTATTTCGATTTAATTTAATATTCCAAATTATAATAAAATACACACCATGAAGAAGAAATCATGGAGTCACAGGGCACTCGCAAGTGAGTGATGCGAACCCGTCCCTTTCACCAATACACTCAACATAACTGATATTTCCATCCTACTCAATAATCTCATATGAAATCACATGTTATATCAACTAACATCATTACACCAATTAAAACATGTAAATAAAACATCAGATAAACCACATCACATCACACAATAGTTCATCGCTCTATAAGTAGCGATAAAAAACACACATGATAAAATATGCAAAGTATCATAGTAGCTGAAAACAAAAAAAAACATAAAAGCTGCCTGAACAGGAAACAAAATGGAGGGGTATTACAACGCTCCCTTTCCTGCCATTATAGGACAAACCAAGCTACTCTTCCTACCATGCTTTCATCCAACGTAACTGCCACCGTGACAGCAGCAAGGCTCTCAAAAAAAATGAAAAAGGGTTAATGTTTACATAGAAAAATGCTTCCCTCTACAATTGAATGCGCCTCTCAAAGCAACTAGCATACATATATTAAATACTAATATATATAAAATACGTCGAGAGTTATTTTCATCAATTTTTCTTAGTGCAATAGACACCTTGATAATGATTACTCTTAGCGTATTTTATATATATTAATATTATATCATAACCCTTCACTTCCATAACCCTTATATATAAATTAATATTATTATATATTAGATTTTTTTCAATATTTTTTTAATATATAATTATACAATTTTTTATTAATATATAATAATATTATAATTATGTTTTAAAAATATTATATATTAATATATTTAATTTTAAAATAATTTTTTTTTTTTTTAATCAATTTAACCCTAATTGAACCAAAATTCAAATCCTAACCATAATTGAAACTTAATCCTAATTTTATTGTAATCCTAACCCTATATCTAGTTCTAATTCTAACTCTAACCCTTACTATAATTATAACCTTATTCATAATCGTATTTGCAATATTAACTCTAACCCTAATTGAATTGCAACCCTAATTGAACTATAACTCTAAGTTTAATTGAAAAATAATCACACTTCTATGCTAACCATAACTATAAGTCAAAGATTTATCCCATAAATGTAATTGAAATGTAAACCTGATTAAACCCTAACATTAATTAAACCCTTTTTCTGATGGATTGTTAATATTAAATTCAATTGAATGCTTACCCTATTCATAACCCTATATCTAATACTACTTCTAACCATAAATCTAATTCTACTTCTAACCCTCATACTAATCTTAATTATTTCTCTATCCCTAATTTATCTCTAATTATGGCAAGGTTTAGGTTATAGTTTTATTAGGAGAAGGGTTAATATAAGGATAAGGGTTATAATTCAATTAGGGTTAGGTTTAATATTACAGTTACCTAGGGTTAGTCTTAATATTACATTAGGGTTGGGGTTCTAGCTTTAAATTAGTGGTTAATTGGGACTAGGTTAGATTTTAATTAGTGCTTAATTACAGTTCAATTAAGGTTTAGTTACGGTTGGAGTTAGTATTAGGATATAAGCTTACTGTTGAATTTGATTTAGGGTTTAATTAATATCATGGTTAGGGTTCAATTAGGGTTTTTTTCATTATTAGGTTTAGGATTAGTCTTATAATTACATTAGGAGTAGGGATAGGGTTAGAGTGAAATAGAGTTACGTTTATGGCTAGGATAAGAGTTAGAATTAGAGTTAGATTTGGAGATAAGTTTAGCATTAAGTTTAGGGTTAGGGTTAGGGTTAGGGTTAGGATTAGGATTAGTTTGAGGATTATGGTAAGGGTTGCAATCAGGGATAGGGTTAGAATCTTGTTTAAGATTAGGATTAGGTTTAAGATTACAATTAGGGTCAGGGTTACACATAGGGCTAAAATTAGGGTTTGAATTATAATTAGAGATAGATTAGGGTTAGAATTAGGGTTACATTTAGGGTTATAGTTAGAGTTAGGTTTAGAGTTAACCTGAGGGTTATAGTTAGATATAGAATTATTGTTAGGTTTAGGGGTAGGATTATGGTTAAGGTTAAGGTTAAGGTAAGTTTCAGGGCTACAATTAGGTTTAGGAATAGGGTTAGGGTTAGGGTTATATTTAAGTTTAATATTTGGATTTGTGTTGCAATTAGATATTGAAACCTAACCGTAATTAAACCCTAACCATAACCATAACTATAATCGTAATTGATCCTTGACCCTAATTTAACCCTAACCCTAATCCTAATTAAATCTCGACCCTAATCCTAATTTAATATTAACCCTAACCTTAACTATAACCATAACCATAACCCTAATTGAACACTAATATTAACCCTATCTCTAACCATAATTGAATTGTAATCCTTATCCTAACTTTAAGTGATGCCTAACTATATTTGAACACTCATATATCCTAAACCTGATTGAATTCTTTCCCTAATTAAACCTTGATTGAACCCTAACCTTAAAATTGATCCTTATTAAACCCTAACACATTTAATGAGCACTTATTGAACTCTAACCCTAACCCTAATTGAACACTTACCATATTTTGACTCTAAACGTATTTCTAATTAAACTCTAATCCTAATTTAACCTTAACCCCCTAACCCTAATCCTAATTGAATTCTAACCCTAGTGTTGAACACTATTTGAATCCTAACCCTAGCACTCACCCTTATGTTGATTGAATCTTAACTATAATCCTAACTCTAATTGATTCCTAACCCTAATTGATCCCCAATCCTAACCCTTTAATTGAATACTATACTTAACACTAATTATAACCCTATTTGAACCCCAATTATAATCCTAACCCCAAGCTTTATGATAAAATCATAATACTAATTGAACCCTTAGCTTATCCCTAATTGATGTCTAAACCTAATTGAACACTAATTTATAGGAACCCTAAATAGATCTAAATTTGTTTATATCCTAACTCTAATTGAACTTAGATTGAATTGTAACCCTAATTGTACCATAAACGTAATCCTAACTCTAACCCTAATTTAACTCTAATCTTCATCTTAACTTTAATTGATGGTTAACATATTTGAACACTAATGTAACCTAATCCTAATTGAATTCTAATCATAATTATAACCTAACCATAAACCTAATTGGACTCTATCTCTAATTATACCCTAACCCTATCCCGAATTATAACCCTAACCCTAATTATACTATAACTATAATCCTAATTAAATTGTAACCTTAATTTAACTCTAACCCTAAGCCTAATTGAACTCTAATCCTAACTTTGAAAATTAATTTAAACATATCCCTAACATTATCCCTTACACTAGAATTAAATGATAACTATAACCCTAACTCTAATTGGATACTATCCCTAATTGATCCTCATTCCTAACCTTTTAATTGAATACTAAATCTAACTTTGATTGTAACCCTATTTGAACCCTAACTATAACCCTAACCCCAAGCTTTATCATACAAACCTCTCCCTAACCATAATTGAATGCTAATGCACATTAGCCCTAGATTAAATCTTAACCCTGATTGAACCCTAACCATAAACTTGACCCTTATTAAACCCTAACCAAATAGATCCATAATTGAACCCTAATACTAACCTTAATTGAATACTATCCATAATACTAACCCTTATTAAACCCTAACCATAAACTTGACCCTTATTTATTTGATCTTTTAGTTTATCTATGATAAATATTTTGAATTCTTAGTAATTTATATTTGATTTTCCTTTTTCATTTATATATTGAATTTTTTAATTTATTTTTTATCTTGAAGTTATTGGTAAACATTTTCATATCTTTGAATCAAATCTCCTTCACTTATTTATTTGATCTTTTAATTCATTTTTATCTTTGATTTATTTATTTGATCTTTCAATATTTTTTTTATTTTTGATTTATTTAATTGATTTTTTAATTTATCAATGATAAATATTTTAAAATATTTGTGATTTATCTTTGATTTCTCTTTTTCATAAAATCTCTTTCATTTTGATTTTTTTTAATCAAATATCTTTGACTCAGAGTTTTCTATCAAAATTTCTCTTTGATTTTGATGCTGATTTTTCTTTTTGATTTTTTTTATCAAATCTCTTTGATTTTGATTTATCTTTGTAATTTATCTTAATGATATATACAGATATATATATTTTGTGACGGTAAAAATTTTCATTTATTTTATTTATCTTTTATCTTTGATTTATTTATTTGATCTTTTAATTTATATATCATAAATATTTTGAATTCTTAATAATTTATATTTGATTTTTTCTTTTTGATGAAATCTCTTTGATTTATTTATTGACTTTTTTTATTTAATTTTTAATCTTGAAATTATTGGTAAATATTTTCATATTTTTGAATCAAATCTCTTCCATTTATTTTTTGATATTTGAATTCATTTTTATCTTTCATTTATTTATTTGATCTTTTAATATATTTATTTATTTTTCATTTATTTAAAAACATTTGTGATTTATCTTTGATTTCTCTTTCTCGTAAAATCCCTTTCATTTTGATTTTTTCTAATCAAATCTCTTGGATTTTGATTTATCTTTTTGATTTTTTGATCAAAGAGAGATTTTGACTTTTCTATTAAATTTCTTTCTTTTTGATTTTTTTTGTGATTCATTTTACATTTTATTTTTAATTTGTCTTTTATTTGTTTTGTGATTTATATTTGATTTTTTTTTTGTGATGGTAAAAAGTTTCATTTAATCTTTTTTATTTATCTTTTATCAATAAAAAATTTACCAATTTACAAAACAAGTTTAATTAAATTAAATTAAATCTCACACCACTCATTAAATAAACCAATGGAAAATTAATAAATTTTTACTATAATCTCAATTTAAATTAAATTCAAATTTGTATATTAAAGACAAAAGAAAAATCTTCAAAATTAAAACCAATATTAATTATATTAAATTTAATCTCACCACACTCTTAAGTAAAACAATGAAAACAAATCTACTATATACTAAATTTAAATCAATTCAAATTCATCCAATATAAAAAAGCTTAATTTTTTTTTTTAAATTACCAAAAATTAAATTAAATAACCCATTCTTTAAACTTTGAAATATCTTTGGAGTGCATTAAACAACTCCCAAGATTATAGTAATTGACTAATTTATAATGGATTAGAAGGATATATCTTATTTGGTTAGCCTAACAATGATATAATTGTTAGCATTAGGGTTAGCATTTTTTATTTTAAACATTTCATTTATTTCTATTTTTTTATAACCCTCACTAGAAATATTGACACGTTAAATATCCTTAAACTCTACAATATCAGCAATGACAATATCATCATCCCCGGTAGAAATTAGATCATCTACATATAAGACAACAATCAAAATATTACCATTTGTTGGCTTGATTTAAAGAGTGGGCTCACCATCGCTTGTGCTAAAGCCATTACTCATCAAATATGAGTCAATCCTGTTGTACCATACCTGTGGAGTTTGCTTCAGCCCATAAAGATCTTTCTTCAGCCTATACACCTTATGTTCTTCACCTAGAACTTCATATCCAAATGATTGCTCAACACAAACTTCCTCTTTCAACACTCCATTAAGGAAGGCGAACTTCACGTCCATTTGAAACACCTTCCATTTGTGTTGGGCTGCAATTGCTATGACTGCCCACACGGTCTCCATCTTTGCAACAGGGGCATACGTCTCATCATAATCTCTCCCAAGCTGTTGTTTGTACCCCTTGACAACCAAACTTGCCTTATGTTGATATATGCTTCCTTCCACATTGCACTTGGTCTTGTAGACCCATTTCACCTCAATAACTTGCTTGTTGGGAGGAAAATCAGTTATCTCCCATGTGATGTTCCTCTCGATTGCATCTATCTCCTCATCCATGGCCTCACAACATTTATCCTCTTTCATAGCTTCTTCAAAATAAATCAGATCACTATGAGAAAACAATACAAAATTCATATTCTCGTCAAATTATTCATCATACATTTCATCTTGGTAGATCTCCCTTAGACTTGTGGTCTTCTTTGGCATTAGGGAGGTGAGAGTGGGGTCTGAACTTTCCCTAGTGTTTTTGCTCTTCTGAACAAGCTGGTTCTAGTGCGATCAGGAGCGATTGAGAGCTGTCGGGAGCTCTTTGCGACCCAATCTTTGGTTGTTTGTGGTTGCTTTCCTTTCTATCTATTCTGATTAGGAGCAATCAGTAGTGATCGAGATCGATTGGGAGCTCATCTGAAATTGTCAGGAGCTCGTCTAGAGTGATTAGGAGCTACTACAGGCTCCACTGGAACATCATGTTGCACTTCCTATTCCTTGAAAGTGAGACCATCTCAGAGTTTCACACAAGATTCTCAGGTTTGATAAACTAGTTAAGAACGAATGGAGAAATGATGGAGGAGCAGAAGATTGTTGAAAAAATCTGTAGGTGTCTACCCATGAGGTATGATACAATCGTCATTGCTATTGAAGAGGTGAAGGACCTCTCTACTTTGGCAGTGGATGAGTTAATGGGTTCTCTTCAAACCCATGAGCAACGCCTAAATAGGTCTGCTACTTCTTCCCAAGAGCAAGATTTTAAAGCTCAATCGAATGCAAGAGGTCGGGGAGAGGCAGAAATGGCTCCTAAAATAGTAGAGGTAGATCTAGACAAGGAAATGTTGGAGGAGAAAGCTCAAGACAAGCAAGAAGCCAAGAGGGAGCAAGCAACTCTTAGAACAATTCTAGAAGAGGCATGAAGAATAACAGTTCGAATGGGAGAAATGACAAGAGAAACATTGAAAGCTACTATAGTCATAAGTTTGGGGATTATGCTAGTGAGTGCTAGAAAAAACATGGTAATCAGTAAAAATAGAATGCAAATGTTGCTGAAGGCAATCAGTTCACAACCTTCATCATGTGCAACACTGGTGAAGAGGGTAGCCCCGAAGTCTGGTATTTGGACAGTGGTTGCAGCAACCACATGAGTGGTAATGAAAGCCTATTTTCTTTCATTGATAAAAATGTTAAATCTAAGATTAGAATGGGGAACAATGGAATAGTTTCAGTCAAAGGAAAATGATCTAACATGATCTGCACCAAGCAAGGTGAGAAGGAGGTTCAAAATGTGTTTTTGGCACCTGGGTTAAAGCATATCCTCATGAGTGTTGGACAATTGATCCAAAATGGATACAAAGTGCTAATGGAGAAGGGCCAATATGTCATTTATGACAAGAATGAGAGGATGAAGGTGTTTGCAGCAGTTGCAATGACAAATAACTAGATGTTTCCGTTGAAGATTGAGATGTGCTTCTCATCTCAGTCCATTGATGCACCTCTCATGGATGGAAAATGTACAATAGTACAACAAGTAGCCCTTAAGAGCACCATTGAAGACCCCTCCGAGCTATGGCATCTCAGGTATGGACACTTAGGCTATGCTGGTTTAAGTATTTTGTCTAAGAACAAAATGATTGATGGTTTTCCAAGTATAGTAGAGCCTAATGTTAGATGTGAGGCTTGCATTTTGGGCAAGCAACATAGACAACCCTTTCAATTGGACAACTCTACAATGGTAAGAGTACCATTGGAGTTGGTACATATGGATTTGGTAGGCCCCATGAAAATCATATCTATTGATAACAATAGATTTTTTATGACCTTCATTAATTATTTCAGCCATAAGACATGGGTTTATTTCTTGCAGCATAAGTCTGATGCATTTGACAAGTTTTTATTGTTTAAGGCCCAGGCTGAAAATGAGAGTGGACATTTCATCAAAGTCCTAAGGTCACATCGAGGAGGAGAGTATACCTCCAATAATTTTGTGAATTTTTGCAAGAAAAATGACATCAAGAAGGAGCTAACAACTAGTTATACTCTGCACCAAAATGGAGTGGCTGAAAGGAAGAATAGGACCATCGTGGAGATGGGAAGGAGCATGATGAAAGAAAAAGGACTCCTAACTGAATATTGGGGAGAGGTTGTAGCAACAACTATATATCTGATAAATAGAAGTCCAACAAAGGCAATCCATGACAAAGTCCCACAAGAGGCATGGAAAAAATGTAGATGGACGGTTGAGCACTTAAGAGTGTTCGGTTGTGTGGCTTATGCACACGTGCCTAAAGAAAAAAGGCAGAAAATGGATGATAAGGGTGAGAAGTGTATTGTCATGGGTTATTGTTCAGAGTTTGAAGCCTACAGGTTGTATAACCCAGTCACCAAGAAATTTTTATCAGCAGAGATGTGGAGTTTTTAGAAGATCAGTCATGGGATAGCACGATCGCTCCCAATTGCTCATGATGTTGAAGGTCATTTCAATAATCTCAAACTCTCTTCGAAGAATTGAAAGCTTCACGGATCTAACTTTTTCAATCCCTTTATAACCGGTTTGGAGGATTTCCCAAGATTCCTTTGCATATTCAACTACTGCTATCCTAGGAAAAATGGCCTCTATCAAGGATGCTCTATCAACTCAATGCCTCAACATCTTTCTTTCTCTTCTCCTTCAACTAGGTCTTTTGGTTATTTTTGAGAGCTACAAATGCAGCTAGGTCAGTGATATCTACAAACCCATTTATCAAGAAATCCCACAAATCATTTACAACCATAATGATCTTCATCTTCTTTGCCCAGACATCATAATTATGTCCATTAAAGGACAGTGGTTGCTTCCAACTCTTTCCTTCATCTTTAGCCATGTCTCCTATTGAAAAAAACTTGATACCCAAAAAAAAAATGCCCTAACTCACGAGGAAATGGGGCCTATGGCTTTGATACCATGTAAAAATTTCAAATGCACAAAACAAATATAGAGTTGCTGCTTTGATTTCAAATCAAGCTAGAAATACCCAAAAAAATTAAAATGCGGAAGTAAGAGGAGACATGCAATATTTGATTTATATTCAAGAAGCTGAAAATTACAATACATAAGGGAAAAACATAGAACTCTGAAAACAAACTAAAACTACCTATTACAACTTTTTGGAAGAGATCAACTGCTCTCCCAGATCATAAACAATTAGGAGCTACTAAGAGCTCTTTATTCCTATTCGACTAGAACTATCTGTTGTTCCTAGCAAACACTGAGCGATTAGGAGCAATCCTACTCACTATAAACACTCTGCAAAATGTTCCGAGAACATTCCCTATTGCTGCTGCAACTTTTCTTCTTCTGCTAATCACTTGTTGCTGCAAAAACTGACTAACACCAAAAAACTATTGACTGGGAAAACATTCCCTCTATTTTTCTCATTCAAAAAATCCCTCTCAAATTCGAAATTACCTACCAGCATTAATTGGAAATTCAAAAATTCCTACTACATTCAATTCTGAGCAGTTAGGAGCTGTACGGATGAAGATCCCAAAAATTGTCATTGAAAAATAGCTCTTGATAGGTAGGTAAAGCAACGGTAGGCTCAGGGACAATAAATGTTTCCAACAACTTCATGCAATGTCTATCAAAATGCTCCTCAATGCTTAGAAAAGGTTCTTCTATGGCCATGGCATAATTCTCTTGAATTGGGAAATGATGGAATTCCAATATTGTGATGATGCTCCTTTTGGCTGCACTGCATTTACCAACGGAGGGAGGCGTGAAGGAAAATAATGGAAGAGTAGTAATTCGGAGGTATGTAATTTATGTACTTCATCTCTTCATCTATATAGATAGATCTTCAAAGTTTGCACCTTTGTCTCAATTGTACTTCCACATTTTAGTTGCATGCTCTTCTCCACCATGAATGTAGTTAGCAACACATCATTTGAATTTTGATTGGTTTATTTATGATTTTTCTTGCTCACCAAGTGCTAAGAAAAAATCTATGCAAGCCTTTCCTACTTCTCGAGGGTGTCACGACTTAGGGGAAAAATGCATATTGCTTATAGATAGATACTTAATTTCTTTCTTCTTGTGTCAGTATCAATCAAACCATAAATATGCCTGAATCTAGTCATTTAAGAATATATATTTCTTTATTTTCTAGATTTACATTTTGTTCTTTCATTTCTACAAGCCAAATTTGTGATTATGGATATTTATGCACACATTGCCTCAGTAATTTAAAATTATAAAGTCCTCTATGATATTTCAAATCATGTGCCATAAGTTCTCAAGGATTCAATAAGGACATTATTATAATCATAAAAATAGTTCTAAATTGGTTTTATTCATTTTCATATGGATATCAAGGAACTGGCTCATGATAGATAAAAACTATTTTCTTGCATCTTTTTTTGGATTTCACAAACTTTATTTTACAAAAGCATCTTATGCATGCATCCATATTTACATTTGTAAGCATATTTAGCATCACAAGAAGTGTTCCTTTCCTTATTAAGGTTGTTTTATGTAGACAAAATTGGCAACCATATTAAGATTGTTTAGTTTTGTGGGTATATTCTTGATCACTAGAATATGAATGAAAGGATGTGTAGTTCTCACTCAGCTATGAAAAACTATAACTGAAACACGTATCTTTGTGACTTATTTATGGCATATTAGTTTAACAAATAGATATTTTAAATGGGTATTATTGTATGGTCCCATGGGGGGCTTGGGCTTCTATTTTCATGGAGCGGGAGGTCCCATGAGAAAAAAAATATTGTGCTATGGAATTAATTGGAATCTTTTCCAAGAAAATAGGAGCCCCTACCTTTTAGAAATGAATCTTTCAGCTGGTGAAATTGGGGCAGGGCTAGAAATTGCCCCTACAACTTAAGAGTTTTTTATGCCACTTGTCTCTCATCTAAAATTTTAAATTCTTATTAGAAAATAAAAATGAGAGAATTTTGATTTATTTATTATTTATTTATCAAAGCACTGCAGTTCATTCTTTAAATTTTGGAGCTTAAAATTTTAAGCAAAATTGTAAAATTAAATCAATAAGACCAAGAACTTTAAAATATTCTACGTTGAGATTTTAAAGAAAGCCGTGGGACCTTACCCTTATTTCCTGTGCTTGCCCGTAGGGTTCGTTTTATATCATCTCCTTACCTATGTCCGCTTAGGTAAATTGGAGTTTGACAAATAAATTATCGCTGAAGCCTGACACTATATGTCGCTCTACCAGGGTTTAAATTATTGCCGAAAAACTATATGTTACTCCACTAGGGTTCATGTTATTCATCTTTTAACCATGTTTTCATTATAGGTTTTCTATTCAACTTTCTCTTCTACTTTCACAGAATGTTTATTTCTCTTGATTGAAATAGAATATGATAGAATTTCTTAGGCTCAAGAACTTGTTTTACTAAATGGGAGTTGATTTGATTTCTTTCTATCCTTTGGCTTGAAATGATACACTTTCAATAGTAAAAACCATTAAAGTAAACCCATTATTTAGCAACATCAACCACCATTTTTTAATGTTTCAAGTGCATTGACACAACAACAACAACAACTCTAACAGATTATACAATCCAAAACTTATGAATATCAGCGAGCACAACAACCATCGCCATCATTTTTATAATAGCAATCACATCAGTCGCAACAACAACCACCCTTATTGCCACTTCAATAAATGCTTCACACACCTGGTAGATTATTTGAAATGGCAACAACAGCAGAGCTCTATTTAACAGCAGAAGTAGTTACTATAAGCCCAAACACAAAAGTTGTCAGATGTTCAAACCTCATCTCAAAATCCCCATTTTAGAGCGAGCAGAAAATATGACAATAAATGGTCTAAAAAAATCAATATTACATTAAAAAAATTTATTTAAATGGAAGTCCTAAAGCCTTCTCAATAAATCCATCTTTCTATATTCTTGTAATCATTACATTTCATGATGATAAAATATTTTTGAGGCATTATGTCAACAGTTTGCAGGCATCGTCTAAACCTCGCCAACATGGTCTTTAAATTACACGAGCCAGTATAGCTGCATAAAAAAATGTGAAGAAATATGATGTCCTCTGAATAAAGTTTATGAAGAATGAGATAAGTTAAGCATATGAAAATGGCCTGACCTGCATTATTACTTTTATGAAGATACCTCTAGTAGCCATTGCATTTTACGACATCAAAAAGTACTGAATAGTTCTATCGTTAAAACTGTCACAAATATAATCTCATTGAAACCATGGTAAGGGACTTAGCTCAAAATTATGCATGAATTGTATCATACCGTCAACAATGCTGATAAAAAAAGTGGACAGAGCTTGCAACCATTCCTAAGTTTCATTTTAGCGTTGGCAGGAGAATAGCAATAAGGCAGAAGGATGTAGTTTTGTATTGCCAACCACTTAGGCCTAGAAATTTCCAAACCTTTTCAATATTTTCATTTATACAAGCCCCTTTTTACTCTATCAAACTTTACTCCTTTAAGGCTTTATATTAGATGCAATTCACATATTTGTTTATGCCTATAGACGTTATGCCTTTATTTTGTAATAAAACCATTTTTGAAGGATTCTTATCAAACAGTCTAAATCTGATTAGTTCATCATTCTAAGTAGAGGTTGGGTAGATTAACGCATTTAATTATTACACTCATACTAATACTCTTTTATCTTTAGATTGGTTATCATAGTTTTTTATTTATAACCTTTTAAATTTGTTAGTTTTAATAAGCCAAGTTACATACATTTGATATTCTTGGGTTAGCGAGCTTATTGATTAAGTTCTACTTTACCTATCTTAATCTCCAAGAGTGTTGCTTGATATACATATGTTAATACCAATTAGACGACCTTCAAATTAACTTTTATTTGTTGTAATGGTTAATGTTGGAGTATCATTGATGGGACTATTGTTTTAGAAAATTTTAAGTTTCAATTTACTTAGTTGCATATTACGATAGTTCGATTCATTATCTACAACTTATGTTCTAAAAATGTCGATTTTGATATTTTAAGGGGATATTTGTAAATAGTTATTAGGAAATAGTAAATAGCATACAGATGGATTTACTTCAAAAGGGGTTTCATAAAGTTTTAATCCAAGAAATATGTAGATTACTAATTTTTTGGGAATTATTGCAGATCAGTACTAAATAAAGGTCAAGCTCTATGAGTATCTTTTGAGAAATATTTTTTATTGATCATGCTTAAAATTTTTATCATGATTCTGAGATAAATTTTAGAATAGATAAATGATATTGCTTTACTTTAGATATTTCACATTATGCACCAATATACAACCCAATAAATGAGAAAACTAAAGTTAGGCATAGGTAACATGAAGTCAGGCAATCAACCCTAAACCCAAACACCCAAATAGATTTGTAACTAGGTTTTCGTCCATGTTCCACCCGAGTAGGTGGAAGCTGGTGAAGAATTGTTTGGGTGACGAGGCCCTAGAAAACGGTTGGGTACACCCTCATGCAATTACATTGAACATAGATTAGAAAACAAAACTATATATTATTCACACATAACGAATCCTTTACTATCTTGATCCCATAGATACATGGTATGTAGGCAGTCTGGAAGATGAAGGATGTCTCCAGTATTCAGGTACTAAGGATATAGGGTGACTGTACAACATTCTCTACAAATAAGGAATAAAATTTACAATCAAGAGATAATTAAGAAAGTTAAGAAAATAGTCTTTGATACTTAGAAGAATCCTGAGGTGGATTAGTCTTGTACTTGGTCGGATGCCCAAAATCCAAGGGGGAGTATAAGACCTTTAATGTTTAAAGACTTGCAGAGATCCTCGTTACAATATATGGGCATATTGTTATCTCTTGTAGGTGACTCAAGACCCGGTTGGCCCCGATGGGTCTAAGTCTCTGGCCAGAGCAATTCATTGTTACTTGTCTGTAAGCCTATAGGGCTATTATATTTTTCCTATCCCATATTAGATAGAAGTGTGGTTTGTTTGACCATGTGGCCACTTATAGGCCATATGGCTATTATGTTTTCTTATCTAGTTTTTGGATAGAAGTGTGGTTTGTTTGACCACTTATATGCCCAATGATAGAAGAGCCCATATTGGCTATGATTTTTATTGTCTCATTCGAACACTTTAGCCTGAATTGGCTATTTCAGTTCCTGAGTATTCAGATTGACATAAAGGCATTAACTTATTGGAAAAAACATTAAGTAGAGATGAAGAAGAAAAAAAAAGTTAAAGCAACTTGAAACTAAAAGAAAAATAGAGACCTGAGTAGATATTTACAATACCTTTCCCTTTTCCAATAAATAACATATCATCAACATATAATGCAATAACAAGGAAATGATCACTATTAGTTTATAATAAACACAATGATCTAATTTATAACACTCAAATCCCAAACTCAAAACAAATGTATCAAATTTTTGGTACCACATCCTAGGACTCTATTTTAGGCCATACAAAGATTTCTTCAATTTTCAAACAAAATTAATTTTACCTTTCACCACGTAGTGCTCTAGATATATCATATAAATATCCTCCTCCAAATCACCATGAAGGAAAGCAGTTTTCAAATCCTTTTTCTCAACCTCCAAATTGTAAGCATCAACAATAGAAAGAAAAAAATTAATGGATGCCATATTTGCAATAGGAGAAAATATCTCACCATAATCAGAACCCTCAACTTGAGAGTAACCTTTCACGACCAACCTTGTTTTGTACTTCTCAATACCTCCATCTGAGCCATTATTTTTCTTGAACACCTATTTGCAACAATAGGTTTTTGTCCTTCAAGAAATGGTACAAGATCCCATGTATCATTCTTTTTCAAAGATGTCATTTCTTCATCCATAACAATCTTCCAAGATTTTGCATCATTCATACTGAATGCCTCTTCTATAGATCTGGGTTCATCCATGTTAATATTTAAAGAAAAAATACATCTCCAATCGTCGGGTGAGTAGATTTCAGGTGGTTTTCTATGCCTTATAGACCTACGAATAAGTTGATTTGGAGGTTCTTCCTCCTCTTCTGAAAAAATTAGAGCTAGATAAGCTCTCTTCAACTTCTTGTCTATAAATTATGGGCCTTGATTCTGTTGCAAGTATGAGTAGTTAGTGTTGTCATTTATGTCAACAAGCTTGTATTGTCATTTATGTCTATTGTTTTGGGATATTATTGCAAGAGTATGAGCATTTGATGCTTTGATTAGTTGCATTATGTTGTCATTAGTAAAGCTATTGGTGTCAACCCCTAGTGTTGCTTTGATAAGCTTCACTCTAGGGATATGTGGTTGAGTTTCTATGTTGCAATTGGTCCAACTATGTTGAGGAAGTGTTGAAGATGATGAGGACGTGTCTTTGGTGCTTGGTTTCCAAATGTTTTTGATAAAAAAATGTTAAAAAGAGGATATAGTGTGTTGTAGTGGTGTTCTGGATTGCAGAAGTGTGCTGTTATGTTGCTCTGTATTTCTTTTAGGTTGAATATATGCATGTTCATTTCAAATATGTTGGTGAGAGATGTTTAGAGGTGTTATATCTAGAATTTAGTGTGTTAGATCATTGTGTAGAAGAAGTTGTATTCACCAATGTGTGAACAGTGTATTGTAGGGGTTTCTAGGAGAAATGTCTTTGCTTCGTGTTTCTCTATAGAGTGGTTTAAGGTCTTGCAAATTTCAGGATGTTTTGATTGTGTTGGTATCATTGTTTAGTCAAGGTGGTTCAATGTTTGGTGCTTCAAAGTTCAATCTCTCAAGTAATAGTGTATGGTAGAGTTGTTTGGATGTACTGGGTGTGTACATTCCTCAAGTGGAATTTTTTGCAAAGGAGTTTGTGAGATTTCAAAATGTTTCTGGAGTATTCTAGGTCATTTTCAATCATTATGTGTGGTTCACAATTCATCCTTGGACTTAAGGAGGAATGTGCTTAAAATTTTAATGGTGTTTACATGGGTAATGATCGGTCTTGTGTTTACACTACTTGTCATGAATAATTATTTTTTACAGAAGTGTGTTGTAGCATGGTGTTGTTGATTTGGGTCCTAGCTAAGGAGAAACTTGATTGGTCCTATTTCACTTCCATCCACCATGGAAGTGTTTTGGCACCAACCTAATTTGAATTTGCATGGTTAATGTGCATAGCTGACTTTAGAGAAGGGTTTCAAGGTTGAAGATGGTATAAGTATGAGTTGAGTTGTTGAAGGATGTCAAGATATAGGTGAGAAATGAAAATGATGTGAAGACTAGAGTTATAGAGTGTGAATTTCAGAAGTGTAGTGCAAGCTTTCATGTGTTAGCTTACTAGATACAATGAGAAAAAGGTTTCTACAGTTCTTCAATCACGCTATGAAGGTGTTGATGACATTGTGGTGGATTCTCTTTTTCTTTGAGATGCTTTTCTCTATATAAAATTTCTTCTCTATCTTCTTTTCTATTATGGTAGTGAGCCCTCTAGGAGGGAGCCCTATTGTATTCAATATTTATATTACTTATATTGTGAGCTAATCCTCATAGTGGTTTTTCCCTTCTTGGGATTTCCACATAAATCTAGTGTTCTCTTATGTATGGTGTTAAGTTTTTTTAGTTTTTGTTATTTTATTTTCATGCTAATTCATCATCATAAATTTAAGGGTTTAATGAATGAATGTGGATCTGAATGTATATGAGGTTTTTGAAATTTTAAGGTACAATTGATTCACCCCCCTCTAAATTTTCTTGTGCATTCAAAAAATTCAACTTTCTCAGGTGTAGAAGGAAGTTGAATCACATCTTTCTGTTTACTTTGTTTTGGATGCAATGATAAAAGAAGGATTACTTTCTCTAAAAGTAATATTTCTAATATATATTACCTTATGTGCAACAAGATCCCAAAGCTTGTATCCTTTCACACCATAACTGTATTTGATGAAGATACATTTCACAACCTTGTTCTCCAACTTTGTTCGCTTCTCCTTTAGAACATGTGTATATGCCTCACAACCAAAAACTCTAAGATGTCTTAATGAAGGCTTACAACTTGACCATGCCTCTATAGAATCTTATCAATAAGAGTTTGCTACAAAGATGATTGTCATTGCACCAAAAGATCGACCTCTTAATGCCCGATACAACCGCTATATTTATACAAGATCCAAGATCCATAAGAGGTGGTTAAACCATGTCACAAAGCCCAAGTTCCACCCTGGCCCACGTCGAGGAGACCAAGGGTAACACCTTGCAACAATCCCCCCCAATGCAAGTGATGGGTTTGAACTTGTGACCTCGGCTCTGATACCAATTGTTGCAAAGACAATTATCATTGCACCAAAAGATCGACCTCTTAATGCATGATAAAACTGTTGGATTTATACAAGATCCAAGATCCATAAGAGGCAATTAAACCATGTCACAAAGCCTATGCATCGCACTGGCCCACGATGAGGAGACCAAGGGAGACACCTTCCAATAGAGTTGATGTAGGAGACATATTAATCAAGTAAAAAGTAGTGGCAATAGCTTTAACTCAAAACCTTTTTTCTAGACCGGCACCACTCAACATACTTCTAACCTTCTCCACTAGTTTCATATTGATTCTTTTTGCAAATCCATTTTGTTGTGGAGAATATAGAGTTGTCTTTTATCTATGAATACCACAATCTTTATAGAATCTATCAAAATCATTAGAGAAAAATTCACCACCATTATCAATCCTCAAACATTTAATTTTATTTCTAGTCTGCAACTCAACCATTTTATAAATTATTTAAATCAACTAAAAACTTCAAATTCACTCTTTAGAAAATATACCCATTTCCTTCTACTATGATCATCAACAAATAAAACATAATATGTGTATTTTCCAATTGAAGGAACATCTATAGCACCAAACACATCAAAATTAATAAGATCCAATACACCACAAGATTTATGAGAACTCAAGTAAAACTGAACATGGTTTTGTTTTCCACAAATACAGTGCTCACAAAAATCAAACTCAAGATTACAATCACTCAAACCTTCAAAAAGGTTTTTATTTTTTAAGGTCCTTAGACCGTTTTCTCCAATGTGGCCAAGTCTTTGGCGCAATAACAAAGTTTTCTTTGTAGGTAAATTTGATTCGGAAGAACAATCACCCTTGGGTACCCAGAATCCATGATCATTTGCTAAAGGTGAAACCCTCACCTCTTCCTATAGAGTAGTCAAAGACTTTCTTTCCATAGAAGTAATATTACACTAAATAGTGCATGCATCAAGATTATACAATGTGTCATATCTAACACCTCTAGAAATCACCATAGCACCTCTAACCATCTTGCATCCTACATCAGAAAATACTACTTGTACACCTGCATCTATTAGATTTTTCATAGATAGCAAATTTTATGCTAATCTAGGGATATGAAACACACCATTAATATTTTTATTCTACCATTAGGAAACCTAATTCTAATTTTTCCATGACCAATAATATTTAAATAAGAATCATTAGCCAAGTACACCTTACCTCCATCAAATTCTTCATATTCAGAAAACAGTATTTATTAAAGGTCATAGGGAAAGATGCATCTAATTCAATTAACCATGCATAATTACTTGCATGAGTTTCCAAAGCTGCAAGGAATGCATCACTATATTCCTTCTAGGACTCAAAATTAGAATCAAATATTTTCTTCTTTTCCTCTTTGCAATTCTTACAAATATTTCCAGGCTTATCGTAGTTCCATCAAATAACGTTGGATATTCCAAGAGATTTAGATGGGATGTTTGTGAAGCTAATACGAACTAAATAGTAAAGTAGTCTAATCCCAAGAATGAAAGGATAGACGATTGAAAAGGGTCTACTTCTATAAACCATTCTATATAATTTTGAATTCTATCCAGCCTTTCTACAATTAGGAAAAAGTCTTTTTGCTTATTTGTCCATGTGAATATGCAATTTTGAGGAGGGAAATCTAAAGATAATTTTATAGTATAAATTCCTTGAAGATTTTCATAAAATTTTGGGGGGATTATGCCTCCTTTTTTGGTTATGGTACAAGATTGAATTGAATTCTCCCCCAATAAGAACTTTCTCCTCTTTCAAATTTGATAAAACTAGGGATATGGCATCCTAAAGGATCTTTTTTTTTTAGTATTGATGTGGGAGCATAAACATTAAATGGCCAAAAACATAGATCAAAGGAAGTTACCTTAATGACCATTCAATGTTGCAATGATAAAATCAATTCAATCTAAGTATTTTTGTCATTCCATAGCACCTCTAAGCCTCTTGAAGCTCTTTGTGCTAGAGAGTATAAAAATTGTCATTTATTCCATTCTTTGAATACTTCTTGTGCCTGATCAGTAGTGAATTTTGTTTCTTGTAGAAGAATGATGTTTCCTTCATTAGAGTCTTCCTGACACTTTATCAAGTGTATTTTGTTAGCCTGTTCATTCAAGCTCCTAACATTCCATGATAGGACTCTCATTGTCCTTGAGGAGAGTAGCAAGCTCTCCTCGGTCTAAGATTTTTATACAATTTAGCCTAGATACCAACAACTCGAAAAACTTCAAACTTAAATATAAAAAGGTCCCATGGATGGAGGGAAAATATCTACAAAGGGTCTACAAAGTTGGAAGATGAAGGCTAACTAAGCGAATCAGAATTAGAACTTGGAGAAACACACCTATGAGAAGCTTATAGTCAAAGATGGTTTATTGGGGCTTGGGACATCAACAATTTGCATGAGGACAAACTACTTATATGAAAACCCCTTTGAAGAGTGAAACCTCATTGCTACAAAAGAATACTAATTGTGTCGGTATCCGACACATCCCAAGATGTTTAAAGTATGATACTTGTACCATGCTAAAGATAGGAATGGAAACCTAGACA
This sequence comes from Sequoiadendron giganteum, assembly GCA_007115665.2. Lineage (NCBI taxonomy): Eukaryota > Viridiplantae > Streptophyta > Pinopsida > Cupressales > Cupressaceae > Sequoiadendron > Sequoiadendron giganteum. The sequence continues at coordinate 647,501,602 of CM021100.1, forward strand.
CAAATACTACTACCAGATCTCTAAACCACAAGCCCTGCACACTTAAAACACAAAAAAAATGTTAGATCAGGTCCCCTTTATGGGATGTAATTCATAATTGACGAGGTGTGACAAAGGAGGATAGTTAGCAAAGTTTTTTTGGTTAATTTGAAGTGGCCCATCATTCAAGTCACAACCTATATTTACAAACATATTTGCTACTTTATTACCTTCTCTATAGCAATGGGTGAGTTGGTAATAATCAAAGCCTTATAACATTTTGAAGCCCTGATTTAGGATGGAGCTTAACAACCAACTAACTAAGTGTTTTGTTTTTACATTCATTGATTATGATAATAGAATTCCCTTCAATCCATATATGTTTAATGCTTGTTGCCTTTGCCAATTTTAGAATTGCAAGTAATGCTTGTGCCTTTGCTTGATTATTTGTTTTATTTGGAAATTTTAGCATGAGGGCAGTAATAATATTTCCTAAATGATTCCTTCGTACACAACCTATGCCAAATGTACTTGGGTTCCCTCAAGAGGCCTCATCGAAGTTGGGTTTTTCCACTCCCAATGGAGGTGGATTCCATACTACACTATTGTGATTGGGTTTGGTTTTTGATATCCATGTTCCAGGGTTTGGTGGATGGATTGACTCCTGTTGGGAAGATATTTTTGCATCCCAATTTGAGAATATTTTACCTAATCCATTTGATTTATATGTATCAAACATTAGTAGTTCAAAAATTGAACTTCTAATTTTGCATATAACTTGTTCCATTGTATGATATTATTTTTCTTTTGTTCCTTTCCCAACATAAGCACCATATTAGAATTGAGGGGATTGTTATCCAAATTGAGGAGTGTAAGATTCAAAAATTTAAAATGGCTAAGGTTAAGTAGAAACCACTCTACAAAATATCTAAGCCCAAATTTCAAATCTAAACAAGAGAGTACAAATGATAAAAGAGAACAAACAAGAATAAAAACATAAAAGAAAACTCCCCTATCAAAGTTGATTCATCTCCCTTGCTTTTCCTCCATTCTTTCTCAAGTTGCAAAGATTTTCCCTCAGATTTTGAAGTGCTTGAATAGCTACAAATTACAATGATATAATAGCAAGAAATTTGGAGAAATATGGTTGGTAAATCAAAAATGAAGGAGGAAGGCTTCTTTTATAGAAAAGATTTCGAACAGACAGACAAGATTGATCTTCTAGAAAGATGCCACAATCAACGGTTAAGAGTACATTCAACACAGAGGAATGGGGGTTACAAAATGAACGGTCAAGATTGAGAAGAGGCCAGATTCAATTGACGGTTGAGATTTGAAAATGAGAAAGTGGAGGGAGATAATGGAGAAATTAAAAATTAAAATCATTTAATTCATGAGAACGAATCTTTGACCAAGTGGAGGCATAAATTATTTATTTGAGGAAAAGATAAGTGGGCATTTAATTAAAATGATTTTGCAACCATTTTAATTAAATAGGAGGAAATAGAAAAAGAGATATTAAATAATTAATTTGAATCAATTATTTAATGAGGGAGAAATATCAAAAGATAGTCAAATAATTTAAAATTTATTTGACTATAGAAGAATCAAAAGATTAATGAATAGACAAACAATTCATAATAATTATTTGACTATAGACGAATAATGAAGAGCAAATAATTAAATAAATAATAATTTATTTAATTATAGAACGAAATACTGTTAGCGATGCAATTAAATAAATAATTTAATTGATCAGAGGAGAATAAAGATAAAGAAATTAATTAATTAAATATTTAGAATTATTTAATTAATAGAGGAATGTGATCAAAGATAATAATTAAATAATTAAAATTACTTAATTATGCAAGGAAGAATAGCAAGACATTTTTCAATGTATTTTGCCCCTCTTTCACATAATGTGATTTAAGCGTTGTGTCAAAGAATAAAGAAGAAATCCAGGTTCAGATCATGCCCTAGTGTGTCTCAGTGGAGGTGGGATAGACCTATTCCCCCTCATAAATATTTCCTAATTTTCAAAAATATTGAGAAATTATTCTGAAAAGCCACTTTGATGCATTGACAAGAGAAGAATTTAGCTCGTGGGCCATCAAGATGATTGCAGATGGAAGATGTTAGTGCGAAGAAGATGGATGTTAGTACAAAGAAGACGTATATTAGCATGGAATTAGTCAAAATGGAAAGGGATGGATATTCTTGCTTTATAGATGTCAAATTGCATGTTTATCATCATTGGGTGGTAAAATTATGGCAAATGGATCACAAACACCATGGTATAACATTGACCAAGGTGTGCAATGTTATCACTTGCAAAATATAAACATTCAAAAGCCAAGGAATGCCATGACTCATACTAAGGACCCAATTGCCCCAATCTTTTTGTCAAGAAAAACAATAGACAACATGCAAAGAAAATAGATCATGATCCATTATTGCCCCTATAAATCCATGATAGGACATCCTCGAGGTAGCTAGTAACATGATCGAAAAAATCCAATCAAAAAGATAAGACAAAGCTAGACCAATAAAGTGTTTTCCAAAGAGATAATGTTCGTCGATAGGATTGACAAGATTGATTGATATGATTGATTGCTTGACTGAAGGTGATTGATAAGCAAACAAAGTTTGGTTAACTAATTTTTTTGATTGTGCCTAGTGTCAGGAAAGACACATCTTGATTAAGGCAAGATTAATTGACCAAAGATGATAAAGTTGATTGACCAAGTGAAAAAATTGAATTGATTTGATAAAGTTTTATTAATGTTATTAACTGATGTGATGACACCTAGTTTCAGGAAAGACATATCCTGTTTAAGGCAAGGAACACATTTGATAAATTTGACCTATTGACCATTGTTCATAAAGCACCTAATTGCAAGAAAGACATATCATGATTAAGGTGAATGACCAGATTGACCAAAGAAAAAGTCTAATCTCAGGAAGGACACGTCCTGATAAAAGACAAGAGATACGACTGAATGAGACAAATGACATAATGTCCCATTCCGATACAAGACCAATGACTTGATCAATTGATTAACGATAAGATGATTGATTGACTGGAGATAAAATATTTGTTGGTTATGTTTTCCTGTTGATTCATGATTTGGTTTGAATGATGATTTCTTGGAGTTAAAAAACAAACTCAACAAACTCTAAAGGACTGACCTAGGGCCTCGAGGGCTCATCGATTGATGGCCTTGCCTATGTTATACATGCAGAGACCTAATAGTTTGACATGACTTGACTTTGTTTTATTTGGCAAAAGACTGAATCATGATTTTATTTGGACCAACCTAAAAAGAGTGACCTAATGTCTCGGGGGCCCATTTAAGATGAGCCTTGCCTACGTAGCAAATGCATAGAGGCAACGTAGTTCAAACATACTAACACATACTAACTCTATTTTTAGGAGTTTCACTTTTTCTGATGTTTTTGGATTTTAAGGGTTTTATAAATTTTTTGGATTTTGATATTTTATGATTTTTTAAATTGGATTTTGATGTTTTATGATTTTTTCTTGGATTTTGATGTTTTATGATTTTTTTTGGATTTTTGATGATTTTATGATTTTTTTGGATTTTGGTGTTTTAAAAGTTGATACCATGTGTAGGATCCTAGGAAGACATAAGCCAAGGAATTTCCCCTAGTCAGGTATAGGAACAACTTATTATGCATAACAGGAAGTAGCGGATGAATGCAAAGGATGATCATGAAGGCAAAGGATACTAGATGTCTATGGTTCTCAAGCCATGGAAAGGATGACAAAACTTTTATATGGGTGAATGAGACTTTGTTAAGGATTATAAATATAAGTATCATGACAAATGTATGTGAAAGATACTCACAATCAACCAAGCAAGCATGCACAAAGATCTAAGGACAAACATAATCTTTCCCATAGTCAAGCTGAAAACCAAATAATAGGTGATGATGATGACAATTTTGTTTTATATGGGAAGGACACATCCCAAAACAACATGAGGATTGGGAAAGACATATCCCATGGATGATAATGTAACTAAAGGATCAAGGTTTGCGAAAAGGATGGGAAAAAAGGCAATGGATGTTTTGGATGATGTACTAGATTCTATAGCAAGATTGTATGGATTAGGCTTGTTGCATTTGAAATGACTAACCTTAGGACTAGATGGGATTATGGAGGGAACTTGTATAAGTGGATTAGAATCCTTAAACCAATTACAAGGGAAAACAAATTCCAGCAATAGGTATGGAAAGATAATGGATCAATTTTGCCAAAGGATAGGAGACATGAGAATTATTGGCTAAAAAAATTATCATATGATCTCCAAGGACGACGTCATACATGAATTTTTTTTTCTCCGAGGTATGGGTTTGGATAAATTCTATGAAGGAAATGAAATGATATTTCATGGATCTAGTGTATGACCAAAGAATACACATGTCAATAATTTTCCCAAAGCATGATTTATGTTTGTGCCCCATTTCTTATCAAGATCAAGGTAGGTGGGAAAATGGATGGAAACGATATGGATTAAATGGATAGAAATGAAATTCTATAAGAAAGGAATGGGAGATGAGAAAACTTTCCCCCAAGTGTAATGGTCCACATAGATAATTTCTCTTACACATGACACCTATTTGCTAGGTTTTCATCATGGTACTTATCCAAAGTGCCATATAAATGGTTTTCACTATTAGACAAAAAATTTCTCTTTACTTTTTTTCCTTCTTTCTTTTTCTTTTCCTTTTTCTTGTGGATGTCACACAAGACATATGTTTGCCAGGTTTTCATCAAGGTGACAATTTTTTTGATTTTTTATATCGACTTGATGTTCTGTATGATCACTGATTTTTCTGAATCCTTTGATGGTGTTGATGTAGATACTAGTGTCATGATATGCCAATAGTGACCTTTATGGAGTAATTGTCTTGTCAGGATCATGCCACTTGCATACAATTGATCGACGTCATTTTGATCCTCTCTGATACTAGGTTTGGCCTTATCAAAATATGCACATTGTGATAGAGTTCCATTTGATTCCTTATGATAAAGAGTTGTTGTCAAGATGCGATGAATTTGTGATGTGGGATTTTTAGACTTTAGGCGAGATGTAGGATTATGATGGATAATGGTAGAGCTGGATGGATTATTTGAACATTTGGATGTAGCAATTTTTATTTTCCAAACTTGGGATGGTGGATAATTGAGCTTGGAATTTTGATTGGGATAGTGTTTGGAACCAACACTTTTATATGCCTCATGTGATGAACATTTTGAACGAGGTGGACATTTTTTATATGTGGGAGACCTCTTTTCTTGTGGCTCCACATTTTGATTGGTTATTGGAATTGAAATCTTTTCTTTACTTGATCCATTTTTCTTTGGGATCCATTTTAAATTTACTTGTCCTCTTGGATTTTGCATTCAATGGCCTTTGATATTTGATTTTGGATATTAGACTTGTAATAATTTTGTTTTTTTTTGGTTCCAATTGATTGGATCAATTATGTTAGAATGATGGTTTATGATGTGGATGGAAGGAATGTTGGCAGCAACCTTATGATAATGACTACTCATAGCCCCCATTTTGATGTTTGTATTGGATAAATTTTCACCTAATATCAATTGTCGAGGTATCACTAACATCATTTGATTTGCTAATTGAAGAATAGACAAGCCCTTGATGTCTAGGATTTTCATAAAATTGTACTGGTTCTTGAATGTTCTTCTCATGTAGGCCTATTCCTCTTCCTTGATACTGCATGCTCTGACAAATTATGTTTGTGATGGGGTATTTGTTGTTTTGAAAACAAGATGTGAAGCCATCATTGTGTATGTGGAAATTGTTTCTTGGAATCTCCTCATCTACAAGAAAGCCTCCTTTGACAAAGGTGGATGATCCTAGTTGGTAAGATATTTTATCTTTATCATTCATCATGCTTGTGTCTTCTTGATCATTTGGGATGTCGATTTGATCCATGGTAGCTTTTGCATCTTCTTCTTTGACTTGATCTGTGGTAGCTTGTTTATGTTCTTCTCTGACTTGATCCATTTCATTTGTTTGATTATCTATGTGTCCAAGGGAGGCAAGTGTCTCATCTTTGAAAATGGAGGCGTTTGGAATTTGGATAGGACCAACTTCAAATGTTTGATCATAAATGGTATAAAGGTCAATTTGAGGATCATTTTGGATTTATTGTTCAATTGTAGGATTTTGATCAAAGATAGGTTTTTCTTGGATGACATGATGAGGAATGGGATGTTCATTAGATATTGGATTAACTTGGATATCATAAGCATCTATAGGTTATTTTTGGGTAACTTGATCTAGATTTGTCATGGATTTTATTTCATCATGCTTTGGTCTTTTCTTTGGACGTATATCCCAAGGTTTAGGCAATGGAATACAATTTTGGGCAATGATAGGGTTTTCTTTGATACTCAGGATTTTGACATGGCAATAAAGGATTTCAATAGCAAGATATTTTTTCAGTATTGGCAAGTGATGGAGGACATGATGGAGACAAATGGTTAAAAAGGTGTAGGATTATCAATGTGATTGGATCTCTTAACATTATTTTCATTTAGGATTCAAACAAGTTCCTTTTCTAGTTGTCGTTGGAGAGCAGTAATTAATGTGTTTTTATTGGATGATATTGTAGTTTGGGATGGGATGGATGGAAATGGATTAGTGTATGATGGATTAGGATAATATGAGGAGGATTGGAATGGATTAGTGGATGATAGATTAGGATAGGATGTGAAGGAATGGAATGAACTATTGGAAGGTTGGTTTCCCTTGTCAAGGTTAGGATAAGGATGATTAATGGATGTTCATTGGGGATTAGTGGTATGGATTGTGTTAATTGGTTCTTGATAAGGAGGATAGATGGATGGGGGACTAGAGCTTATGAATTGTTGGTAAGATGGTTAGACAGATGGTTGACTTGGGACTATGGGTGATTGGTATTGACAATTGAGGATGGATTGGTATTCAACTTGACTACGAAGAAGATCAAGGTAAAGTAAAGAAATTATCATGAATTTAGATTAGGATGGATAAGGAAAACTTAGAGAGGACCATATAAAACTTATGACCTTTGGATGACAATGCAAGGTGACAATGCAAAATGTATATGAAACTAAACTATGTTTTTTGTGATTTTCAAGGATATAAGGATGCAAAGTACCAATACCTAAGATGAAGATTAAGGAATGGTGGAATGATAATGACCCTATGAAAAAGGGATATGATATGAAAGGATGATAAATGAAAATTGGGGTATGAGACTAAGTTATTTTTTTGTATTTTTTTGGATTATAAGGATATGAGGATGGAAATGATAATGCACCTAAAACTAGAGGTTCAAAAGAAATGATGATAATGACCAAAGGATATGGTATGATAATGAAGCTAGAGTGAGACTAAAGGATGTCAAATTATACTAAGGATGTGGACCTCAAGATTTAAGATAAAGCATACTAACCAATCTATGTTGATCCAAGATGGGAATGCAAGATGATATGAGATTAAGCTATGTTTTTTATGATTTTTGGTTATAACGATGCAAGGTCAGTATCCAAGGATAATGATGAAGCTAGATAAAACTAATGGATGTAAAGGATACCAAAGGTTGCTAATTAATGATGAAGGATAATGATATGGAGACTAAATTAGGCTAATTTAATGATCAAGGGTAGTGATGCAACTAAGGCTAAGATGAAATGAATCTATGTTTTTTATGTTTTTGAGATATAAGGATGCAAAGTGAAAGTGAAATTTAAGTCCAAGACTAAGGATTGATAGGATGATAATGAAGTTGTGGTCAAAGAGTATAATATGAATCTAAATGACACTAAGGATGTGAATCTTAAGATTTAATACAAAGGATGGTAACCAAGATATTGCAGGTCCCAGATAACAAACCAAAATGTCATTGACCTTTGTGATAATCAAGATGATAGTTTTGACAAGGTGAGTCTAAACTAAGACACAAGTTTGAGACTCAAGTTTTGACCAGGATGAAAATGGAAAAGGTTGATAAAATAAAAGATGTTCAATGAAAATTTGCATAAGAAACCATGGATTGTCCAAAGGATTGATACTATTCCTATGTATGAAATCTAAAAGGGATATGCAACATAAGGTCTAGGATTAATTTTTGCAAGGGATGAGGAAAGCAACCTAAAATGCAATGTAATCCTAAATGAAAGTGATGGAATGGATGGGAAAAACTCTGCAAGTCTCTGGTTTAGAAGTATGTTATCTACTAAAATTGCACCCTATTGAATATGAAATTCAATAATTCAGTGAAACATGGGAAGACCTCTAAAGTTGTGGGTAACTTGTAAGAAGAGGTCAACCTCAGGAGAATGTCAAATTCCTATGGTGTCACCTAAAACTACTCTACTTAATTTGTAGAGGAAAAGGGTAGAAGGAGATAACATAAACTGAAAAATACTCCTATGGTGATGCACCTAAATGATACTTGGACCTGAAACTCAGATTTCCTACACTTGCATACAATGGCTAGAAAAACAAACTTGCACAACTTACTTCTATGATTTTTGCATAAGTATTTTATAAAGAGGCTTTAATGCTTAGGCTCTTAGGAGGAAGGAGACTTCATAGCTAAAAGCAACCTGCATTCTTGACATAGATTATAACCTGCAATAACACACTTCTCAGCAAATAGGTGCTTAACCCGAGACAAAATTACCAGGAAATGAAAAATACTTCACAAGTAATTTGATCAATCAATAAGATGTACACAATGAAGCAAAAAATAAGAAGGAAAAATATATTCCATTCAATGATACCGAAGGTCTACATTGTATTTCATGTCTAAATGAGTTAAAAAACTCAGCCTTTTTCTTCAAGGACTGCAAAGTCACAAAACATAAAAAGAAACAAGTAAGATCTGATTACAAATGAGTCACACAAGTGACTATATCCAAATCCCAACAAGATTCCATCAAAAAAGGATCTAGAAACTTCATTTTCATATACCTCCAAAAAGCCTAAAATCTAGCAATTAGATCTCCTCCAAATGAGCTTCAAAATGCAAAAAAAGTTAAATTTGACTACGTCAAACATGATGACACATGAAACAACCCTCCAAAAGAATATATTTTATCAAAAAAGAAATTAAACACCCCTATATTCCCTCCTCATGTTGGACAATTGTTTTAAATCTCCCTATATGCTTGTAAGAGCATAAATCCTCAACAAAACTCATAAAGGTAAGCTCATAAAGGCACAAAAGGTTCAATTGTTTGCATTTGACATAGCAACTCGATTTAATGATTTATAGCAATATCATTAAACTCAAGTGATTTACATTTTCAAATGAAAGCAAAAATAAAAGGGGAGCTATAGTTTTGGTTTTACATGGTCAAGGTAACAAATAAGTCACAAAGACTTAGCTTGTTTCATGGCACATTATAGCTTAAAGCATATACAAGGTTTAAAAGGAAAAAAAAACATAAGACATAAAGTCTTAGCCCACGAGTTAATTAGTTACCCTTGTATTTCTTTTTAAACCATGGAAAAAATGCCATTTCGTATGCATATGTCAGCCTAGGGTTTTCGACAAAAACAAGACAAAAAGATAAAGCATTTCATTTTCACTTGAAACTTCTGGAAAAAGTCACTGTCAACATAGTAGGGTTTTTGTAGCTTTATTATGAGATTTTTTTGCAGATTCAGAGGGATCTCTAGCAGTTACTTGACAAACTCGGCCCTTTGATGCTCAGGTAAGCCTCTTGAAAGCATTTCTCTATAGTTTTATTGTATTTTTGGCTTTAATGGCCACAAGTTTTGTTGAATTGGGCATGTTTTCCTTTTCCTGTGCATTTGAATTTTCTGAAATTGAAGGCCACGTACATGGCTGTGGCTTCCCATATTTACATTTTCACTATTCCATAAGAAAATGTTGCCTTATGAAGAAAAATGGTTTGCAAAATGATTTAATGTCATTGCATAGTCCGGGAATTATTCAAAAATTCCATCTCTTTTCCATTCCTTCATGAAAAATACCCTCTCCTTAACTTGTAGGTCAATGGGTTTCTTCTTCTAATCAGTCAAGAGTCTCATGTATATTTAAGATACTTCGAGCTCCACACTTGCCGCTGCTCACTACCACTGTAGATTGCCTTCACACATATTTATTTGCATGCATTAAGTTCTATTATCGCTTACTAGTATACCTGAATCTCATTAGAATGTCCTCATGAGTTGAAACTGAAACCTCATGATATACCCTATATTCCTTTGCCTTTTTGCAAAAACACAAGTCTTGATAAACCCAACACATAGTGAAGCTTGTGCCACTTACATGATATATTTATTCCTTATGTTCTAGAAACCCGAAATGATTTGACCTTTCAAAATAAGTGTCATGATTTCCTTTAATTTGTTAGATTCCTTCCTAAGATCATTACTCCATTCCTTAATAAAACTCTAGGAGATGATCAACAGATCCATTGCAGACCTCTACTTCCAAACTTTGGTAGATAGATACTCTATCATTTCTTAGATATTATAACAGTGTGATGATGTCCTTGAGACTGTCACTTAATCTACATGTTATTTTTCACTTGTGTACAAGTAAACTCTTGCATGGAAAAACAATAATAATATTTAGAGTTTCCCTTATGATTATTTATTTGATCATACCGTGGCATCACTCCAATTATCACCAACACAGAAACCTATTGTGTATTCTTGAGTGTACTTACTTTACTCAGCTTATACATGCACAAACTGTTAATAAAAAGTCTTCATAAATCATAGACCATTGAAGGGAACCCCCTTTTATTTATTTTTATATTCATTTCCTCGTACCTTTTAAGTTCATGCACAGACCCATAGTTTCACTCAACAAGTTGAGTATGTTTTTGACTTCCATACAAAATATTTTCTATAAAGTAATAGTAATCTAATGATACAGAATCCCTAATGTCTCCCAAACATATTTAGAGATACTCTGTTAGCTTTTATCATTGCCATTGCTTGAATTTTCCTTCTTTCTTCAAAAATCTTGAAGCTCTTCTACAACTGTAATACCCTCTTTGGAACCTATCTATGACTGTCATGTTGGCATTACTCTCTCTACATGGCATTGTTTAATGTATTTAATCACTTTTTTGTCTAAGGAATTTCAATCATCATATTATTAACAAGTTTTCATACTCATGAATATGTTCTTGCAAGACATATAACTTGTCTATACATTGGGCAAGAACTAGCCTTTAACTCTATTTCAGAAACTCTATCATTTCACATGTTCACTTTTTCCTTAAAATTGTGGCATGCTTATTATTGTCCTTATATTTGTGTTCTTGCATCACTTTTATGTGTTATCGAATCATGCCTTCATGACTGCTTTTCAACTTGATTTCATCGTTCCTTAAAATCATTCTCGTTATCTTCATGACTTGAGATTGTCATCTTATGAATTGCCTTTTCATTGACTTATCATTGAATTTTCAAGATCAGTGTTCATAACATAATATCATTGCCATGCAAGAAAGATTATTGTTATAAAATAGTCAATGCACTATTGTTTATCTCCATGAAGATCACCGTTGCGTGCAATGGTTACTAATCTTATCATTCACTCAGTAGCACTGTACTTGTATTGTTCTTAATGACTTTTCATCAATCCATCATTAAACACTGCCTTTGAAACACACCGACTATGCTTCTTTTGTCTTTATAGCTGCATCATGATGCCTATTCAAATTAGGCTGCATTCCTGACCTGGTATTCATCCCTCACTATCTTTCTCTTTTTATTATAATTCTATTGAGAATATATTTATAATTTGTGACAACAAACTAATTAATTCACTATTATGAATGATAAATACCTATTCGATAGAATTACAATGAAAGAATCAACACTCTTATCCATGTCAAAACATAGGAGGACAGCATGTCAGGCTCAACCCTCATGGGAGCCACATTTTATCCCACATGCTGCAATTAGATAAAAAAAATAGTAACATAATTTTCCCTATATTTGCACAGGAAGAAAAAATGTTAGAAATATATGTGCATATGAAAGATGTGCTTGATAATCATGTTACTTTGTTGAACATGTTTGGCATACTAGTTGTTTTAGTGCACATAATGATCAGGTTGTATGTTTATAGATGAATGTGCATATGTTGTCTAATGAATTTTCATTTCTCTAACAACTAGAAGCACATTTTCTCATTGCTTGATAATCATGTTACTTTCTTGAACATCTTTGGCATACTAGCTATTTTATTGCATATAATGATCAGGTTGTATGTTTATAGATGAATGTGCATATGTTGTCTGATGAATTTTCATTGCTCTAACAAAATTTTCTCACTCAGATGCAAGCAACTAGAAGCAACAAGAAAACAACAGTTGGACGCAAGACAAGCAAAGGACAAAAGATGACAACAGACAACTCAACCAGCACCAAGACTCGTCATTCAGGCAATGACGAGTCACCTTTCACACTATGTGCATTTATTTTCTATTATGTCTATAAATTTATAATATTTTCCTTCATTTGCATTAAAGAAATTAGTCTCATGACTTGTGTGAGACCTTTACACATTTATATTGTCAATAAAGATTTGTACAATCTTTCCTATTTTATATGCATACACATAAATGCAGTTCAGTAATGTAATATTTTCATTTTTCATTTTTATACACATGAACGAATATAGCAGCACCAAAATGAACAATACTTTCATTTTAAAACTCCAAAAGCTCTACCTGATTGAGATAATAGTGAAACTGGGGTGATCCCACAATAGTGGTTTACATTTTTTGGCCAGATTGGACACTGAAATTATTATTTTTAACTAAATATTCACATTCGGGCACCTGTAGCGGTTAAACCATGATGAATTTGAAGATGATACAAACTAGAGTCTCATCACATTTTTTCTATAGATTCTAAAATTAGTTTTTTCAAAATTTTTGGAATTAGATTGCACTTCTTTTTCCATCTCCCATGAAAACTGGTTTTTTCAGAAAACAACATTTTTAAAAAGTGACGCTCACCGTATACAACATAACTTTTTTTGTATGAAGGATAAAATTCTAATTTTTTCGAATTTAGATTTTTAACTATGATATCTAGCACTTCCATTTAGTCTCATAGTTTTTTATTGGATATTTATTCCTTAATCAAGTTTTGAAGTCAAACCAATTGTAATTCAGACATAGGTGGACTGTATACAACATAACTTTTTCTGTATGTATCGAAATTCAAATTTTTTTTTTGATGGATCAAGGACATCAATACCCAGCACGAAATTTTTTTAAAAAAAATTATTTTTATAATTTTCTATTCTTCCACATGTGCAAAACAAAGAGCTCGATTTTCGGTGAAAAACCTATGTTTAATAAAACTAAAAAAACACATACATAATAAAACCAAAATATATTAAAATTTTATTCGTTGGATAGCTCGTTCTAAGGACTACCATCTTCCAATTGGGTTTGTGAAGTTTCCTCCATTTTCATCCTCAACTTGAGCTTCGAAGGGAAAAAATCTGCTAAAATTTGGTGGAAGAGGGGGAGAAGGGCAAAAAAGGGGGGTTCGAGCGAACCCCCATTCAAACGAACCCCACTTTGCTCGGAAGGGTGAAGGGGGGTTCGCTTGAACCCCCCTTTCTTTTGAATTTTCCATTCGTTTCTATGAAGAAACGTGACATCATAGGGTTCGAGCGAACCCACCATGCAAAAGGGGGTTCGCTAGAACTAGGGGTTCGACCGAACCCCTCTTTTGGGTTCGTGTGAACCCCCTAGTTCGAACGAACCCTTTAAAACATGAAATTTTGAATGTATGATAATTTTTACAAATTTCCTTCCTCATCAAAATTGTACACCACTATTATGGGTTTACCCATTGGGTAATATTTTGGTGACCTCTGCTAAATGTTTTTCTGCTAAATATTGGACCAAATGCCTAGGCTTATCTATTGGGCATGAAGTCACTAGAAAAGATTCATAACATATCTGAAAGTAAATTGTTCAATGCTATAACTCACTAGATCAGTTTATTATACCTTGGAAACTTATTCAGACACCAAAACTACATAATTAAAACTACCTAATTGTGCTTGACAATAATTAGGGAAAAGAAAATTGCATCTAGAAACCTACCCTACACTAACAACAAGACAAAAATACTTAAGTAAAACCATTTAGAAGATGACTGAAGTAGTTTCCCTTTCTTCTCAAAATACAATGACTTGCATGTTTAAGGAGTGCTAAGAAAAGATAGGACACCGAGAAAATTTCAACAAGATTAAGTGCTTCCCCTTGAAAGAGGAAAACAAGTTCACTTACCTCATCAAACTGATCATAAGTATTGTTGTTCAAAAGAGGATAAGTGAGTTGAACATACTCTTGTTCAGCTGCAAATGCATTGTTGATGTCATCTTCAACTGTGATTTCATGTACTCCAATGGCCTTCGGTATTCCAATGGCCTCCGATACTCCAATGGCCTCCATACTGGCTAAAAATCTGACTGGACAATCCCTTGAAAGGACAAATCTTGAGCTTTCATTGTTGGTTGCTTGCACATTCATTGTTGCTCCATCCATTGAACTAGAAAGAAAATAATTTGAATGCTTAGAAACAACAAAATTACCTTCACCTTGCATAATAACCTACCATATTGACTCCTCCATAGTGAGTGGACAATCCTCTTCCACTAGGGTAGCTAATAACTCGTCAAAGTTATTAACTCTTAAAAGGATCTTACAATCAGCTTGTTTAACCTTAAAATCCTCATTATCACTCAAAGAGATACACTTCGAAATAGGCTTTCCTTCTTCAATGAAGGAAGGCAAGTGTTCAAACAATGAAGTAGCCTCTTGAAACTGACTTTCAACTAGTATATCAATGTTTATCTCTAATGTACAACAAAAAGGAAGCTCTTCTAACCAGATAAGATATTGTAAATCAAGTTCATGAGAATTTTCTTGTTCAAACTTGTGAACCTGCTGTTGAATTTCAACATGAGTGCCAAACTCCTGTAATAGATCTGCTTCCTTGTGATCCAATTTTGAATAAAAATTTCCAATTATATCAGTGCACACCTCTTCATAAAGCTCAATATTATCATTTCATCCATAGCATGCTCAAAAACATCAAATCCGATTGTACTTGCTCGTCTTCAACAACCACTTTCACTTTCTCCTCCTGTTGTCTAGGCTAAACTATTGAAAACTTTGGATCAATTCCAATAGAAGTAGGAGGATCATTAGATAAAACAAAGGAAGATCCATCTTGAGAGGTCTTCTATTGTTCAAACCTTTGTCATTTTTCTAATCTATATTGCTCCATAGCTAAATGTAGCAAGTGTATGTTCCTAGTCTCCTCCACATTGAGTAAGTTGTGTGGGTCAAGAATCTAATCTTCTTCTACTTCCTGGATGCTAGAGCATGATTCCATTTGCATGATTGATAGAGGGACCTCATAAGGTGAAAAATATGGGCCCTTCCAACTTGGAAACTTAGAAGGCTCATTGGTAGGCTCACTAAAGGACTCAAAAGGTTTCTCTTGTTTAAAGCTAGGGAATTTGGACTTGGCAACCTCATTCACAAGATGATTCAACATTACAGGAAGAGTTGAGCTGAAACTAGGAATGGAAAGGGCTTCCTGGGTCTCATACCATTGTTCTTGATAATTTGAGTAAGCTCGATTACTTTGCACCTGAGTGGACAAAAACTTCATTTTCTCCTCTTTAGTAGCTATCTCTCGACTTCCTTCAAACTGAATTCTTTTTGCCACCCACTCTTGATCATAAACAAATGATTGATCATCCAACTCATGTTGTTACGAGATGATTTTTTTTTGCTTCTTGATGTTAATCAACATCCAATTCATATGTGAGAACACCTTACCAATATCATTAATCTTCATATGTTCAATATTTTGGCTCAAATCCCACAACACATGATCAAATTGTTGGGTCAAAACCAATACACTCTTATAAGGATGCCCCCGAGTCTGATTATGTCAATAGTCATGCTGATTGGCATCAAAAACATCCTCTTGGGGTTGATTTTGATCGTATATTGGCTGATATAAAGGTTGAGCAGGAGTGGGAGGGTGGGAAACATAATGAGAATGTTTGAAGTTTTTTGTTACAAAGTCACTTGGAATAAAAACAACAAGTTGTTCTGTATAATATGGCTAATAAGAGGACATATTTGCATGAATAATAACTAGACATTGTAAGGATAAAACATGAAACATAGCAAGCTTAAATAACAAACCTTATTAATTACAGGTAACTGGACTGCTGAAATTAGTTGTTATGAGGTTGGAGTCACCATGGTGTTGTTTGCACCACCTCCAAAGGGCTGATAATACTAAGAAAAGCACCAAAGTTTTCAATACTGTGATATTCTCAATGATGAATTGGCTTTCTGCTACTTCCCAAACTTAGAGTCCCCATGATATGATGATGTTAATCTCTGAAAGGCCTAAAAGTCACTGGCTGCATATCAAAAACTAGTAGTAACATGTATTCTTTAAACTGTCCTGATTCAAACAGTCCCACCGGGTGTGCCAAAAACTATTATCTATTGAATTTGCACCTTGTTGAATTTGAAATTCCAAAATTTAGTTAAACATGAGAAGACCTCTAAAGTTGTGGGTAACTTGTAAGGAGGTCAACCTCTTGAGAAGGTCGGCTTCCTATGGTGTCACCTAAAACTACTCTACTAAACTTGCAGAGGAAAAGGGTAGAAGGAGATAACATAAATTGAAAAATACTCCTATGTTGATGCACATAAATGATACTTGGACTTGAAACTCAGATTTCCTACACTTGCATAGAATGGCTAGAAAAATAAACTTGCACAACTTATTTCAATGAGTTTTGCATAAGTATTTTATAAAGAGGCTTTAATTCTTAGGCTCTTAGGAGGAAGGAGACTTCACGGCTAAAAGAAAAAAATATTCCATTCAATGATACAAAAAAGATATGCACACAATGAAGCCAAAAATAAGAAGGAAAAATATATTCCATTCAATGGTACCCAAGGTCTGCATTGTATTTCATGTCTAAATGAGTTACAAAACTCAGTCTTTTTCTTCAAGGACTGCAATGTCATAAAACAAAAAAAGAAACAAGTAAGAATTGATTAAAAATGAGTCACACAAGTGACTATATCCAACTCCAAACAATAATCTATGAAAAAAGGATCTAGAAACTTCATTTTCATATGCCTCCAAAAAGCCTAAAATATAGCAATTAGATCTCCTCCAAATGAGATTCAAAATGTAGAAAAATTCAAATTTGACTAAGTCAAACATGATGACACATGAAACAACCCTCCAAAAGCTCATATTTGCTCAAAAAGGCAATTAATTACCCCTATATGCCCTCCTCATGTTGGAAAATTGTTTCAAATCTCCCTATATGCTTGCAAAAGCATAACTCCTCAACAAAACACATAAAGGTAAACTCATAAAGGCACAAAAGGTATGTGTTCAATTGTTTTCATTTGACATAGCAACTCGAATTAATGATTTATAGAAATATCATTAAAGTCAAGTGATTTACATTTTCAAATGAATGCAAAAATAAAAGGGGAGCTATGGTATTGGTTTTACATGGTCAAGGTAACAAATAAGTCATGAAGACTTAGCTTGTTTCATGGCACATTATAGCTTAAAGCATATACAAGGTTTAAAAGGCAAAAAGAACATAAGACATAAAGTCTTAGCCCACGGGTTAATTAGTTACCCTTGTATTTTTTTTAAACCATGGTAAAATTGTCATTTCCTATGAATATGCCAGCCTAGGGTTTCCAACAAAAGAAAGACGAAAAGATAAAGCATTTCATTTTCACTTGAAACTTCTGGAAGAAGTCACTTTCGACACAGTAGGGTTTTTGTAGATTTACTATGATGAATTTTTTGTAGATTTAGAGGGATCTTTGGCAGTTACTTGAAAAAATCGGCCCTTTAATGTTCGAGTAAGCCTCTTGAAAGTATTTTTTTGTATTCTTATTGTATTTTTGGCTTTAATGGCCGCAAGTTTTGTTGAATTGGGAATGTTTTCCTTTTCTTGTGCATTTTGAATTTTTTGAAATTATAGGTCACATACATGGTCGTGGCTTCCCATATTTACATTTTCACTGTTCCACAAGAAAATGCTACCTTATGAAGAAAAATAGCTTGCAAAATGATTTAATGTCATTGCATAGTACAAGAATTATTCAAAAACTCCATCTCTTTTCCATTTCTTCATGAAAACTACCCTCTCCTTAACCTACAGGTCAATAGGTTTCTTCTTCTGTTCGGTCAAGAGTCTCATGTATATTTAAGATACTTCGAGCTCCACACTTGTTGCTGCTCACTACCACTATAGATTTCCTTCACACAGATTTATTTGCATGCATTAAGTTCTATTCTTGCTTACTAGTATATCCGACTCTCATTAGAATGTCCTCATGCTGAAACTGAAACCTCAAGATATACCCTATATTCCTCTTCCTTTTGTGAAAACACAAGTCTTGATAAACCCAATAAATAGTGAATCTTGTGTTGCTTACCTGATATATTTATTCTTGATGATCTAGAAACCTCGAAATGATTTGACCTTTCAAAATAAGTGTCATTAATGCCTTGAAATTATTAGATGCCTTCTTGAGATCATTACTCCATTCCTTAAGAAAACTCCAGGAGATGATTATCAGATCCATTGCAGACCTTTGCTTCCAAACTTTGGTAGATAGATGATTTATCATTTCTTAGATATTATTGCAGTGTGATGATGTCCTTGAGATTGTCACTTAATCTCCATGATATTTTTCACATGTGTATGCCAAAGTAAACTATTGCATGAAAAACGTATAACAATATTTAGAGTTTCCCTTATGATTATTTATTTGATCATACTATTTCATCACTCCAATTATCACCAACATTGAAAGCTACTATGTATTCTTGAGTGTTCTTACTTTACTCAACTTATACATGCAGAACTTGTTAATAAAAAGTCTTCATAAACCATATGCATTGAAGGGACTCTTGGCCTCCTACAATGATTTAACAACTAAGCACTTACAACTATGATTCAGAGATTGGGAATCTAACCTGAATAGCTATCTCAATCATCATGAAGGTGCATTTAACTTGTCAATCCAGGGACATAAACTTGAAATGGGTCACATAGTATGGGCACTAGGAATCCAAAGTAGAATTCATCCTACAACTAAGAAAGACACAATGCTGAAAGTAAATTGCTTGGAAGGAAATAACATAAGTGTTGAGAATCAACCAATAACTATACTAAGCTGAAATTCATGATAGAAATGAAAATTTGAGCGAACAAATAGGAAACTACTTTGTCTGCTTTGGTTGCAGGAACAAACACAGAATGGAATTCTAGTGGCTATAGGAACAGACAGTGCCAGATTCTTAACTAATTACAAAACAAAAAATAATAACTAAACTAAACTAAGGGATGGAATACTCACCAAGTGGGCCCCTTGGATGAGTATCCCTTAAAACAAATGTAAACTCAGATGCATGAACTTATAACTTCATTTATTCATTGGAAAGCATGAGTACAATCGAGCAACATGATTGTATTACTAAAAAACTAAGAATGCAGGTACATCATCAAAATAAGCAACCTCCCAAGAAGGAGCATTTGAGTCTTATTTATATGAAAAGAAGCTACTAACTAATCACCTAGTAAGGCGGTCAACTCCCATAGATTAGGAGGATTCCACTTTAGGGAAAGCATAAAAAGTGGAGAGGTAGTTACGCATGCACAAAATTTGGTCAAGCATGTTTTTCTTAACACAAATTTAACACAACAGTAACACCTATATTCGCTCAACAGATAATTAAGACCATTTAAAAGGCGATTAGAATTTCTATTTGAATGAGGAATCTCCCATCGTCGAGAGTCTTCCCTCTTTGAATGATCACCTTGTTGACTATTATGGCGAATAATCGGCTGGCAGAATTTTCCTCAATTGCAAGCCTCTAATCATATTTGCATGACAATATTAGTATGCACAACAACCACATATATGTAACTATATTAAAGTGACATTCATTAATCCACATGTAAAATTAACCTATATAGTTCATATAGCATGTCAATGTCATTTAAAGGTTATGAAAATAAGCTTATGCCCAATTTCTATGTTTTTGAGGAAATATCATAAAAAGGTCAACACCCAAGAATCAAAGGCTATGAGAACTGCAACAAATGGATAATAAACTCTATCAAAATTGAACCATAAACTGGACTCATCACTTCCCCCAACCTAAGGTTTGGTTGGTCCTCTAGCAGAGAAAGAGTTGTTCTTTTTCCTGGTCAATGCCCTGAAATTTACAACTGCTAGCTGCCCTACATCCGTTCTTACAGTGCTTGAATTAGGGTCCCAATAGAACCCTTATTGTCTATCCAACCTGCTCCATCTTTGTCTCTCTACAGTTATGTCATAATGATAATACCTAAAATTTGGCACATGCCACAATAGGATAGGTGGCTAAAAAGTCAGTGGAAGCCAAAATTGTCCCTTTGTCCTTCCAGTCTCTATATATCTATCAACTCTCTTAAATTTTGCAGCATAGTTCTACATAGAGTGAGGCTCAACTTTTTTCAATTCATCAATTAGGTTGTTCCACCTTTGTGACAGGTATCCCATTACAGATTTCCCTATGGTTTTTGCTACCTCCTCATATTCTTTATAAACTTCTTCTTTCTCAGACGGGATCCTATTTCCATAGCTTGGTCAGTAAAGAATTATGTGCCAATCCCTGAAAAATGTCTCTTGGATTTCTAGATTCAACCTTGATGGATAGGGGAGTGTTGGATTCAATTTTCCTATAAGTCCTAAACTATTTTCCCGAACTAATTTTGTTCTGTATCCAAGACATAAATGCCCTTAATTGGACATCTCCAACATACAACAATGGATTCCAATCATGGTCTTGGGTCACAACATAATTATGCAAATAGAATTCACTCAAAAATTTCCTCATTTCAGGAGAGCAATCCGATAAGCATTGAAAAATTCAAGCGGAGTCTCAATGGAAGGATTCAAACCTGAAACAATCCTTGCTAGTTTAAAAGAAAGAGCATAGACCCTTGGAGGAGTCTTGGACTCTAAGATCTGAGGTACTAAGGCTGCCATATTATCCACCTTTTCCTTTAAAGCAAAAATCTCTTCATTCTAATCTTAAATCTCTTCATCTCTCTTTTGAATTTCCCTCTTTAGCTTGTGTTTCTCCTCTTTCCATTCTTCTTCCCTGTTATGCCTTGCATAACCACCCCATCTTTTGCCTTGGTCAAAATGGGTCCCCCTTTGTTATTTTTGTACTTAGTTGTTTCTGAAACAAAGTTTGGAGTCTAGTTTTGCCAATACTTTGTTTTCCTTTGGTTTCTCTATCGGAATCGAAACCGGAACTGAATTGGGTTCTGAAAGTTCTTTTGAGGTTTGTTTTTGGTTCTATCCCGATAGTCTTTTTCTTTAACTTTGTTTTTGGTCTTTAGCGGAAGTGGAGCCGGAGTGGGAATTAAAATGGTTATTATCAAAATTTGCAAAATCACAATTTATTCCGATCCTGCCTCTGCTATTTTTATTTTGCTTAGTCTCGGTCTTTGTGTTTTGTTTTATTAGGTTGGTCTTTTTACTTAACTTTTTGTATTTGCTTTTGTTTTGTTTTTAGTTGTCGGACACGGAGCCGGAATGGGAATGGAGTTTGGAAATTTTATAAATTTGAGATTCCGTTTCCATTTTAGTTCTGCCCCTGCCACTTTTGTCATTGACTTTTTTGACTGAAGTTGCACTATTGTGAAGTGTTGGTTCACTCTCAGTTTAGACTCAGCCTCTATTGCACTTTAATGCATTAATGACAGTTTGCCGGTGTAGGTAGAAATTTACATATTTACCTTTATTAAGGGTTAAGCCAATCATTATTGTTATTGTTAAAGATCTAAGAGCACGAAGGAGCAGTAGCAGAGTTCATTCGAGCGAAAAGATTGAAAGAGTAGAGGATTGTTGCAAATGCATCAGTTCAGAAGGTTAGCTGCATTGTTGTGTTCGAGGTAGGTTTCTTATCTTTGTTGTTCTTCGTTTCGTTTGTTGTTGTGTGTTTTGTATATATGTTTTGCCCGTGCTTTGAATCATGTCATTTTTATCGTTTCATTTAAATAAGTTCGTGATTCTTGGTATGCTGCTTTGAATGGGTCTTTTATATTATTGATCGGGTGGTCTCTTTGTTTATGTTTGTTTTTATTGTAGTTTCTTTCTATTTTTAGGGCACTGTCGCTTTCACGTCTTAATCATGATTGCGTCGTGTTTGTTTTCGGTTTGCATTAGATTAGATTAGATTAAGAGTTTTTAATGGCGTTTGTTAAATTAGGAATCTACAATGAGGTAGATTAGAGATTTTATAGTGAGTTAGGGTAGATTAGATTTATTGTTTAAATTAGGGTTTCGTCATCTGGTAAAATGGCAAGGGTTATACCCATGCCCTAGTTTTATCAGGTTTATTAAATTAGGGTTTCGTTGGTCTCTGTAATCACTTTAAATGATTAAAAACAGGATATCCTAAAATGCAATTATTCTCCACGGTCATATGAGTGTAGTGTTTTTAAAGCCCCGTTTCGTGTTAAAGTGACCTAGCTTTTAATCATGAAGTTGTGTTGAAAATGAATATATTATTTGATGAAATATATGATTAACATAGGCGGAGGCGGGATTGGAATAGATTATGGACCTAAGAGTTTTGTTTTACAAGGTTATCGATTCCATTTTTATCTCATTTCCGATTCTGAGTTCTGAAAAGTTTTCCTTGAAATATATGATAACATAGGCAGAAGTGGCATCAGAACTGATCTTGAACTTAAGAATTTTGTTTGCAAAAGTTATCGATTCCATTCTCATCCCGTTTTCGGCTCCGCGTATAATGGGAAAGTCTTTCTTCAAAGTAACGATGACCTAATCGGAGGCGGAGGCGGAATGGAAATAGAAAATGAAAAAATGAAAATTCGAAGAAAATCAAATCCGTTTTTCATTCTGATCCCAGTTCCGATAACCTCCCTGACTTCGACTCTGAGCCTGTTTGTTATTAGGTGGAGTTTCTATATCGGTTTTTGCTCCGAGTCTACCAGTGTTGTAAAAGAGATTGTTTTGAGCTTTGGTCTGGTTCTGACTCCGATGTATGTATAACAGGTATGTTTTAAAAGCATGTTTTGTGATGATATCTAAAGATCTAATTAGAGGTTTACTTGCAGAAGAATTGAAAGATGTCAAGAACATCAGGAGAGGCTGCTCGAAGGAATCAACCGGCTAGAACATCAAAGACAGCACCAAAAATAAAGAAGGTGAAACCAGAACAACTGCCTTATACATTGAGGTATGATCATAGGAATCCAGTGGTGAAAGTGAGCAAGGTGGAATCAGACTGGTCAGATATCACGGATACTAATCTGGGCCAGTATAGCTTTGAAGAATTACATGAAGAGACCTTTGCAAAATGAGCAAACTTGACAGGGAGAACACAAAGGATTGTTGACTCCAGTCTTGCACATATCACTGTGTTTCCTTTATCAGTCTAGTGTTCGGAGTTGATATTGATAGTAGCCAGTACCTACAATCCTACTACAAGATTATGCATGGATTCACAAAATAATGTGATTATAGATCTTACTCCACAAATGTTCCCAAGCATATTTAATGTTCCTGATCCCAAGAACTTGGTGCAAATAACTGAAGCAAAGGCATTGGAGAAATATAGCAAGCATAAAGACTCCAATAAGTCTCACTTAAACAAAAAATGGCTCAGCACAGAGAAGAAATCTTTAAGCAAGCTTGCAGACCAGCCAAAGAGGGCAGATTTTAAGAAGGAGATATCAGACTTGATATTAATGTTGTCCAGAGTGTTTGGGAAGAGGGATGCCATCCACTTCAAGGAATGGATGTTTCATTTTATTCAAGTAATCTCTTAGGGTGATTACCAGTTTGATTGGTCAATGATTGTTTCCGATGCCATACATGATCAGCTCACAAGGGTTAGACAGACTAAATCTTTCTTCATGACTTCTTATGTGGTTTATGTTGCAGCAAGATTGGGGATTTTCCCAGGATTAAACAGAGTAGGTATAATAGGAGCCTTGGATGGACAAAAGAAGGTATGGGAACATTATGATCAGTTATCTCTTCAAGTTGCTGAGACTCATTTGAGAAGAGTCAATGATGCATTTTTATATGTGGTCATCAATCGGTAGAGTGGAGATGCAGGATACAGGTTAAGTCAAGAAGATATGGCTTTTATTACTGAATGGGGAAGTTGGTATATCCAATACCCCAAATTTACATACTTCAGGTTGTTTGGTTTTGAAGGCCATCCACATTTACTTCCAAGATGCTGCAGTAACAGAATGGTGCTAATGGAATTTGTGTATCAGGCCATTGGAGTTAATGCTAGGTTTGGGATCAAGCACAAGACTAGATGTCATAAATTTCCCATGAAATTGGGTGAATATAGATGTCAACACTTGAAGGGTGCAAAGGTAGTTTGTAATGAGTTGATACAATTGAAATTAGGATTGTATATAGCTCGTAAGTATTTTGATCAAAGGAAGAAAATGTATGCTTTATTACCTTCAGTGTTCACTAGACACTTTAATTTGTTAGAGGACTTTTGGTGTGATCGGCAGGATGAATATGACTTGAGAAAGAAGAACTATGAAAGATTATCAGTTGCACTTATGGTAGAGTTGGGTGTTAAATAAAATATTCCTGACACGTTAGTGGATGATGGAATTGTATTGGATCCCTCATATGAAGCCTTGAACATTGGCACCAAAAGCTTAGATCCAATAGACTGGAATGAGGAAGAAACAATTGATATTAGGAAAATTGGAAGAGCAGTTCTGGATAGAAGTGTACAATGGTTGATGATGAAAGCTCGAGCTCCTCAAGGACCAGTCCTTAAGAAGGGTAAAGGATACAAGAGAATTAAAAGAAAGACCCCTTCCAAGGAGCCATTAGAATTCTTTCCTCCAAATGTTGAAGAAATAGAACTTGAAGTGGTCGATGAAGAAGAAGAGGCACCAAAGGGAGATGTTCCAATAGAATCTGTTGTTTCTATGCCCACATTGGGTGAGTCATCTACACAAGCCCCACTCACAAGAAAGAAAAGTAAAGAGGTTCAAGAAGGAGCACTTCATGCCATGGCTGAAGCTGATAAAGGAAAAGAAGTTGAGGAAGAATTTGTAGAAGTTGAGACAGATTCAGATGAGACTCTGAAGAGGCTACAAGAGATTCTGATGCAAGGGCTATTGCAAAGAAGCAAAAGGAAATGGATGCTAAGGTGCAAGCTGATGCTCTACTTCAACAACAGCAATTAAAAGCAAAACAAGTTGAAACAAGGGCAGCAACTGATGAAGTAGAGGAGCAAATGAGGCAACGTGAGCAAGAGCTCAAGGTCAAAGCAGAAAATGATAAGTTAGAATTGATAAAGAAGATCCATGATCTTGAGGAGGAGAAAGCAAGAAACCAAAGGGAAAAGGAAATCCTAGTTGCTAAACTGAAACTTGCAGAGGAAGCTCGATAGAAAGAGGAAGAAGCTAAAGCTCTAAGGAAAGAAAAAGAGGCCAAAAATCTAATTAGGAAGCAATAGGAAGAAGAAGCAGAAGCTGAAAAACTTAAATCTTTGGAGGAAGAACGGTTAGAAAGGGATAAGCTAGAAAGAGAGGCCTTAGAAAAAGAGAAATTAGAAAAGGAAAGGTTAGAGAAGGAAAAAATGGAGAAGGATCAGTTGGAGCAAGAAAGATTGAGAAAAGAAGAAGAAGACAAGAAAATGCAAGAACAAAGAGATAGAGAAGAGGCTGAGAAGTTAGTGCAAATGCATGTGCTGTAGGAGCAACCAGAGAAAGCAAAGGTTGATTCTCAACCTGAGGTAAATGTTTAGTTACCCTCTACAATTGCTGCTTCATCTTCCATGATGATGACTGCTCCCAGTGCTCCTATATGCTTGATGTTAGACCTGCAAAAGAGAGCTAAAACACCTCCTCAACCTCTTAATTGGGAGGACATGATGAAGGGAATTGAACAGGAAAGGCCTAAGAAGAAGGCTAAAATCTTACATTCTACTAGACTCACAGATAAAGGGGAGATAGTTGCTGAATGTGCCATGCCTATGACTAAAAAGGAGGTAGGGGATATGCAGCTGACGGACTATCAATTGAGTACGGTTAATTTGAGAAGACCCACTAGGAATCAACAAATGAATTTGATTGATGTGGTGGCTTCAACGACTAAGTCAAGAATGATTAAGGACAAACAAAAGAAAGATGAGCTTAACGTTGAATTGGATCAGTTACATTCATTCTTGAAGAGTGTCTCCTCTCCAAGGTCACAACAAGTTGCAGCTACTGAGACTCCTATTTTGCTATGCAAAAACGAGGTTGATGATTTGGTGCAGGTTAGAGGAAAGGCGAAGATGGTAGAAAAGTGGATAGATAAATTGAACCAAGAGGTAGGAGAGATTTTAGTGAAAGGGTTTGAGGCCTACAAGGATACTAAAGGGGTGATTAAAGAGATGTATCAATATATTGAGGCATCAGAAAAACAAGAAGAAGAGTATAAGGTGTATGGTGAAAAGTTAGAAAAGTTAAATACATTGCCTCTAACAACTCTTCTATAACAGTCTATACTTGAAGATGATAACAAAGACTTTGTAGAGGAGACTTCTCGCATACTCAAGTTTAGGACTGGTTTTTTGAGCAAGCATAAGGATGAGATTCAGGAAGTTGTAAATAATTTAACTGAGCAATTGGAAGAATTAGAAGCATCTATTGCTATTATTGTAGATATAAATGCATTTACAAAAGAGGGCATGCCTTTTAATCAAATAAAGGAAAAGTGGGATGAAAGATTCCAAGGACTTATGCAAAAGGGAGATGATGGCGGAGAGTTGATGTTAGATCGACTTGTACAGGTCAAAGAGGAGATAAAAGCTGCAGGGAGAGAATTAATAAAGGTGAAAAGTATGAAGGAGTTTGTTGCAGCTGAGCTGGATTGGATTAAATTTGAAGATGATTGGATTGATGGGCCAGAGATGGAGACTCTACAACAAGTGTTCACGAGTTATGATGAGTTCCTAGTAGATCTAGCTTCGCATGCATGAATCCTTACATGCATGATGTTCTCCTTCTTTGCATGTTGCATGCATACAACACTAATAGTTTTTTTGAGCGCATGACTTCCCCTTCTATTCTATCTTCTATTTTTAGTTAAGACTCAAAGTCTAATGTAAGAACTCAAGATGAAGTTGATATGAGTTTCCACGAGAGTCTAAATTCCTAAAAAGGTGGAAAGCCTAAAATAGAAGTGAAGTTCAAACTTTTTGTATATCTATAAATACCAGATGGGTATCGTATTGTAAAGGTCGGCTAATTGAGAACTAGATTGGCTTGCATAATGCTAAGAGATAGAATTTTGTAGAGTTTTTGCAGAGATATATTGTACTTAAATCTTTTATAGTTAATAGAATTACAGGTTTACTCGAAAGATGGTGTTTGGAATTAAATTGTTTGTTTGATAAGGCTGATAAGTTATGATCTATCCGTATGCAGTGATTGTGTTGAACATAAGAGTTTCTTGAATGATGAAAGTCATTTGACGGAATCAGATTTAAGGATCATCTTATTATATTGTCATTGAGTTGAAGTTATTAAAAATTCTGTTGATCTATAATTTTGATGATGAATGAATGTGTGTTGTTTTGAAATTCTTGAAATATTTGTGAAGAGTAATTGCGAAGCTAATTAAGCACCTAAAATGTATGCAGTGGTATAGATTATGCTACAGATTGTATCATCTTATGGTTTTTATGATCTGTTAGGAAAAATTCATCGTTGAAGGTATATATCCAGATACTAGATAAATTTGGTTCATACTTACTGGTTTACCCCTTTGTTCTATCTATTTCTTTTATTTAAAACCCATTGATTTATAGGAACTATTTTGATAAAAAGAGTTATTGCTTGAATCCTTTATTACCAGCACAGGCCCTTTGAATATTATAGTTGCATGAACCAATTGAGTGACATCAGACAATTGTGAACCAACATGTAGTTGTGAACCAACTACATGTTGTCTTTCTTTTTCAAGAGAAATAGAGTAGAAATATTATGTTTTAATGTTGTTTGTGTCATTTTAACCATCAACAAAAATTGGCGCTAGAAGGAGGGCTTGAAGGGACAAGCTGGCTCACGGAAGATCTTTTTCACTGGAGGGATGCGAGAGGGTTCTCAGATCCTCTACTAATCACGAACTATTTGAAGAACTTCAAACCCCGGTTAGACCAAGACCTCATGCTCATAGGGTAGAAATACCTACGTTACCACCACCGCTTACTCCACCTGGATTTCCACCAAATCCACCCACATCACTACCAAATAGGCCTTTATCACCACCAATTCGGCCTGCATCACCACCACCTACCCAACCAATCCCACCAATGGCTTACTTTGTGAATAATCTCTCCCCGTTAGGGACGATTCCTGGAGGAATCAATGACTTACCAAAGAACCTAGAGAAGTTCTGCCCGAGATACATGCATGGAGAATCAAGAAGTGTAGAAGAAAATATACAAGCATTCAAAGATGCTTACACACGAGCTCAGGTTGCTCATCAAGATGTGGTATATAGATTATTTCCTTACTATTTAGGAGATATGGCATATAATTGGTATCTAAATCTGCCCCAAGGATCCATTCTGGGTTGGACAGATTTAGAGAATGCTTTTATTAATCAATTTAGGGTATATGTAGACCTTGCCATATTATATCACCAATTTTCCATCATTAGAAAGGAGCATCATGAACCGTTGCCCTTGTTCAACACTAGGTTCCATAGGATGTATCGTAGGCTACAAGAGCCTTACCTAGTGCCGAAAGCCATGGCCATATAGGCATATCTGAGAGCTGTTGATCCTCTGATTGGCCTGTTCTTGCAAAGAACTTATCTACCTCCTGAGATTGATTCATTATCTAAGATTTATCATTTGGCTATCAAACTACAACAACAGATAAATTTGTAATCTGGAGGGTTGGGAGTAGCTCTTTTTCCAATGAATTATCAGATGCCTAATCCATCGTTATACAACACTGTCCTAGGGACGTCTTATTCCCATTATGGACCTGTATCTGAGTTGCAAGCTCCACCAACTATGCCTTTCTTTGGCAATAGCATGCACAATTCCACACATCAACCTCAAGGTCAACCACCACAAGGGGGAAGATCAACCCATGTCCATTCCCCAGCCATAGTTCAAAATGTGCAGAATGATCAAACTGTTCAACTTACAAGTGAAGTAGAGACTCTCAAAAAGACTCTCTCTCAGATGTCAAATGACATGGCATAGCTTAGGCAAAATCCTCCCAATAATCAAAACCAGAATTACAACAATCAGGGAGGTTATAACTATCAGGGCAATTACTCTAATCAAAACCAAAATCAGAACACCAATAGGAACTTCCAGAGTCAGAACTCCTCAAACCAAAATTATCAAAATCAAAACAGAGGATACAATCAAAGGTTCAACAACAACAACAATAATAGGCAGTGGAACACTGGACCTAACAATGGAGGAGTTCCCCATAATTATCAAGCAGGTGAAGAGAGATCAAATACTGCTAATGTTGCTGATTTGAATTTTATGACAAATTGGTGTAGGTTGCATGATACAACAGCCCATTCTGAGGTCAATTGCCCAGAAATGGAGAAGATGGTGAAAATTGCATAGGCTGATGCCCATCCTCAAGCAGGAAATTCCAATCAAGGCAATGGGCCAGTCAGCACTGCCATGACTTATGAAACCATTGAAGAAAAGTATCAATTCCCTATGCAAGGGGATAATGAGTCGGAAGAAGATGTCTATGATGCTCAAGCTTTCTAATCTAAGGGTGGTCACTTTCTGAGGAACCAGAATAAATGGTCATTCACTACATCTGCACCCCCTAACAACATGGTTCCACCAAATCAGAATGCAAATAACAATCCACCCCCACCAAAGGGACCTTCTGATTCTCAGAATAGAGGTAATCAACCTTCTTTTCCGAAGTACCAATTTAGGAATGATTCAGAGTTTGATTTTGTTGTAGAATTGCAAAGGCAGAAGACATCACTGTCTTTCTTTGATATCATGAAGTGGTGCCCAGCTCAAAGGGAGGTGGTATTGAAAGCTTTGGAAGAAACAGATCGCTTGAAAGGGAAAGGTAAAGTGACTCCTGCAAAGGAGATGCATGCTGCTATGTATAAAGGTAAGACCAGTACCCCACCTTTCTTGTTAAGTTTGAGAATCTTTGGAAAGAATCTACACAATTGCTTATTAGATTCTGGAGCATCAGGGAATGTCATGCCTTTTTCAATTTGTAAAAAGTTAGGATTGCATCCTATTCCAACCAATAAAAAGGTGATTCAATTGGATAAAACCGAAGTTAATGTTGTAGGTGAGTTGAGGAACATGCATGTGCAGGTTGGATCAGACCCAAGGATCCAGACCTATATAGATATTCAAGTTGCTGACATCCCAGAAATATATGGGATGCTTTAAAGTAGAGAGCTAATGAAAAGCATAGGAGGGTATCTGTCCTTGGACTTCTCGCAGATGTGGTTACCATGGAAAGGGGTTGCCACTCAGATAAGAATTGAAAGTGAACCAAGGCTCAAACACATGATTACAGAGTATGATACTCCAAATGAAGTAGCATTCTTTGAGACTGAGATGGGTGTTTACAAGCAAGAGGAAATCCTTACTTTCTCTATAGTTAGTCCCGAGGATACACTATCCTTACACCACACTGATTCGATGATTCACATCAACCAACAAGTTCTAGTAAGGAAATTGCAACAAGATAGGTTGGTTTTAGGAACAGAAACTGATTTGAGTAATTTATTGCTTCCTAATTGGTGTAGAATACACTATCATAATCATTCGGAGTTGACATGTCAGTCATGCATAGATATTCTAAGGCATGTAGATCTACCCAAGCAAGAATTTCAAGAGGTAACTAAGACTCCCATCAATGAGTTCTCCTTCCAAGCTAAGGATGCAACTATTCTTACACGGGCCAGTCTTTCTCTAGAAGAAGTTTCTTTACCAGTAGAACAAACTCAGGTCTTAGGGTTTTCGGATCAAAAAGAGGAGTGGAAGGATCTCAGTTTCATTTCAATACCCCTATTTCAGATGCTTTGCCAATGCCAAAAGAGTTAATAGAAGATGAGTTAGATGCTGACTCAGCCCAAGAAATCGCTCAGGAGGTAGTTGTTGAACAAATTAAGGAACTACGAAAATCATTAACTGAGCTTCTTCTCAACATGAATTCTGATAAGCAGCAAAAGTCCGAGCCGCCACATGTCATAAATGACAAAATCCTTGTAGTTTCTAAAAAGAAAGAGCTCCCAGCTAAAGACCAGTTATGGACTCTTAAATTTGATGGTTCCAAATCTAAAGCAGGAAGTGGAGCAGGAATTGAACTAACTAGCCCGAAAGGGAAAAATTATTTTGCTTCTTATAGATTGCAGTTTGGTTGCACTAATAATGTGGCTGAATATGAGGCACTTGCAAAAGGATTATGTTTGCTCATAAGAAGAAGGTAACTGCTCTTACAATGATGGGAGATTCTGAGGTAATTGTGAAACAAGTACGTAGCCAATACACTTGCCATCATAAAAGGTTGGCTGCTTATAGGAATAGGGTTTGGAATTTAATAGAAGATTTTGATGCTTTTGGGATTACTCTTATTCCAAGGGAAGCAAATCAAATAGCAGATGCTTTTGCTGTTACAACAAGTACATTAGAGCCAATGCAAGATTCAAATCTAAAGAGGTTTTATGTGGAGTTGATTTCAATCCCCGCAATACCTAACAATGTTAGACACTTCCAGGTGTTTAATGATGATCAACATATTTTGGCCTTTTTGGAGAGTTCTGATGTATTTCAAGGACAAATAATTGATGACTTTGACAAGGATCAAGGAGACTGGAATCCAGAAAGTGACAATGCAGAAAGTGACAATCCAGAAGGGATAATGGATTTAAAGAGCAATAACATCCCAAAAGGGACGATAGCATTAGAAAGGATATTTGATTCAGATCCATGAGCTTATCAGAGAATGCCTACAAAGAGTGAGGGAGGCAAGTATGAATCCGCTAATTTGACTCACTCAGGGGCAAAAAGGAATGTTCTTATAGGGAAGACTTGTCCTCAGGAAATAAAGGATGAGATAATCAAAGTCTTGAAGCAGAATATTGAAGCAATTGCTTGGAGCTATGATGATTTGAAAACTTTTGATACATCTGTCATCACACATACCATTCCTCTTAAGCCAGAAGCCAAGCCATTTCATCAAAAACAATGCCTAGTCAATGCATTAATCGAGCCTCTGATTCAGAGAGAAGTACAGAAGCTTTTGGCTGCAAGAATATTTTTTCCAGTTAGACACTCTACCTGGGTGGCTAATCTAGTTCCTGTGAGGAAGAAGAATGGGGAAATCAGGTTATGTGTGGATTTCAGAAATTTAAACAAAGTCTCTGAGAAGGACAACTATCCATTACCTTCCCTTGATGAAGTATTGCAAAAAGTTAATGGATCTCAGATGATGTCTTTCTTGGATGGATATTCAGGATACAATCAAGTACTGGTAAGTCATGAGGATAGGATGAAGACTGCTTAGACTACAAAGTGGGGCACATTTGCCTACATGAGGATGCCTTTTGGTCTAATCAATGCTGGTGCTACTTTTCAAAGAGCGATGGATGTAGCTTTTAAAGAACTAATAGGAAAGTGTATAATCATCTATGTTGATGATCTAACCATCTTTTCTAAGAGTAGAGAAGATTATGCTGCTGATTTAGATAAAGTACTAAAGAAATGTATCGGCTATGGTGTCTCTCTCAACCCGAAGAAATATGTATTTGGAGTTTCTGAAGGGAAGCTTTTGGGTCACATTATATCAGAGGAGGGAATTTCCATAGATCCTGATCGAGTAGAAACCATTTTGAAGTTGACAAGGCTATGAAGTAAGAAGGAAATGAGATATTTCTTTGGAAGGATTAATTTTGTCAGGAAATTTATAATAGGGTTTACAGAAATTGTTAAACCACTTAACGAAATGATGAAGAAGGATGCGAAAATTGAATGGAGTGAAGAGGCTAAATCTGAGGCACCTATTTTAACAAGCCCGGATTATGAAAAACCCTTTTACATTTATTCTTTTGCTTCTGAGCATTCATGTGCAGCAGTTTTGACGCAGAGAAGAGAAGAGAATGAGGAGAGGCCTATTGCTTTTATGAGCTCTCCATTTAAGAATGCAGAAGTAAGATATTCATCAATAGAAAAATAGGCTTTTGCATTGGTGTGAGCAGTGAAGAAGTTCAGACACTACATAATCTGAAGTCAAGTGATGGCTATAGTCCCAGATCCAGCTGTAAAG
Organism: Sequoiadendron giganteum; assembly: GCA_007115665.2. Classification (NCBI taxonomy): domain Eukaryota; kingdom Viridiplantae; phylum Streptophyta; class Pinopsida; order Cupressales; family Cupressaceae; genus Sequoiadendron; species Sequoiadendron giganteum. The sequence continues at coordinate 647,535,082 of CM021100.1, forward strand.
TCCCTCCTAATGCAAAGTGAACTAGGAGAAAGAAGAGGGAAATGGATGGGAATTTTACAAGAATTCAACTTGGAGATTCACCCAATGAAGCTTGTAAGAGGTCAAGGTTTGTCAAAGGAAATGGCTGAAGTGGACATAAGTATAACTTGCCAACAGTACACTATTCAGTCATTCACAAAAGATCCCTGGTATACATATTTAGTTTTTTTCCTCCTCAATAACAAGTGTCCAAAAGGGATGAATGCTACTCAAAGAAGAGCACTGAGGATGAAAAGCGCTCATTATATGCTTAAAGGAGGATCAATCTACAAGAAGAATTTCCAAGGAATCTACTTGCGTTGTCTGGATCAACAAGAGGCTAAACATGCCATAAGTGAATTTCATGGAAGACATGGGACATGACATGGATCTGCTGATGCTTTGGCTCATCAGATTTTAAGGTCAAGTTACTATTGGCCTTATGTGTTTAGGGATGCGCATCAACATTGCAGGACTTGTCATGTATGCCAAACTTCTGCATCTAAAGAAAGAAATCCTGCGATGCCCCTACAACCGGTTTATGAGGTAAGGCCATTTGCCTAATGGGCACTTGATTTTGTAGGTGTGATTAATCCAAATTATTCTAGAGGGTATAAATTCATCTTGACTATGACGGATTATTGCACATGTTGGACGGAGGCCCTGCCTTGCAAGAATAGCACCACGGAGGTGGTCATTAAGTTCCTAATAGAGCACATCACAACCAAGTTTGGAGTTCCATTTGCTTTGGTATGTGATAATGACCCTGCTTTTTCTTTTGCTGAATTTATTTCATGGGCCTATGAGCATAAGATTGTGTTAAAATATTCTTCCAATTATTACCCTCAGGGGAATGGAGTGGCTAAGTCCACAAATAAGAATTTATTGGAAGTAATAAAAAAGTTGTTAGAAAGTAACCCTACGGACTGGCATACCCAGCTGAGATTTGCCTTATGTGCAGATCGAACCAGAATCAAAGCAGCCCTAGGGAATTCACCTTTTAAGTTAGTTTATGGCCAACATCCAATCTTCCCCATTCATTTACAAATACCTGTTCTGAAATTTATGCAGGAGTTTTATAATAAGGATGATAAGATTGAGGTTAGACTGCTTAACTTATTGAACATGAAAGAACAAAGAGATGCTGCTTTGCAGCAATTCTCTAAACATAAGGCTGTTGTCAAGCGCTGGTTTGACAAAAGAGCCAAAGTAAAAGCTTTTAGAATATCAGACTTTGTGTTATTATGGGATAAGGCTAGAGAAAAGAAGGGAGATCACCAGAAGTTTGATAGACTTTGGTTAGGTCCCTATCAAATAGCTGAAATCTTAGGCAAGAATGTTTTTTGTTTGAGTACCTTAACAGGAGAGCCTGTTCCATTACCAGTTAATGGCCAGTTTCTCAAGCACTATTTTGGTGCATAGAAAGTCTGGTGTGTTTTGAAAAGGAATGTACTATATTGTATCATATGTAATTAAGTTTTTGTTTTTAGTTTTAAGTTTTTAGTTTTTAGTTTCTGTTTTGTTTGTTTTGTTTTCTTTCTTTGTTTTGTTTGTTTGTTTTGTTTTATCTTGTTTCATTGGGGATTCTTATTTTTCTCATCTCAAGTTAGGGGGTTGTTATTCAAGGTATACTATTGGTACTAGGAGAGAAATTGGTTTAGGTATTCTCATTATAATCATTGAAAAGGATTTCATTCTAAAACTTATGTTTTATGTCATTCTAGTTTGGGTTGGAAAAGTTATTAAGGATAGAAGATGTAAATGTGAATATCTCATGAATTGTGATCAAAGATCTGTCACCAAATTAGAAAAACATCTGCATGAGTAATTACCTATTTGTTTTAGAATGACTCTATCTTTGTTTCAAGTGAATAATTAGATTCCAAGACTATCATGAAATCCATTGTAGTACTCAACCCACATTTTAGATTCATTGAATCCGAGTATTAAGAGATTCATAAAAGAGTTTCCATCCAAAAAAAAAAAAAGAGAAAGAAAGAAAGAAAAGCAAGCTCAATATCAAGTGGGTAACCAAGTATCTCTATCAGGCTATAGACGCCTGTCTGGCAGTAGAGCAATGCTTTGAGAGGACAAGAGGCATCTCCGTCGGGGCTATGGATGCATGTCTAGTAGCGGAGCAATACCCAGGATTTCATTGCACGATAGTTAAAGGACTCAACTTATGTAGCTTGAAATTTAGGTATAATTGTTCACAAGTAGAGAAAGTATCTACAAAGAATGATGCACAATATAAGCACACACTCAGATTCAAAAATGACTCATGAGCACATAACATCTGAGATTCAAACTCAAGATTATCCTACAAGTATTTGATCTCATTCAAGGTAAGGTGTTTATAAGTCAAGTAGTTTTTGGGTGACTAAAATTTTCTCTGGGCTATTTTGAAAATGGGTAAACCATTTTCCCAGCTGAGCCACCATTTTTTATGCCTTGCATAACCACCCCATCTTTTGCCTTAGTCAAAATGGGTCCCCCTTTGTTATTTTTGTACTTAGTTGTTTTCGAAACAAAGTTTGGAGTCTAATTTTGCCAATACTTTGTTTTTCTTTGGTTTCTCTGTCGGAATCGGAACCGGAACTGAATCGGGTTCTGAAAGATCTTTTGAGGTTTGGTTTTGGTTCTATCCCGACAGTCTTTTTCTTTGCCTTTGTTTTTGGTCTTTAGCAGAAGCAGAGCTGGAGTGGGAATTAAAATGGTTGTTATCAAAATTTGCAAAATCAAAATTTATTCCGATCCCGCCTCTGCTATTTTTATTTTGCTTAGCCTCGGTCTTTGTGTTTTGTTTTATTAGGTTGGTCTTTTTACTTAACTTTTTGTATTTGCTTTTGTTTTGTTTTTAGTTGTCGGACGCGGAGCCGTAATGGGAATGGAGTTTGGAAATTTTATAAATTTGAGATTCCGTTTCCATTTTAGTTCCGCCCTCGCCACTTTTGTCGTTGACTTTTTTCACTGAAGTCGCACTGTTGTGAAGTGTTGGTCCACTCTAATGTTCTGACTCTGCCTTTATTGCACTTTAATGCATTAATGACAGTTTGCCGGTGTAGGTAGAAATTTATATATTTACCTTTATTAAGGGTTAAGCCAATCATTATTGTTATTGTTAAAGATCTAAGAGCACGAAGGAGCAGTAGCAGAGTTCATTCGAGCAAAAAGATTGAAAGAGCAGAGGATTGTTGTGAATGGATCAGTTCAGAAGGTTAGCTACGTTGTTGTGTTCGAGGTAGGTTTCTTATCTTTGTTGTTCTTCGTTTCGTTTGCTGTTGTGTGTTATGTATATATGTTTTGCCTATGCTTTGAATCATGTCATTTTTATCGTTTTGTTTAAATAAGTTCGTGATTCTTGGTACGCTGGTTTGAATGGGTCTTTTATATTGTTGATCGGGTGGTCTCTTTGTTTATATTTTTTTAATTGTCGTTTCTTTCTATTTTTAGGGCACCGTCACTTTCATGTCATAATCGTGATTGCATCGTGTTTGTTTTCGATTTGCAGTAGATTAGATTAGATTAAGAGTTTTTAATGGTGTTTGTTAAATTAGGAATCTATAGTGAGGTAGATTAGAGATTTTACAGTGAGTTAGGGTAGATTAGATTTATTGTTTAAATTAGGGTTTCGTCGTCTGGTAAAATGGCAAGGTTTAAACCCGTGCCCTAGTTTTATCGGGTTTATTAAATTAGGTTTCATTGGTCTCTGTAATCACTTTAAATGATTAAAAAAAGCATATCCTAAAATGCAATTGTTCCCCATGGTCATATGAGTGTAGTGTTTTTAAAGCCCCGTTTCGTGTTAAAGCGACTTAGGTTTTAATCATGAAGTTGTGTTGAAAATGAATAAAGTATTTGATGAAATATATGATTAACATAGGTGGAGGCGGGATTGGAATAGATTATGGACCTAAGAGTTTTGTTTTACAAGGTTATCGATTCCATTTTTATCCTGTTTTTGATTTTGAGTTCTAAAAAGTTTTACTTGAAATATATGATAAGATAGGCGGAAGCGGGATCGGAACCGATCTTGAACTTAAGAATTTTGTTTGCAAAAGTTATCGATTCCATTCTCATCCTGTTTCTAGCTCTGCGTATAATGGGAAAGTCTTTCTTCAAAGTAACGATGACCTAATCGGAGGCGGAGGCAGAATGGAAATAGAATATGAAAAAATGAAAATTCGAAGAAAATCAAATCCGTTTTTCATTCCGATCCCAGTTCCGATAACCTCCCCGACTCCGACTCCGAGCCCGTTTGTTATTAGGTGGAGTTTCTATATTGGTTTTTGCTCCGAGTCCGCCAGTGTTGTAAAGGAGATTGTTTTGAGCTTTGGTCTGGTTCCGACTCCGATGTATGTATAACAGGTATGTTTTAAAAACATGTTTTGTGATGATATCTAAAGATCTAATTAGAGGTTTACTTGCAGAAGAATTGAAAGATGTCAGGAACGTCAGGAGACGCTACTCGAAGGAATCAACCGCTTGGAACATCAAATACAACACCAAAAATAAAGAAGGTGAAACCAGAACAACTGCCTTATACATTGAGGTATGATCATAGGAATTCGGTGGTGAAAGTGAGCAAGGTGGAATCAGACTTGTTAGATATCATGGATACTAATTTGGGCCAGTATAGCTTTGAAGACTTACAATTAGAGACCTTTGGAGAACGAGCAAACTTGATAGGGAGAACACAAAGGATTGTTGACTCCAGTCTTGCACATATCACTGTGTTTCCTTTATTAGTCCAGTGTCTGGAGTTGATATTAACAGTAGCCAGTACCTACAATCCTGCTACAAGATTATGCATGGATTCACAAAATAATGTGATAATAGATCTTACTCTACAAATGTTCCAAAGCATATTTAATGTTCCTGATCCCAAGAACTTGGTGCAGCTAACTGAAGCAGACGCATTGGAGAAATATAGCAAGCATAAAGACTCCAATAAGTCTCACTTAAACAAAAAATGGTTAAGCACAGAGAAGAAATCTTTAAGCAAGCTTGTAGACCAGCCAAAGAGGGTAGATTTTAAGAAGGATATATCATACTTGATATTAATGTTGTCCAGAGTGTTTGGGAAGAGGGATGCCTTCCACTTCAAAGAATGGATGTTTCATTTTATTCAAGTAATCTTTCAGGGCGTTACTAGTTTGATTCGTCAATGATTGTTTCTTATGCCAAACATGATCAGCTCACAAGGGTTAGACAGACTAAATCTTTCTTCATGACTTCTTATGTGGTTTATGCTGTAGCAAGATTGGGGATTTTCCTAGGATTAAACATAGTAGGTATAATAGGAGCCTTGGATGGACAAAAGAAGGTATGGGAACATTATGATCAGTTATCTCTTCAAGTTGCTGAGACTCATTTGAGAAGAATCAATGATGCATTTTTATATGTGGTCATCAATCGGTTGAGTGGAGATGCAGGATACAGGTTAAGTCAAGAAGCGGCTTTTATTGCTAAATGGGGAAGTTGGTATATCCAATACCCCAAATTTACATACTTCAGGTTGTTTGGTTTTGAAGGCCATCCACATTTACTTCCAAGATGCTGCAGTAACAGAATGGTGCTAATGGAATTTGTGTATCAGGCCATTGGAGTTAATGCTAGGTTTGGGATCAAGCACAAGACTAGATGTCATAAATTTCCCATGAAGTTGGGTCAATATAGATGTCAACACTTGAAGGGTGCAAAGGTAGTTTGTAATGAGTTGATACAATTGAAATTAGGATTGTATACAACTCGTAAGTATTTTCATCCAAGGAAGAAAATGTATGCTTTATTACCTTCAGTGTTCACTAGACACTTTAATTTGTTAGAGGACTTTTGGTGTGATCGGCAGGATGAATATGACTTGAGAAAGAAGAACTATGAAAGATTATCGGTTGCACTTATGGTAGAGTTGGGTGTTAAATAAAATATTTCTGACACATTAGTGGATGATGGAATTGTATTGGATCCCTCATATGAAGCCTTGAACATTGGCACCAAAAGCTTAGATCCAATAGACTAGAATGAGGAAGAAACAATTGATATTAAGAAAATTGGAAGAGCAGTCTTGGATAGAAGTGTACAATGGTTGATGATGAAAGCTTGAGCTCCTCAAGGACCAGTCCTTAAGAACGGTAAAAGGATACAAGAGAATTAAAAGAAAGACACCTTCCAAGGAGCCATTAGAATTCTTTCCTCCAGATGTTGAAGAAATAGAACTTGAGGTGGTCGATGAAGAAGAAGAGGCACCAGAGGGAGATGTTCTAATAGGATCTGTTGTTTCTATGCCCACATTGGGTGAGTCATCCACACAAGCCCCACTCAAAAGAAAGAAAAGTAAAGAGGTTCAAGAAGGAGCACTTCATGCCATGGCTGAAGCTGATAAAGGAAAAGAAGTGGAGGAAGAATTTGTAGAAGTTGAGATAGATTCAGATGAGACTCTGTCAGAAACGGACTTGCAAGAAAACATGCCTCTAGGGCATACTATTGAGCAGATTCTAACGTAAGAAAAGCAATGGAAACTATTCGAAGAGTCTACAAGAGATTCTGATGCAAGGGCTGCTGTAGAGAAGCAAAAGGAAATGGATGCTAAGGTGCAAGTTTATGCTCTACTTCAACATCAGCAATTAAAAGCAAAACAAGTTGAAACAAGGGCAGCAACTGATGAAGTAGAGGAGCAAATGAGGCAATGAGAGCATGAGCTCAAGGTCAAAGCAAAAAATGACAAGTTAGAATTGATAAAGAAGATCCATGATCTTGAGGAGGAGAAAGCAAGAAACCGAAGGGAAAAGGAAATCCTAGTTGCTAAACTGAAACTTGCAGAGGAAGCTTGATAGAAAGAGGAAGAAGCTAAAGCTCTAAGGAAAGAAAAAGAGGCCGAAGATCTAATTACGAAGCAACAGGAAGAAGAAGTAGAAGCTGAAAAACTTAAAGCTTTGGAGGAAGAACGGTTAGAAAGGGAAAAGCTAGAAAGAGAGGCCTTAGAAAAAGAGAAATTGGAAAAGGAAAGGTTAGAGAAGGAAAAAATGGAGAAGGATCAGTTGGAGGAAGAAAGATAGAGAAAAGAAGAAGAAGAAAAGAAAATGCAAGAACAAAGAGAAAGAGAAGAGGCTGAGAAGTTAGTGTAGATGCATGTGCTGCAGGAGCAACCAGAGAAAGCAAAGTTTGATTCTCAACCTGAGGTAAATGTTTAGTTACCCTCTACAATTGCCGCTTCATCCTCCATGATGATGACTGCTCCTAGTGCTCCTATATGGTTGATGTTAGACCTACAGAAGAGAGCTAAAACACCTCCTCAACCTCTTAATTGGGAGGACATGATGAAGGGAATTGAACAAGAAAGGCTTAAGAAGAAGGCTAAAATCTTACATTCTACTAGACTCACAGATAAAGGGGAGATAGTTGTTGAATGTGCCATGCCTATGACTGAAAAGGAGGTAGGGGATATGCAGCTGATAGACTATCAATTGAGTACGGTTAATTTGAGAAGACCCACTAGGAATCAACAAATGAATTTGATTGATGTGGTGGCTTCAACGACTAAGTCAAGAATGATTAAGGACAAACAAAAGAAAGATGAGCTTAAGGCTCAATTGGATTAGTTACATTCATTCTTGAAGAGTGTGTCCTCTCCAAGGTCACAACAAGTTGCAGCTATTGAGACTCCTGTTTTGCTAAGCAAAAACGAGGTTGATGATTTGGTGCAGGTTAGAGGAAAGGTGGAGATGGTAGACAAGTGGATAGATAAATTGAACCAGGAGGTAGGAGAGATTTTAGTGAAAGGGTTTGAAGCCTACAAGGATACTGAAGGGGTGATTAAAGAGATGTATCAATATATTGAGGCATCAGAAAAACAAGAAGAAGAGTATAAGGGCTATGGTGAAAAGTTAGAAAAGATAAATACATTGCCTCTAACAACTCTTCTGGAACAATCTATACTTGAAGATGATAACAAAGACTTTGTAGAGAAGAATTCTCGCATACTCAAGTTTAGGACTGGCTTTTTGAGCAAGCATAAGGATGAGATTCAGGAAGTTGTAAATAATTTAACTGAGCAATTGGAAGAATTAGAAGCATCTATTGCTATTATTGTAGATATAAGAGGGCATGCCTTTTAATCAAATAAAGGAAAAGTGGGATGAAAGATTCCAAGGACTTATGCAAAAGGGAGATGATGGCGGAGAGTTGATGTTAGATCGACTTGTAGTGGTCAAAGAGGAGATAAAAGCTGCAGGGAGAGAATTAATAAAGGTGAAAAGTATGTAGGAGTTTGCTGCAGCTGAGCTGGATCAGATTAAATTTGAAGATGACTGGATTGATGGGCTAGAGATGGAGACTCTACAACAAGTGTTCACCAGTTACGATGAGTTCCTAGCAGATCCAGCTTCGCATGCATGAATCCTTACACGCATGATGTTCTCCTTCTTTGCATGTTGCATGCATACAACACTAATAGTTTTTTTGAGCGCATGACTTCCTCTTCTATTCTATCTTCGATTTTTAGTTAAGACTGAAAGTCTAATATAAGAATTCAAGATCAAGTTGATCTGAGTTTCCAAGAGAGTCTAAATTCCTAAAAAGGTGGAAAGCCTAAAATAGAAGTGAAGTTCAAACGTTTTGTATATCTATAAATACCAGATGGGTATCATATTGTAAAGGTCGGCTAATTGAGAACTAGATTGGCTTGCCTAATGCTAAGATATAGAATTTTGTAGAGTTTTTGCAGAGATATATTGTACTTAAATCTTTTACAGTTAATAGAATTACAGGTTTCGAAAGATGGTGTTTGGAATTAAATTGTTTGTTTGATAAACCTGATAAGTTATGATCTATCTATATGCAGTGATTGTGTTGAACATAAGAGTTTCTTGAATGATGAAAGTCATTTGAAGGAATCAGATTTAAGGATCATCTTATTAGATTGTCATTGAGTTGAAGTTATTAAACAGTCTGTTGATCTATAATTTTGATGATGAATGAATGTGTGTTGTTTTGAAATTCTTGAAATATTTGTGAAGAGTAATTGTGAAGTTAATTAAGCACCTAAAATGTATGCAGTGGTATAGATTATGCTATAGACTGTATCATCTTATGGTTTTTATGATCTGTTAGGAAAAATTCATCCTTGAAGGTATATATCCAGATACTAGATAAATTCGGTTCATACTTACTAGTTTACCCCTTTGTTCTATCGAAATGAGCCCACCAGGGATCAAGTATTGTTGAGTGCAAGGCTCTGACATCATAAGGGATGAGGCTAGGATTGTGCCCTAGGTGAATTTGGCGGCGTGGATGCCCCTCAGTCCTTGGCTCTAAGCCGAAGAGGTTTCTGGCATGTGTGGGCCTGTCTCGGGTTGCTAAAACGTCTACGTGGTGGCCTTCACTGATTGGTAGCTCACAGGCTTCATGCCTCACTGGGTTGCCTCGCAAGTTTGAACCCTCCATCAAAAAAATAAAAACCCATTGATTTATAGGAACTATTTCAATAAAAAGAGTTATAGCTTGAATCCTTTATTACCAGCACATGCCCCTTGAATATTATAGTTGCATGAACCAATTGAGTGACATCAGACAGTTGAGAACCAACTACCAGGACCTTGGGAGTTAGGCTACTACATGTTGTCTTTCTTTTTCAAGAGAAATAGAGTAGAAATATTATGTTTTAATGTTGTTTGTGTCATTTTAACCATCAACATTCCCTCCTTTACATTTATTTCCATAAGTTCAAGGCTACCATGTGTATTGAAAAATCAAAGGGCTTATTTATTCCTACCTAAAAAAATCCTGGCACTTTTGCTTGCTCTTTGTATAGCTCCAGCTATAGGGATTATGTTTGTTCAACCAATTTCAGCTGCAGGGGTGCTAACTATTCTCCTAATTCTGGCTACAAGGCCTCTTGTTCTTGCTCTTGCTCTTGCTGTAGGAACTCTTAATTTTACTCATACTCTTGGCTTTCAACTTGTTCTCTAATGTCAACAAGATCTTCTAGCATTATGTTTGTTGCTCCCTCAAATATGTCCTTTTCCTCAACATACACCTACCCCATTGGAGCTTTTGTATCCTCCTGTGATGTTTCTCTAGGCTTGGGGCTTCCGTCCAGAGATACACCAAAGGCTGGCCTAGCTGGTCTTGATTTTCTAAGAGGGCTTTCATGTTTTTCTTTTGCTGCAAGAAGAACAGTGTCAACCTTTCGTTTCTTAGAGCTTAACACTTCTTTTTCTATCATTTTATTTTTAGCTTTTCCCTTCCTTATTTTTTCCTCCTTCTTTTGTACCCTAGTTCTCATTAGGATGCCAAGAGGAACATCATCATCAAAATATGGAGAGGAACTTTCTTTGACTGAATGTTCTATCTCAAAAGAACTAATCTCTATGGTTTGTTTGGCTGCAAGAGGGTTTACACTAGGGCTTGCACCAAAAGTTGAGACTTTAATAGTGCCTCCAACATTTACCACTCTCCTAATAACCCTATGAGGTTGAGGTAAAACCCTAGGTCACAAATGCTCTAGTCTAATTTGATCAATATTCAAGAATTCTTCCCAAGTCATATCAGACACATCATGGAGAGACTTCTCAACTAATAATTTGATCAAAAAATGATGGGAAATAGAATTATCCCTACCTTTTTGGGTCTTGGCCACCATGATTGAAAGAAGGTGGTATAGAATGTTTGGCACATTCATTCTTCTCGCATGCCTCATGTGATTTAGGAGTTTGAAGTGCACAAAATGTAGATTCAACTGACGACCTTCATAGGTAATGTACTTCACAACATAAATAGCTACTTTCTTCCATGGCTCAGGCAGAGAGGTTCTCTTCACACCATGTTTTTCCACACTCAATGGAGGGTCACCAGGTTCTATAAATTCAGCCCTAGCTGACCTGGCGTCTCTGGTAGCAAGGTAATGTTCACCATTGGCAGGCAACCCTATAACTTCTGCAATCCTCTCTTCAATAGCTATGACCTCTAACCCTTTTATCATGGCCTTTCCTTCAAACAATGTATGGGAAAACTCCAATGCAACGTCTTCATTAAAACCATTCAACTTCAAGAAATGATCTAACCACCTGCAATTTCTGAATTTGGCCTGGCAAGGTGCATCCTATAGTAATACATCATGAACCATGGGTTCATTTTGAATTAACCCACCTCCCATTGTTCAGTTGTCTACAATCAAATAATCACTCTACAAAGTTTCCCTTCCACAATATTTGTCTGAAAGCTAAAATTATCCTTCCTAGAATGCTGCTAAATTTCCAATGCCAGTGCCATCTAAATTTTTACCTTTTTGGATTAACATTATGACAGGAGCAATAAAGGTAGTAAAGGAGTAATAAATGAAAGCTATGATCAAGAAAAATGGTGGCGGTTGATGCCATTTCACACATGCGAGTCATCATCTCACTCATAATTCAAATCAGCTCAATAATTTAAACTTTGTTGATGTGAACCAATATGAATAGACACGCGGACATGGAATTCACACTTTCCCCCCCAACCCAAATTTGCACATGTGTCCTCACATGTGAGGTGGTAATGATGATTTGACAGGGGTAGGGAATAATTACATGCTATGGAGAACGTCCATATTAATGTACAACAATTAAATGAATGTACTAAAAAACAATTACGATATAACAAATTGATGCACACATTTTTGAACTCTTGAAAGATTTGTTGCAAATATTATGGAGAAAGTACCGATCAATTTTAAGAAATCAGATGAGAAATTAATGAAAGTGGAGTGGAATGAGGTGAAATGGAATGAAGTGAAATTATGGTGGCATGATGGAAGAGAGAGAAAGGTGGAGATGGATGGGTAGATGGGTGAAGAAGTGGACCCCCACAAAAGTGGAAGTCTTTATTATGACAAGTTACAAACCTTAGTTAACCAGAAGGAGGGACACTAGGTTTTCTTCCTTTAGCTATAGGAAGTGTGGGTGTTGCATGCCGAGTGAATTACTACAGGAATTCCTCCTTGGAAGTTGTCTTGTGATACAACTTGAGGCGATGACCGTTGATAAGCAACTTAAATCTAACAGGGTCAATGGTAGTGAGTTGAACAACTCCATTGGAAAAGACTTCAGCAACCTCATATGGTCCTAGCCACCTTGTCTGTAATTTTCCTGCATTGTCTCGATACCTTGAGTCATAGAGCAGTGACCAGTTACCTAGCTGGAATTTCTTATCCTTTAAGAATTTGTCATGCCACTTTATTCTTTGATTTTGTACTACCTTTGTGTGATGCAAGGATTCCTTCCTTATCTCATCCAAAGCATTCAGCTGCATGATTCTGTCCCTTTGTGCCTAAGAGTCTTATGCTCAAATTCAATGGGCATCATAGTTGTCTCTCCATACAACAACTTAAATGGAGTGAATCCTATAGTTGTTTTCCAAGTAGTTTTGTAGGCCCAAACAGCTTCTGGTAGCCTGCTTTCCTAGTCCTTTCTATGGATAGCCACTATTTTGGTCAAAATGGCTTCAATTTCTCTGTTGATCACCTCAACTTGGTCATTGGCCTAAGGGTGATAATGAGTAGACTTCCTGTGCCTAATTTTATACTCATTGACCAGTGTTGTAACAAGGGTTGAAGTGAATTGAGCCCCTTGATCAGTCATTATCTCTCTTAGAATCCCATACCGTGTGAAAATTTCCTCATAAAGAAATTTTGCAACCTTATTATCTCTTGCATGCTTCATGGCCTTAAATTCTACCCACTTGGTTACATAATCAGTGCATACCAAGATATAGGATTTACCATTTGATGAAGGATCAATGGGTCTTACAAAATCCAATCCCCACTTACCAAATGGAGTGATTACTACATAGGGGTAAAGTGGCATCTCATCAGTTTTGGTTGGTCAACCCATCCTCTCGCATCTATCACACTTCCTTCTATATCTCCCTACATCCTTGTGGAGTGTGGGAAAGTAATATCCTATGTTCAAAATCTTCAGGTTATGTGTAGGATCATGATGGGCCAAAAATTGGCGATATCTAAGTGATATGATGGCCCATGTGGCTGACGACTTTTTTTTTACCCAAAATTGATGAAACGAAAAGGGTTTTTAAAGGAGATTCTTAGCTTTCCACCAATATAAATTATGCTTTACTTTGAATTCAATAAATAATTATTATTCATTTTCTATTTGAATTACGACTAAAGTCCTGATTGATAGGCTGATTGAAAAAATCTATAGCTTTCAAATGATATCACATTTTTTGAATCTAAAACATGTGTCACATTCTATGCTTCACATACTATAGGATTTTAAAAAATAAATTGAATTTCATGAATTTTTCACCAAGTTAAGGTGGTTAGACATACGATTTTTTTATATTTCTTAAAAGTTGTAATTAAAAGTTCATAATTAATTATTTACTTGGAAAAAAATTACAAAAAATTATGCATCACATCAGGACATGATTCCCCTACTTATATATAAAATATTATAAAAAATTATTAGCATTTTATTTTGGTTAGGCTGGTAAGACAGACACCTACTTCTTATTTTTTCCCTAAAATTTAAGTACTACTGCATTGAAATTTCAAATTTTCACCAATTTTTTTTTTTTAAAATAAAATAAACCTAGTAGTTTAGAAAGTACATTCAATTTTCTACAAATTCTATTCTTACATATTTTTTGAAATAATATAGATAACTTATTCAAATTTTTACGTCAAGTTGCCTAACTCTGATTTTCTAAATTTTATTGCCACTTAAGGACCTATTTCTTCCATGATGCACATACCCTTCATTGTTGTCCTCTTGGTTGCAAAATGCCCTCCACAGGGTTCATTGTGATATGCATGCAAAATATCATATGTCTCATCTTCCCTCACACATCTCCGCATGACATGGTATGTTCCAGTGTAGAACAAACATCCAACAATCCTTGTGACCAGATAATTAGCTATGTCAACATACTAGGGTGTCTGCACACTGATGGAAAATAAATGCTCATTAGGGAAAGAGTCATCTATGACTTGATTGTCCATTGATGTAGTTAGCCTCAAAAGAAATTTTTCAACAACATTGGCCTTCCCTGGTTTATCCACAATGGTTATGTCAAACTCTTGCATCAGCAATAACCATCTTGCTAGCCTACCTGAGATCAGGGGTTTATTCATGAGGTAGCTAATGGCTACATGATCGGTGTGCACAAATATCTGGTAGCCTGTTATGTAGTGCTTGAATTTGTTTAGGGCATAGATCACTACCAACATTTTTTTTTGTCACTCTATAGTTGAATTCAACTCCTTGCAGATTTTTGTTGAAAAAATAAATAGCATTTTCAATAGCTCCTTCTTTTTTTCCTAAGACTAATCCTATAGAATATTCTAATGCATCTATATGGATGTGAAAAGGAAGCTCCCAATTAGGACCCTTGAACACAGGAGCATGAGTTAAAGTTGCTTTCAAGTCAAAAAGTGCCTTGTCACAATCTTTTGTCCATTGGAATTCAACATCTTTAGTTAGGAGATTATGCAATGGTGCTGCCATTTTGTTGAATTCATTGATGAACCTCCTATAATAACCTACATGTCCTAAGAAACTCCTAACATCTTTTTGTTTTGCAGAGATAGGCAGATTGGTGATCACCTCAATCTTTGCAAGATCTACTTGAATTCCTTTGTGAGAGATGTAGTGGCCAAGAACTACACCTTCCTGCATCATCATAAAGCACTTTTCACTATTTAAAGATAGATTGTGGCCTTCACATTTCTATAGGACTCTCCTGATATTTTCCAATGCTTCATTGAAATTAGCACCATATGTAGTGAATTCATCCATATATATTTCCATGCAATCGTAAGAGATGTCTAAAAATATGCTAATAACTACCCTCTAAAAAGTTGCAGGTGCATTGCATAAGCCAAATAGGAGTACTGAGTAGGCATAGGTCTCCCATGGATAGGTAAATATGGTCTTCTCCTAGTCTTCTGGTGCAATTTTGATTTGGTTATATCTGCTGAATCCATCTAGGAAAGAAAAGTACTGCTTTCTTTCAAGTGAGTCCAAAAATTGATCTATGAAAAGTAAGGGAAAATGGTCCTTTTTGGTGGAAGCATTAATTTACCTATAATCAACACAAACTCGCCACTTCCCTCTTTTTTTGGGCACAATCACCAATGGGGACACCCACTAGCTATTTGAAATGGGGTAGATAAATCCTGCATCTAGCAATTTCTATAGTTCCCCTTTTATAATTTCTCCCAATGCAGGGTTAATTCTTCTTTGTGGTTGCCTCATTGGTGTACAATCATTTATTATGTATATCCTATGAGTGAAAAGCTTAGGGTCCAATCCTTTCATATCATGATAGACCCACACAAATGCATATTGGTGGGACCTCAGTAATTTTTCCAGTGACAACTGTTGTTCTTCACTCAATATGTTGTTAATGTTTAGATATTTTCCTTTTGACACTTGCACTTGTGTAGTTAACTCTACCATAGCTGCTTCACTAATGCTTCGTACCTTGAGTTCATGCAATAGCAATGTATGAGACATATACCTATTGCTGCAAGAAGTTTGGCAGCAGGAAGAGTAGTTGCAGGAAGAGCGACTGCAAGAAGAGTGGGCAGGAGTGTCTTCATTGGATCAAAAAAATCAAATGCATGAGAGGATGATGTTTCCTCTACCTCACAATAGTTCTGAATTATGTTAGACAATACTTTATCTTCATCTTGAAGCTGCATGAAAGAAATTATGCCTAACATCATAAGTTGTGCCACATAATTAACTTCCTCGACCTCTTCACCAACATGTGGCCATACAGGATCATTCCTATCATGGGATGGCTAAGCATGAGGGTAGAGAATAATATTTTTGGTGCTCTTTCCAAGAACAATTGGGTACCCGCCTAGTGTGGCTTTAGGAGAAAGGATCATAAAATATGTTTGGTACTCCCAAGAGTCTAGAGTTACCACAAGATCTTCTACTATACCATCAAGCTTAATAGTAGAGCTATCAACAAGTTGTAGGAAAGTAGCGGTAGGTCTCATGCTTGCAACATTTAGTTGTTGCAAGATATCCTTAGTCATTACATTTATTGTTGCTCCCAAATCAATCAAATTATTCTTTATCTGGATCCCATTTATAACAACTCCTACCACCAGACTCCCTAGGTTATTATATTTGGGAATAGTCACTTTCCCAAGCATGATGTCAGTTTGTTGTCCCACCACATGAACCGTAGTGGGGTCTTTCTTCTTCCTACCTGGCTTCTTAAGGTATGCTTCCTTGATTGATTTTTCATATATGGGAACATCTTTTATGGCCTCAAATAGAAGTATTTGGACACATATATGCTTCAATTGATCTAAAATGTCAAAATTTGTGTCCTCCTCTTCCTTTTGTTTCACAGTTTCCAACCTCTAGGGAAATGGTGGTTCTGATTTAGTCTGCTTGACTGGGATTGGTTCAGGATTGTTAGGTACACTTGGCTAAATGGGGACATTTAGAGGCTCCTATTCTTCCACAAGAAGCTCAGTGATAATTGGTGTGGAAGGAGCTAGAAAAGTAGTTCATGAACGCAAGCGAATGCCACTCATACTCACACATATGTAAGGAATTGATTTGGATCAACAGAGTATATCGGCTATTGTTGTGGTTTATTATTTGGGTTGGGTGTGGGTTGAGTTGGTAGTTGAGTAGGTTTAAGTGCATTTGAAATTGAACTAGTAGGAGAAGGCATTATAGTAGGTTGTTGGGGTTGAGAAGGTGGTTGCACGTAATTGGTTGTCTGGTTTGGCCATTGTTGTGCTCCCCTCCATTGAGATGTTTGCTGCCAATTTATTGGAGGTGGCTGCCAATTCCCCTAAGCTTGTTGCCACTGGGGTAGAGATTTTTAGTGATTGGGCTAGGCATTTGGAGGGTTATTCCATGTTTTTGGTCGATATCCTCCATAATTGGATGGATATGGAGGTCTGCATTGGTTGCCAGATGAATAAAAATTGAAATATGGCCCAACAAAATATAGTGGATCTAGTGTCATAGTTTGTCTTGGAGCCCATGGCCTCCTTTGTGCAATAGTAGACTTGATGATCTTCACCCTACATTGGCTTGAACTCAGGTGCCATCTTCTTGCTGTCAATAGTAGCTATCATCTTGCATTTGTAGTCCTCCTTCTTTTGTCTGCAATGAGGGCTATATTTTACCAACATTGCCTCTACCTCCTCTTGTTTCTTCTTGGCCTGAAGTGTATTTGGCTGAGTAGCCAAAATTTTTATGATATCTTACTTGAAGTCTGCCAGTAAGTGAGTAATCTCCATCCTTGAAACTCCACTGGTAGATTACTTACCCATGGAGGATTTGTGAGCTCTCCCTTTCTTTGAAGCTTCCCTAGAATAGTTCTGACATATTTTCTTGATGTCCTCCCAAGGAACTTGGGTGATATCTCCTCCTCCCATCAGGTCTAAGATGTATGTGTAGGTGTCATTAATTCCTATTAAGAAAATCAACTTCTGTGATTTTTCATTGAGTGTATGGTGTGGAGATTTCTGTAGGCAAAATAGAAACCTTGAAATGTAATATTCTGGGCTCTCATCTTCCTTTTGTTGCATCCTAAAAATGTCATCTCTCATGTCACTGCCCCTACAATACTCCTTATATTTCTCAAGGAAATTTATCTTCATGTCCTCCCAAGTCTCCACAGTATTTATTCCAAAGCTCATGAACCATCTTAATGCATCTTCTTTCAAGGTGGCAAGGAATAGCTTAAGCCTATGGGAATCAGTGGTATAGTCATAACTCCTATAGAGTATATCAAACTCGAACTAGAATGTAACAGGATCTTTTGTGACAAGTCCATAGAAATTAGGAAGGACTAAAGCAAGGATATTTTTGAGGTTATCTACTTCATTCTGATGAGCAATGGGGAAGGGAAAAGCCGGTTGGTTAGGTCTATTTCTATTTGCATGACCCATACTTGCCTGATGAAGTTCCAAAGCAAAGGGGTTCTCAATCAGATTTTGATCTTTAGAGGAAACTTCAGAACTGGTTAGATCCAGAAATGCATCAACAAAGGGGTGTGGCTCTTCTTCTTCTTCATCTCTTGGCAGGTTTTGATACTCAACTAGCTGGAATTGATCAGGATTGTTAGTAAGGAATCTCCCATGAGCATCTCTCCTCCATCTATGCATACAGTATCAACTCACTATCAACCAGCGTACACAAACAATTGGAAAAAGAATAGGGGGGGTCATTACTTTCCTAAATGAGGGGTATACTAAGAAAAAACATTCAGAAATACTACAGCAAGAAAAAATATCAATGAATCCAAAGAATTCCCTAGTTTGACACCATCCCCGACAACGACGCCAAAAATGTTGGCCTCCTACAATGATTTAACAACTAATCCCTTACAACCGTGATTCAAAGATTGAAAATATAACCTGAATAGTTATCTCAATCATCATGGAGGTGCATTTAACTTGTCAACCCAGGGGCGCAAATTTGAAATGAGTTAGCACAAAATGTGCACTAGGAATCCAAAGTAGCCATATTCATCCTACAGCTAAGAAAGACACAATGGTGAAAGTAAATTGCTTGGAAGGAAATAACATAAGTGTTGAGCATCAACCAATAACTATACTAAGCTGAAATGTGCATGACATAAACGAAAATCCGAGTGAACAAACTGGAAACTACTTTGTCTGGTTTGGCTGTGGGAACATACACAAAATGGAATTCTAGTGGTTGCAGGAATAGACAGTGCCAAATTCTTAACTAATTACTGAACAAAAAATAATAACTAAACTAAACTAAGGGACAAAATAATCACCAAGTGGGCCCCGTTGGATGAGTATCCCTTAAAAAAAATGTAAACTCAAATGCATGAACTTATAACTTCATTTTATTCATTGGAAAACATGACTGCAATCAAGCAACATGACTATATTACTTAAAAATTAAGAATGTGAGTACATCATCAGATTAAGCAACCTCCCGAGAAGGAGAATTTGAGTCTTATTTATAGGAAAAGAAGATCCTAACTAATCACCTAGTAAGGCGGTCAACTCCCACAGATTAGGATGATGCCACTTTAGGGAAAGCATAAAAAGTGGAGAGGCGGTTACGCATGCACAAAATCTGGTCAAGCATGTTTTCCTTAACGCAAATTTAGCACAACAGTAACTCCTATATTCGCTCAACAGACAATTAAGACCATTGACAAGGTGGTTACAATTTCGATTTGAATGAGGAATCTCACTCTGTCAAGAGTCTTCCCTCTTTGAATGATCACCTTGTTGACCATTATGGCGAATGACGAGCTAGCAAAATCTTCCTTAATTGCAAGCCTCTAATCATATATGCATGGCAATATTAGTACGCACAACAATTGCATATTTGTAACTATCTTAAATTGAAATTCCTTAATCCACATGTAAAATTAACATAAATAGTTCATATAGCATGTCAATGTCATTTAAAGGTTATGAAAATAAGCTTATGCCCAATGTCTATGGTTTTGAGGAAATATCATAAAAAAGGTCAACATCCAAGCATCAAAGTCTATGAAAAATACAACAAATGGATAATAAACTCTATCAAAATTGAACCATAAACTGGACTCATCAGGGACCACCCTTTTATTTTTTTTATATTCATTTCCTCGTACCTTTTAAGTTCATGCATAGACCCATAGTTTCACTCAACAAGTTGAGTATCTTTTTTACTTTCATACAAATTTTTTTCTATAAAGTAATAGTAATCTAATGATACATAATCCCTAATGTCTCCCAAACATATTCAAAGATACTTTGTTATCTTTTATCATTGCCATTGCTTGAATTTCTTTCTTTCTTGAAAAATCCCGAAGCTCTTCTACAACTGCCATACCCTCTTTGGAACCTATCTATGAATGTCATGTTGGCATTACTCTCTCTACATGGCATTGTTTAATGTGTTTAATCACTTTGTTGTCTAAGGACTGTCAAGCATCATATTCTTAACAAGTTTTCCATACTCATGAATATATGTTCTTGCAAGATATATTACTTGTCTAGATACATTTGGCAAGAACTGGCCTTTAACTCTATTTTGAAACTCTATCATTTTACATGTTCAGTTTTTCCTTAAAATTGTGGCATGCTTATTATTGTCCTTATATTTGTGTTCCTGCACCACTATTATGTGTTATTGAGTCATGCCTTCATGACTAATTTTCAACTTGATTCTACTATTCCTTAAAATCATTCTCATTGTCTTCATGACCTGAGATTACCATGTTATGAATTGCCTTTTGCATTGACTTATCATTGAATTTTCAAGATCATTGTTCATAACATAATATCACTATCATGCAAGAAAGCTTACTGTTATAAATCAATCAATTCACTATTGTTTATCTCCATGAATATCACCGTTGGGTGCATTGGTTACTAATCTTATCATTCACTCAGTAGCACTGTACTTGTATTGTTCTTAATGACTTTTCATCAATCTGTCATTAAACACTACCTTTGAAATACATCTATTGTGCTTCTTTTGTCTTTATAGCTGCACCATGATGCTTATTCAAATTAGGCTACATTCTTGACCTGATATTCATCCCTCACTATCTTTCTCTTTTTATTATAATCCTATTGAGCAGATATTTATAATTTGTGACAGCGAACTAATTAATTCACTGTTATGAATGATAAATACCTATTCGATGGAATTACAACGAAAGACTCAACACTCTTATCCCTGTCAAAACATAGGAGGAAAGCATGCTGGGCTCAACCCTCATGGGAGCCACATTTTTTATCCCACATGCTATAATCAGATAAAAGAATTTAATAGTAACATAATTTTCCCTATATTTGCACAAGAAGCAAAAAAATTTAGAAAAATATGTGCATATGAAAGATGTGCTTGATAATCCTATTACTTTCTTGAATTTTTTTGGCATACTAGTTGTTTTAGTGCACATAATGATCAAGTTATATGTTTATAGATGAATGTGCATATGTTGTCTGATGAATTTTCATTGCTCTAACAACATTTTCTCACTCAGATGCAAGCAACTAGGAGCAACAAGGAAATGATAGCTGGGTGCAAGACAAGCGGAGGATGGAAGATTACAACAGGCAACTCAACCAAGACCAAGACTCGTCATTCAAGAAATGATGAGTCACCTTTCAAGATTTGTGCATTTATTTTCTATTTTTCTATAAATGTGTAATCTTTTCCTTCATTTTCATTAAAGTAGTTAGTCTCACAGCTTGTGTGAGACCTTACACATTTATATTGTCAATAAAGATTACTTTTCTAAAAAGATTTGTACAATCTTTCCTATATTGTATGCATAAGCATAAATGTAGTTCAGTAATGTAATCATCTAATTTTTTTTTTTTATACACATGAATGAATATAGTAGTACCAAAATGAACCCTACTTTCATTTTAAAACTCCAAGAGCTCTACCTGATTGAGCTAATAGTGAAATTGGGTAACAAAGTCAAGATCACTGTTATGATGAATTGATTTTGTTATGGACAAGGATTTTGTGAGTTTTGGTAATCAGGTAGTTGCAACTTTGTTTCAAGCAATTGTGGTTCACAGAATGACTTTACAATTTTGATGTTTTGACCTAGTTTTCAAATGGTTTTTTGATTGATTTTGATGAATTTTTTTGGAAAATATAGAATATAGACTCAAACACTTGTTTTGATCTAGTTTTGGATGTGAAAAATTTTTATTTCAAAAATAAAACTCATAGGCAACATGCACAATTCATATGGTTGGCAAGGAAACCACTGGTTGATATTCCCACTTGGATTTCTCTAACCACTTAAACAAGGTGGATAGCTAGAGACTTGGTGGCACTGGCTCCCCTCCACGATACTCACTTCTCGGGCTCACCAAGTCTCATTCTCCAAAGAGGAATTTTTGTCTCTACATATGCTTAGTAAAAATGTGGGGCAACTTTAGAGGTCCAATGTCCTACGATCAATGAGCGTATTAAAAAATTTTTGCCACTAAAACAATTGGTTCTTAGTAAGGGAATCCATTCAAGGTGGCCATACATGTGGTAAGATTAGCTCAAGATTATGGTCAATCAAGAGGCCTCCCAATCCCTTCCTAAGAAAGGATTTTGATGTAGCTCACGAGGCTACTAAGAGTGGCACTTGTCAGTATGACACATCCACACATGTTGCTTAATGAATTTCATCAAAAAGAACTTTTATAATATAGTGATTCAGAAGAGCTTGGCTTTACCTTGTTATCGCTTGGGTCATTCCCACCTTTTGAAGTGGGGTGGTAGGCCCTCTAAAAAAAGGTACACAACAACAAGGAATTACGTTGTTTTTGATCTCCCAGATCGCATGAAGCATAAGGAGAGAGCATACACAACGCCTTTGCCTCACACTGACATGGGGTTCATTTTAATTCCAAAATCCAAATATGGGGATGCTTATACAAGTGCCAAAGAAATTCTTTTGATCCTCAAGATCGCCAAGTGGTGCGAGAGGAGAGCATATGCATCCTATGACAAATTGCAAACCACAAAACACAAAAGACACTTGTCAATTTTAACCCTTTGCTTATTATTTGAAGACACTTGGATTCTTTTTAAGCCAATGACGTGTGATGCATGTTCATTTTAAAACTCATGAGTGAGAAAATGCATTTTGTTGATCATTTTAAAGCCTTTTGAATGAGAAATGCATGTTCATTTTGACCTTATGAATGTGATGCAAGTTGTAGTTGTAAATTTTAGGCCCAATGAGTGATTCATGCAAAAAATTGATTCATTTTAAGCCTCATGAATGAAATATTCATTTTTTTTTTTCATTTTAAACCAATGAATGGAAAATGCAATTTGTTCATTTTAAACCCATGAATGGAATTACAATTTTTTGTTCATTTTAAGCCCATGAATAAAATATGTAATTTGGTGGTATTTGCAAAACAAAATGAGATAATGATAAAACAAAGCTAAGTAAATGAAATGATAGGGAAACAAATGATTATGTTTGAAAAGAAACAAGTTTTATAACTCCCTCCAAGATTGATGCCACATGTTGAAAACAAGAGATTAGTAAACTAAAAAAACTTTAATGATAACAACAAATTAAAAATGGTGATAAATTTCTCAAAACTAGACAAAATTTTAAACCATAAAAAATCTATGGAAAGATAAGGCATAAAGCTTCAAAACCCAAAGAGAGTTTGGCAAAATCCTGCACGAAAAAAATGCTATAAACAAAAGAAAACATGGGTCTTAAGAGCTAAATTTTAAAATGCTATGAGCACTAAAACGACCATAACTTTCTCAAAACATATCAAAATTTAAAACCATTTGAAGTTATAGAAAGCTAAGAGAGAGACCTACAAAACCTAGAAAATAATTTTTAAGATTCTATGTACCCATTTTTTCTATGATCAAAAGAAGATGACGGGATTTTGTGCGAATTCTTGGTTGTAACCTGCAAAATAGAAAAAGGAAACAAAAAAACAAACGAATTTCTTTACAAAATTGTAAAACTTACATTGGGTTCACCAAATGTAAGATTCAAAAATTTAAAATGGCTAAGATCGAGTAGAAACCTCTCTACAAAAGATCTAAGCCCAAATTTCAAATCTAAATAAAAGAGTACAAATGATAAAAGAGAGAAAACAAGAATGAAAACATAAAATAAAACTCCCCTAGCAAAGTTGATTCATCTCCCTTGCTTCTCCTCCATTCTTTCTCAAGTTGCAAAGCTTTTTCCCTCAGATTTTGAAGTGCTTGAATACCTGCAAATGAAAATGATATAATAGCAAGAACTTTGGAGAAATGTGGTTGTTAAATCGAAAATGAAGGAAAGCTTCTTTTATAAAAAAGATTTCGAATAGACGGGCAAGATTGATCTTCTAGAAATATGCCAAGATCAATGGTTGAGAGGACATGAAACACAGAGGAACAGGGTTACAAAATGAACATTCAAGATTGAGAAGAGGCCAGAGTCAATTGATGGTTGAGATTCGAAAATGAGATAGTGGAGGGAGATAATGGAGAAATTAAAAATTAAAATCATTTAATTCATGAGAAGGAATTTTTGACAAAGTGGAGACATAAATAATTTATTTAAAATCATTTAATTCATAAAAATGAATCTATGACCAAGTGGAGGCATAAATTATTTATTTGAGGAAAAGACAAGTGGGCATTTAATTAAAATGATTTATACAACCATTCTAATTAAATAGGAGGAAATAGAAAAAGAGATATTAAATAATCAATTTAAATCAATTATTTAATGAGGGAGAAATGTCAAAAGATAGTCAAATAATTTAAAATTTATTTAACTATAGAAGAATCAAAAGATTAATGAATAGACAAACAATTCATAATAATTATTTGACTATAGACGAATAACGAAGAGCAAATAATTAAATAAATAATAATTTATTTAATTATAGAAGGAAAGAATGTTAGCGAAACAGTTAAATAAACAATTTAATTGATCAGAGGAGAATAAAGATCAAGAAATGAATTAATTAAATAATTAAAATTTTATAATTAATAGAGGAATGTGATTAAAGATAATAATTAAATAATTAAAATTACTTAATTATCCAAGGAAGAAGACCAAGATAATGAAAAAATGATGCTCGTAGACCAAGACTTTTTTCAATGTCTACAAGGAGAATAAAGAGTCTTTATTCAATATTGGTCATGAGGAAAAAACTGTTAGCAGATAATCTTGAAGGGGTGTGACCAAATTCAGTGTGTTTTCAATCCATGACCAACACCGTTGTGAGAATTTTTAAGTTAATAGAAGATGATCTATATCCTCTTCTTGATGTCCACACAATACATAGTTAAAGGGAAAAGATATTTCTAGTTTGACTAATCTCTCATAGGTAAGGATGCATTTATTTAATGCCAACCATACAAATGACTAAAATAATTACAGATTTCCAACATAATTTATGGGGCCAGTTGGTTGATTTATTGTCCCCTTGATGGATGATCAATGAGTAGCTTAGGCTAACTTTGGAATTACCTAACTTGGAAGGAGCCCAAATGAGCTTGTCAGGATCCTTGGAAAGAATATTTGGCACTGCTATAGAATTTTTTTCAGCTAAAACTTTTGATTTGTTGGGAAGCTACAACTAGTGAATTTTTCCATTATGAATTTGAGAGAAGGTTATCTTCCATCTTAAGGTAATATTTTTATTTTAATCCCCAATGGTTCTTTAAGTATACTCTTACTTCTTCTAAACCTTCAATTTTGGATAGTGGTGGAAATCCATTCCAGGAGTCATCCTAAAACAATGTTTTTTCATCGTTACTTATGGACCATGTTAAATGTGGGATGATGACTTCTCTACAAGTTATGATAAAGTTCCACATTTTAGAACCTTCTAGTGGGTTTTCTATTGTAAATATTCATTCCAGAATTGGGGAGTCCTTTTTATGATTCTAGCCAACTTGGAAGATGGTTTTGCAAAATCATTCCACACTAGTTTGTCTCCCAATGCTAGATTCCTTGCCTCTAGATTTTATAAACCAAATCCTCCATATTTTTTATCTTCCTAGAGTTTGTTCATGAAACTAGTAGGATTTTACTCTTTTTCTTGTTGTCAAGATTCCCATGTTAGAGGAATTTTTTGATATTTTTCTCTATATTCATTTATACCACTTTTAGTAGCTTAAGGACTAACATAACATAGTTGGGAATAGATAAAAGGATTGCATTGGTTTATGTGAGCTTTCCTACCATTATTAAGCATCTTCCTTTCCAAGATGATATCCTATTTTGAATTTGAGTCAAAATTTTATTCCAAAACTTGAGCTTGTTTAGACCTAAAAAGAATGGGATTCCTAGATATTGACTTGACCAAGTGGAGACATAAATAATTTATTTAAAATCATTTAATTCATGAGAATAAATCTTTGACCAAGTGGAGGCATAAATTATTTATTTGAGGAAAATGCAAGTGGGCATTTAATTAAAATGATTTATGCAACCATTTTAATTAAATAGGAGGAAATAGAAAAAAAGATATTAAATAATTAATTTGAATCAATTATTTAATGAGGGATAAATATCAAAGGATAGTCAAATAATTTAAAACTTATTTGACTATAGAAGAATCAAAAGATTAATGAATAGACAAACAATTCATAATAATTATTTGACTATAGACGAATACTAAAGAGAAAATAATTAAATAAATAATAATTTATTTAATTATAGAAGGAAAGACTGTTAGCCACACAATTAATTAAATAATTTAATTGATTAGAGGAGAATAAAGAACAAAAAATGAATTAATTAAATAATTAAAATTTTATAATTAATAGAGGAATGTGATCAAAGATAATAATTAAATAATTAAAATTACTTAATTATCCAAGGAAGAAGACCAAGATAATGAAAAAATGATGCTCGTAGACCAAGAATTTTTCAGTGTCTACAAGGAGAATAAAGAGTTTTTAATCAATATTGGTCACAAGGAAACAACTGTTAGCAGATAATCTTGAAGGGGTGTGACCAAATTCAGTTTGTTTTTAATCCATGACCAACACTATCATGAGAATTTTCAAGTTAATAGAATATGGTCTATATCCTCTTCTTGATGTACACACAATACATAGTTAAAGGGAAAAGATATTTCTAGTTTGACTAATCTCTCACAGGTAAGGATGCATTTATTTAATGCCAACCATACAAATGACTAAAATAATTATAGAACTCCAACATAATTTATGGGAATTTGTTTTTTGGATTAGATTGTGTTGTTAATTTTTCCTTCAGCTCTCTTTCATCCTAATGATGGATCACGTAGTGTGATTCAAAACGTTGATTATGAAAAATTAACAACACAATCTAATCCAGAAAACAAATTCAGATATTGATGGATTGTGGAAACTTGATATCTTTAATAATTTATGGCGCTAGTTGGTTGATTTATTATCCCCTTGATGGACGATCAATGAGTAGCTTAGGCTAACTTTGGAATTACCTAACTTGGAAGGAACCCAAATGAGCTTGTTAGGATCCTTGGAAAGAATATTTGGCACTGCTATAGAATTTTTGTCAGCTAAAACTTTTGATTTGTTGGGAAGCTACAACTAGTGAATTTTTCCATTATGAATTTGAGAGAAGGTTATCTTCCATCTTAAGGTAATATTTTTATTTTAATCCCCAATGGTTCTTTAAGTATACTCTTACTTCTTTTAAACCTTCAATTTTGGATAGTGGTGGAAATCCATTCCAGGAGTCATCCTAGAACAATGTTTTTTCACCATTACTTATGGACCATGTTAAATGTGGGATGATGAATTCTCTACAAGTTATGATAAAGTTCCAGATTTTAGAACCTTCTAGTGGGTTTTCTATTGTAAATATTCATTCAAGAATTGGGGAGTCCTTTTTATGATTCTAGCCAACTTGGAAGATGGTTTTGCAAAATCATTCCACACTAGTTTGTCTCCCAATGCCAAATTCCTTGCCTCTAGATTTTATAAACCAAATCCTCCATATTTTTTTATCTTCCTTGAGTTTTTTCATGAAACTAGTAGGATTTTACTATTTTTCTTTTTGTCAAGATTCCCATGTCAGAGGAATTTTTTGATATTTTTCTCTATATTCATTTGCACCACTTTCAGTAGCTTAAGGACTAGAATAACATAGTTGGGAATAGATAAAAGGACTACATTGGTTTATGTCATCTTGCCTACCATTATTAAGCATCTTCCTTTCCAAGATGATATCCTATTTTGAATTTGAGTCAGAATTTTATTCTAGAACTCGAGCTTGTTTAGCCCTAAAATGAATGGGATTCCTAGATATCGACTTGAAAACTCATCAAATTTAAAATCAAGAATGGATAGGATGTGTATTGAAACCACTGGTGAGGTGTTAAGAAAGAATATGCTTGATTTGTTCATTCAATTTTTGACTTGATACCCTGCAATAAACCTCTAAAACTTTTTTGATGCCTCTTTCTTTTTGGACAATATAGTTTCCAAATAAAAGTGTAGCATTTGCAAATAATGAATGGGTCATGTTGGTGCTTGAGTTTAGAATCTCTATAACCTGGCATTTACCTGCAACTTGTGCCCCTGCTAGTGCCCAACTCAAAGATTATGTCATTAAAATGAAAAGGAAAGGCAATAAAGGATCACCATTTCTAAAACCTTTTGAAGAATTAAAAAATCCTGTTGGATTTCCATTTACCAAGACTAAAAACTTGGCTTGTGATGTGTATGAACTAAACCAACAATACCATTTACGACAAAAGTCGAGTTTTTGTAGCAATATTAGGAGAAAATCTCAATTGAGTCCTTCATAGGTCTTCAACATGTAGAGCTTGATAATCATTACTGGGATTTTATCTTCCTTAATGGAGTGAAAATTTTCATGAGATTTAAAGCCCCTTTAGTTGTATCCTTTCCTAGGAAAAAACCACCTTTCTCATCCATGATGATTCTTGGGATGATGTTAGCTAGTCTCATAGTGATTGCTTTCGAAAAGATATTGTAGATGGTGTTGCATAATGATATGGGATTGATCTTGAGAATAAAAGGATAGATGATTCAAAAGGATATACTTCTGTAGACAATTTTGTAGAAATTAGAATTCTATCCAGCCTTTCTACAATTAGCAAAAGTCTTTTTGCCTATTTTTCCATATGAATATACTATTTTGAGGAGGGAAGTCTAATATATAGTTTTCTAGTATAAATTCCTTGAATTCTTCCATGAACTTTGGGGGGATTATTCCTCCTTTATTTGTTATGGTACAAGATTGCATTGAATTCTCCCACCATAAGAACTTTCTCCTCTTTCAAATTTGATAAAACTAGGGGTATGGCATCCCAAAGCATCTTTTTTCTAACTATTGATGTGGAAGCATAAACATTAAACAACCAAAAACATAGATCAAAGAAAGATACCTTAATGAACATCCAATGTTGCATTGAGAAAATTAATTGAATCTAAGTATTTTTTCATTCCATAGCAGTGCTCAGCCTCCTAAAGCTCCTTGTGCTAAAGATTGTAAAAATTATCATTTATTCCATTTGTTGAATACTTATTGTGCCTGATCATTCGTGAATTTTGTTTCTTGTAGAAGAATGATGTTTCCTGTGCTAGTGTCAACTCGATGCTTTATCAAGTGTATTTTGTTAGGGGCATTCAAGCCCCTAACATTCCAAAATAGGACTCTCATTTTCCTTGAGGAGAGCAGCAAGCCCTACTTAGTTTGAGATTTTTATCTATTGTAGCCTAGATACCAACAAATATTTCTTCCTTGGTTTTCTTACTTTTGGGGGGTCTACCTCTAGTTGGGGGTGTTGTAATAGATTCCTGAGACACTGCTCTTTTTATTTGTGCAGTAGAGAGGGTTTAGGAAAAATTGTTTTCCATATTCTTATTTAATGCTTCATCTTTCATTTGGCCAAATAGTTTTTATCCTTCTTGTAGAATAATATGATCTACCATTTCAATCATTTGTTCTCCTATCATGATCTCATGGGCTTCTTGGAAAATAATGTTATTTTCCTTTTATATGCCTTTGTCATGATTTATATCACATATTTTGGGTGTTTTGTGTTGAAAAGGGGGTTTCGATAGGCCATCCTTGGAGTCATTTTGTGAATCAATTAAATGAATTTCCCCTAAGAAATATTTTGCAATAGACTTTGCATCCTTGACCAATCTGTGAAGATTTTATTTGATATTACTAACTCCTTCTTGAGGAAAAAATTATTCTACCAACTGTGAATCCTGATCTCCTTTTTTGGCATTATTTGAGGTAGCAGTAGCTATTGGTTATTTTATCAGTAGGGAAAATTGGAGATTTGATCAAAGGCCAGTATTATGCATGTTTTGTTGTTGCCCTAATTTTTTAATGAATGCATCACCTATAGTAACCTGCTTATCATTTTCTATAATATATAACAAATCTTTCAAAATAGTTTTTGAGTCCAAAGGTTTAGGTGCTTGTTGATTCTTCTTTGTTGGGCTAGGATCTGGGTTTAAACAAAAACCTCTGATGTAGAAGGGAAAGAATTCCCTACAAGTACTCAGGTTGTCTTTTCATTTGATTTTCATATCAATAAGGTGTACTTATGATGTAGCTCCAATCCCTTTATGGCTAGAAGGATGAGGATCAATAGGTGTTTATAAATTTTGGAGATCAAATTATTGTTGTGCAGTTTGGATTTTGTCTTTTCCCAAAATAGAGGCTTGCATTATTGTGTTTTTAAGAAGAGCACCATGTGCTTCATACTTAGTTTTAATATTCTCACAAATCAAATTTTTTGAGGGGCATTGTGAGGTTGGATGGTCATAGGAATTACATGAGGAGCAACAAGTAGTAGGATTTTCTAATTCAATGGGTTGTTTCTAGATACCACACTTGGAGTAAATGACCATGACTTTAGGGAATGGTTTTTAGTGTTTAGAAGAATATAATTTTGTCATCTTGTAGAAGTATTTGACAAGATCCTTATCAACTCTCTAGAAGATTCTAATGGAGTTACTTGGTGATTCTAGGATTTGAGGCTCCTTATATTTGAGAGGTAAATTTTTTATTTGAATCCTTAATTGATATGGAATAAGAAAAAGAATGAGCAACAAACAAAGATTCAATTCCAATGAAATAAAGATCACAGAGTCAGAGAAAAAATTCCAAGCAAAGAGAATATTCTCTGCAAATAAAGCTACAAATTTGATTATTCTCCTATGTCTCTATGAGGAGAAAATTACAAATATATAAGCATTAATATACCTAAAATAAAGGATTTGGAAGTATTTTCCAAATCTCAATGTGAGATGGAAAATAAACAACTATTATATGTTTTTCCAAATGTCAATGTGCGATGGAAAACAATAATAAATACAATCATCATATATTAATTTATGCTAACCTCCTAACAACTAGGAAACTAACATTTTACTTTTCACTTTTTATTTTTGACATTTACATAGGATTAAAAATAAATATAATACTAAGCTAATAACTTATATATCCTATGCATACCCTATGAATCCTCATCATTCCTCCCAATAGTATTGGTATTGGACTCCAATGCTTGCAAAAGTTCAGGAAAATCCTGAGATAATTGATGGTGAGAGATCCAACGGGCCTAATGCAGAAGCTGGCCTTGCTTTGCAACAAGGTATGAAGTGGTGGAACCATGTCATGTATGACGAGTCTTTGTATCAAAAAATCTGTCAGAATCAAGCAAAAGCTGAAAATTAGGAACCACATTTGCAGGATGGCTGACAAGAGGCTCATTTTCTAGTGTTGAATCATGGTAGTGTTTGAGAATATCAACATTGACAACATCATGGATGCCCAACTGAGCTAGAAGATGAATTCAAAAATCATTATCAGATACCTATTGAAGAATGGTGTAAGGCCCATAGCGAAGTGGCTTGACCTTACAATGTGTTTTCTCTTGGAAACGACGTTTGTCCAAGTATAACCAAACTTTATCCCCAACTTGAAAATTATGAAAGACATGATGATGATCCATGAGTTGTTTTTTCTTTTCTTGAATCTTCTAAAGAATTTGAACTACTTTGGACTAAAGATTTTTCAAATGTTGAATGAAGGCTTGGGCCTTATCTTGCTCTTTTTGAATGTGCATAGTGGCTAGAGAAGGAAAAGATAAGGGCAACTCATAAGGTGCCACAAGATGAAAACCAAGACATACCTCAAAAGGTGAGTGACATGTAGAAGAGTGAAATTCTCGATTATATGCATGCTCTATGTGGGATAGGCTCAAATCCCACTCGGTGGGAGAACTATGGTGATAAATCCTCAAACTTGGTATAAGAGTTCAGTTCACAACTTCAATCTGAACATCTGATTGAGGATGAAAAGTAGTGGAGAAGTTAAGGGAAACTCCCAAAATATTCCACGGAGATCTCCAGAAATGTCCCAAAAAATGTGAGTCACGATTAGAAACAATGCTAATCAGTAAACCAAAAGATCTCTAAACAAAATCAAAGAAAATTTGGGCTAGGTCATGTGCAAAACTTAGCCATCTTGTTGAATCGATCAACAACCAAAAAAACACAATCATGGTAGTGAATAGTCAATGGAAAGACAAGAACCGAATCCATGGAAATGCTCTCCCAGGGACATGACGGAATAGGAAAAGGAATACTTAAGCCCAATTTTTTGTTGGTTGGTTTGGAGTGGCAACAAACTGCACATCTCTTGAGGAAATGTAGAACATCTCACTGCATATAGGGCCAATAGAAGAACCGCTGCAAATGATGAAGTGTTTTTTGTTTACCAAAATGACCATGATAAAGAGTAGAATGTGCCTGCTTGAGAAGAGAATTTCAATGATCTCGAGGGACACAAAGTTTATCCAAATTGTAGAGTAACCCATCCTTGATGTGGAAATCTTGAAAAGGTGTCAAATTTGAAGTTGAAGGATTCTGGAGACTTGTGTATGTGGTGCCAAAATCAAGATCTTGAGCATATTGAGAAGACCAAGTCTGAAATCCCAAATGAGAAGTGGACACAGCAGTTAAAACATGTGAGGTAGGAGGCCGACTTAAACAATATGCAAAATTGTTTGTGCTCCCCTTCTTATACTTGATGATCAAGTGAAATTGTTGCATATATGAAGTCCACTTCGTATGCCTGGCTGCTTCAATTTTTTCTAAGACGGAAGAAACTAAAGAGGAAAGTGATCAGTGTGAACAACTATTTATTTCCCCAAAAGATAATGTCTCCAATACTTGATAGCTTGGACCAATACATATAATTCTTTGTCATATATGGATTAGTTCCCTTTTGTAATAGAATTTTTTTCTGAATGACCATAAGATGGACATTTTGCTTCAGAACAACACCAAGTGCATTTTGTGAAGCATCTGTCTCAATCTCAAAAGGATTTGAGAGTTTTGGAAGAGCAAGAATAGGTGTTGAACATTATTTCTCTTTCAATATGTTGAAATAATGAGAATGGATTTTTTTCCACTTGAAAGCAACATTAGTCTTTGTCAATTGGTGCAAAGGTGCAACAATGTCTGAGTAATGTAAGATGAACTTGCAGTAGAAGTTGGAAAGACCAAGAAAACTCCTCAATTTAGTGAGATTTGAAGGAGTAGGCCACTTTAGGAGAAATTCCACTTTTGTAGGATCAACATGAATTCCATGTGTATCAATGACAAATCCAAGATAACAGATGGATGTCTACCCAAAAGAACACTTAGGAAAGTTGGTATACAAATTGTTATGTTGAATTGTATGAAGAACATGTTCCAAATGCTGAAAATGAACTTTACAAGTGTGAGAAAAGACAAGAATATCATCTAAGTAGATGTTAACAAATTTATCCAAACAATCACAAAATACCTCATGCATCAATCTCATGAAAGTGGCAGGAGCATTAGTGAGACCAAATGGCATCACAAGCCACTCAAAAAGACCCATTTTGGTCTTGAAAGAAGTCTTCCATGTGTCCTCTTCTTGAAATCTAACTTGATGATACCCACTTTTCAAATCAATCTTGGAGAATAATTTGGCACCTTTAAGTTCATCCAAGAGGTCATTAGTGCATGGAAGTGGATATCAATTTTTGATGGTGATCTTATTTAATGCCTGAAAATCAATACAAAGATGCCAAGTTCCATCCTTCTTAAGCACAAGAAATATTGGTGAAGCACAAGGGGATGTGCTCGGTTTAATGAAACCTTCAGAAAATAGATCTTGAATTTTCCTTTTTATCTCATCACTTTGAAGAATTGATTGTCGATACAATGGGGCATTAGGAAGAGATGCAGTAAGAACAATATCAATAGTGTGATTGATTGCTCATTCCAGGGGAAGTTTCTTAGGCTCCTCAAACACATGTGAATATTCTTGAAACAATTTTTCAAGAGTAGCATGTGGCTTAGATATAATAATTTTTTCTTTAGAATTATTAGATTGTGGCCTTATGAAAATGAGTGCAAGCTCTTGTGCTTGATTGATTTCTTTGTGTGCCTGTCTACAATTGACTAATAGATTTGTGGTGCTCTTAGTACATTTTATTAAGTATTCCTTATTATCTTGTTGTAGTGTATATGTATTTTTAAAGGCATCATATTGAGCTTTCCTATCATTTTGATAGGGTTTTCCGAGCAACGAACCGTAACAATCCATGGTGGTCACATCATAGGTGACCTTATCAATGAATTTGGGACCAAATGCAAATGAAATAGTGCATGTGTGTGTGATTTGAGAGGATGAATCATTATCCTTCCATCCAAGTGAGTATGGATGAGGATGGGGATCCATCAAAAAATGAAGTTTGTCGAAAATGGACTTCACAATCATTTTTTTATGCGAGCCATTATCGATGATACAATCCACAGAAAAATTGTGTTAAGTGAGCATGAGTGACAAACATATTGTCATGCCCCCCTGAAGTAGAATGATGGTTCATTAAGGTGACCTTATTGATTCTACCTTTTAGTTCATCATATGTCCTACAATCGCCAAAAGTCTCGATGGGAACATTTTTCTTTTCCTCATCATGAGACTGTACAATAAAATTCTTCTTCTTCAACTTAAAACATCCAGACTTTTCATGTCCCTTATTTTTACAATAAGTACAAAATTTAGATTTCTTAATATCATAAGAAGGAGAAAAAGAAGGAGAAGGAGAAGAATTTTTCTCTTTAAATTTTTTTTGTGGTGGCCGAGAAATTGAAGCTTTTGGAGGACCTGTAGAAAATGAAGGTCGAGATGCACGAGATTGAGCAACAAAATTTTCCTCTCCAAATTGTGCTTGGTTGAATGCAGCATCAAGTGTTTCTAAGGTAGTATATTTCAACTCCCTAAATAAATGTTCTTGTAAACCACTCTTAAACTTAAAGATTAGAGCAACTCCTTGATCTTGCACACAGAGTAGTATCCTTAGTTGATTGAATTGGTAGATATAATCCTACACTGACATCTGCCACCCTTGTCGCAAATGAGGCCACTTGATGTGAAAATATTTCTCATAGTTGGAAGGATAGAATGTATTCTTTAAGGTTGTGACAAGTTGATTCCATGTGGTGATAGGATTTCGAGCATATTGTTGCTTAGTGACCAAAACCTTAGCAACACTAGAGAGGTTCAACTTTGCAAAAGGAAACTTATCATCATTGGCAACCTCATTGTATGTGAACCATGTCTCCATGTCAAGAATCCATGTGTCACATCAGGATCTCGAGATCCATCATATATCTTTACTTCACATTTGGATTGAGGTCTATGACTTTTAGAACCATGAAGCCACTGAATTGCAATATCATTGACTTTATCACTCAATGTGGTTATTACACCTGCAAGTTCTACAACTCACTCGGCCAAATTAGTAACCATGTTATTGCGAGTTAAATCTAGTGGAATATTTTACACCTCCCAACAATAAAATGGACCAACACTATGAACCAACACTCTACCAGACTTGGATGAAAATAATTAAATTGAAAACTCTATGACTACTAAAATAAAAAAAAATTACAAGGTTTGGTATCCCACTAGACACAACATGGAAAATTTTTAGAGGAAAATACCCATGGAATCACACATAATGGAATTAATACTCTCCTGGGTATACTTAAGACAAATATTTTGAGAAACTTTTGAAAAGAATTAACAAAATGAAATTTTATGCAAAAATAAATTTAAATTCCATATTTTTGAAGCTAAAGCCAAGCCAAAAATAATAAAACCAAGTTTTATACTTAAATACCATGTTTTGGGACTCAAAACCACCAACAAAACCGCCTGTGCGTATGGATTTTGTAGCTACAATAGTAATTTTAAAAATGCCATAACTTTCTTGAAACACAACAAAATTTGAAATTGTAAAATGTTCTAGAAAGCTCTCAGAGAGGGGCTTCTTGATCCACAAACCATTGAACAAAATAATTCTCGTGTAAAATGTTTTTAATGAAAGAAAAAAATGGATTATTAAAGAAAATGCACAAAAATCTAAAAGAAAAGTGCTTAGTTTTTCAAGCACACACCTCGAGTTGCTTTGGATGACTAATTCTCCTCAAATGAGTGAAAAAACTTCAAAAATTATCTGCAGGAGAGAGCTTCAAGACTGTTTTTTTTTATAATATAAATTTGGATGATAAATTCATTCCTGATGATGAGAGAATGCTTTGATACCAAGTGATATGCAATGAAAAAAAGAATGAGCAGAAAATAGATATTCAATTCCAATGAAATGAAAATCTCTGAGTCAGAGAAAAAATTCCAAGCAAAGACAATATTCTTTGCAAACAAAGCTGGAAATTTTCATTATTCTCCTATGTCTCTGTGAGGAGAAAGCTACAAATATATAGGCATTAATATGCCTAAAATAAAGGATTTGGAAATATTTTCCAAATCTCAATGTGAGATGGAAAATAAACAACTATTATATTCTTTTCCAAATCTCAACGTGAGATGGAAAACAATAACAAATAAAATCATCATATAATAATTTATGCTAACCTCCTAACAACTAGGAAACTAACATTTTACTTTTCACATTTTTTTTGACATTTACATAGGATTAAAACTAAATATAATAATAAGCTAATAACTTATATATCCTATGCATACGCTATGAATCCTCTTCAAGAATGGTATATAATTAATCGTTGCAGATCTAGGGTTTAAGTGAGGGGTCCAAGGTTGGAGGTATAAAACTTTCTCATTAAAATACCAAGATTTTTCTTTAATATTTTTATTAAAATCTTACCTAAAGCTGAGAATAATAATAAAATAACCAATTTCCTCATGAATGTAGAAAATTTTTGAAACACTGATCCTAAATCCTTTATTCTAAAGTATAAATGAGAGGGATACAATTAAAAATATTACTTATAAGTGCATGCATTTTGTGGATAGACATAGAGGGAAGCAACAGGTGTTCATAAATGTCCACTCTATATTTTAGTTGAGTAGACAAGGATGGAATTGAAGTCTATGAAAAAGACTTTGGGAGCCAGGCTACTTTGGAAAACCCACTATTTTGATGTGGAGTCACATGGTTGGATGGATGTTGAAGGAGTTCTTTTCCTTTCCTCTAACCTTGGTTGTAGGGTTTTTTTCCCAATGACATGGTGTTGGGGAAAGTGGCGGAAGTGTTTTATCACTAATTCTGAGGGAAAGATAGAGCAATAGAGAACTAGTGGGGTTGTCATCTTCCATGACATGATCTAGAAAATAGTCGAAGACTATGTGGATGATATTTTAACCTTTCTTTTTAACAAAAACTCTTAAATGGATGACATACATTAAACTAATGATATATAATGAATGGTCTAGATTTACAATATATCATTAGTTTAATGTATGTCATCCATTTAAGATTTTTTGTTAAAAAAAAAGGTTAAAATATCATCCACATAGTCTTCGACTATTTTTTAGATCATATCATAAAAGATGAGGGTCATTGCTCTTTTATAGGTTGCTCTTGCATTCTTGAACCCAAATGGCATCATGTTCCAACAATACGTTCCCCATGGACAAGTGAAGGAAGGTTTATGTTGATCCTCTTTGAAAATTATGATTTGATTATAGCCTAAAAATTTATCCATTAGTGATAGCATTTCATGCCCAACTATTAGGTCGACAATGATGTCGATGTTAGGAAAAGGGAAATCATATTTTGGGCATGACTTGTTTAAGTCTCTGAAATCAGTACAAATTTTGATGCCTCTAGTGGGTTTGGAGACTGGTACTAGGTTTGAAACCTACTTAGGATAATCCATCAGTTGGATAAATCCGATGTCAAGAAGCTTTTGTAACTCAAGTTTCACCAAGAGTGTTATTTGAGAGTGCATATTTCTTAATATCTACTTCATTGGTTTGGCTTTAGGATAGACTACTAAATGATGCACAACCACCTCTAGATTGAGCCTCGACATATCTATGTATAACCATGTAAAGCCGGTCTTTGCTTTATCATGAATTCTTCTAGGTTTTTTGTTCTTCATACAACAAGGATTCGACATAGAAAGTGATCTTGGGTGCTTCTTTTTCTCTCACATTGACTGGGGTATCCTTTTCTGCTAACACTGTTGATTTGTCTAGATACATTTTACTAAGG
Organism: Sequoiadendron giganteum; assembly: GCA_007115665.2. Taxonomy (NCBI): domain Eukaryota; kingdom Viridiplantae; phylum Streptophyta; class Pinopsida; order Cupressales; family Cupressaceae; genus Sequoiadendron; species Sequoiadendron giganteum. Next base: position 647,573,144 of record CM021100.1, read on the forward strand.
GTGGATTGAATCCCTCATCCTTGGGCACCTCAAAGAGGTTTACACCTTCAGATGCATCCTTTCTTTTTACTATTTTAAGGTCAAAGAGTGACATAGTGTGGTTTTCACTCAAACATTTGCATGCTATTTTTTATATCGTCAATTTTGTAATTGAAGGATTCAATCATCTCCCTGTAGTATGCCCTTATCTCTAGCTCAATATCAAAACCAACTTTGTGATTTTCCCATGGTAGGTTGTCACAAATTCCCATGATATTTGAGATTGCTTCATCATTTTTCGAATAAATATAGAATTAATGGTCCTCATTGGTCCAAGTCAATGAGTTGGGGATATACTAGGCTTAGTTCAATGGTTTAGTTGTTTGGGATGAAAGATGTTGTTGATATCATAAAAAGGGAGTTATTCTCAAATAGGTCAACATTTTCAAGGGGGACATCATCAAGGTTAGTATCATTGGATGTTGGTAACCAAGAGGAAGCCTCAACCCATTTAGCAGAAGTACCTTTACCAAGAATGGTGACCTTACTAGGGGTATAGCCTAATTCAAGATTCTTAGGATGTTGTTTAGGAATGATGCGCTCTAGCAAACCATTATCATTTTGTCCTAGTTTCTCATTCTTATTGTATCCCCATCCCTTCATTAGCTATAATCCTTTTTTGTCATCTTCCATGGAGGAATAGGGATGAGTCAGTCATCTTGATAGATTTGTTTAGATACATGTTCCTTACTGACATCTTCTTTGTTCAAATGCCCCCACTTGGTGAAGGTAGTAGCTGCCATCTTTATTGTTTCAGACACTTTTTTGATAGGTGCGGGTTTCCCATGAGATTTGGGAGAAAGAGGTAGCTCTCCCAATAAAAAAGTATCTTTCATTAGTTTATAGTTTCCACAACCATCATGGATCACCACTTTGATATTAGAAATGCTTTGCACAATGGGTGTTTTTGTTTTTGAGGTAGATGCAAGGGATGATGGTCAAAAAAATGAGGAGGATGGTGTAGGCCCTTCATCATTATTGGGTATTTGGGGTGTCTTATAAAACTTGGCCTCAAGGTTCTTGCAATAGTAAAAAGTTTTAGGATCTCCATGGATGGTAACTTCTTTTCACTCAAAAGGAAACTTTACACATTGATGACAGGTCGAAATTATAGATTTTAGGGCATGGATCGATGGTCGACCAAGCAAGATGTTGTAGGGGGTATCAAGGCATAACACTTGGCATGTATTCTCTACAATAACGGGTCTTACTTGGATGAGTAGTGTGATGATTCCTTGCGATACCCGCCATTGATCAGGATATGCTTTGATGGTGGTACTCTTTTCTTTCTCAATAGCATCTTCTGAAAAACCCAAGTTCTTGATCAACTGAGGGGTGCAAATGTTCAAACTAGCACCTCCATCTACTAAGACTCTTTTAACCTTGTTCTTATGAATAATTAAATAAAAGTGTAAAGCACAATTATGAGATGGTTACAATGGTTGGTCTTGTTCTAAGAAGGTGAGAAGATGATTAGTGATATGCCCTACCTTAGCTTCAAACTGCTCTATATCAATATCCCTAGGGACAAATGATGCAGATAAAGCCTTCTTTAATATTTCTCTATGTGTAGGGGATAGCCTCAATAGTTCCAAGATAGAAGTCTATGCGGGGGTATTATTAAGTTGATCTAGGAGACCGTACTTACTAGGGTTTGATGTTGGAAAAGTAGGTTGTTCCCTAGATTGTGATGGGACTCCTTGAATGGTGAGCCTACCACATTGTGTTGTGACTCCACACTCTGCACTAGGCCCTTTGATGATAACAATGATGATGACACTATCACAGGAAGTGACTACATTGGAATAGGTTTGATGCACATTAGTGTAATACTTAGCTTTTCCAATGTTGTTTCCTTTGTTATAATCTAACATGGGGTTCTTATATATCTTAAGATCTTGGTTACTGGCTAGTACTTCAATATATATGTCTCCATTCTTGATAAGATCTTGGATAACATTTTTGAGCCTCATGTATTTCGTTATTTTGTGTCCTTTGATTTTGTGAAAATCACAAAGATCTTTTTCATTGTTACAGGGTGGTTTATCGAGTGATTCTTAGTAGTTTTAAAAATTAGGAAGTGTTATCAGGTTTGACTCTACCAATTTCTTCATGATGGTTTCAATAGGTTTCGACAACTATGTTTATTTGTATTTCAGATAGTTGTTTCTATTAGGGGTTCATCGTTCTTGTATTTCGATGTTATTGATCTGATTGTTTTGTGATGATGTTGTTTGTTGAAAATTTGGTTGGACGTTAGCTATTTGATTGTTGTTTGGCCTAGGAGCACTTAGGACCACCTTAACATCTACCATGCCATCCTTTGTTACATTCTTGTCCTTATCCCAGACATGAGGCTTGTAATTTGAACTATTTGATAGGAGATTATCTTTGTAGGCTTGATTATTTCCCTGTGAGATTAGATCTCTCTTAATTTTGAGGGATCTTGGGACAAGCTTGTCATAAGATGTAATGCACTACATTTTCAAGTGGAAGGATAGATCTAGATCTAGATTTTCTATGATAATCCCTACTTGTTGTTCATCAAGAAATGACCACTTGCTCTTACTAGCCCTTTGCCTCTAACATTGCAAGAAATTGGTGAAAGATTCTCCTTTGTTCTGTTTGAGAGTATACAACTCTTCTAGGCTTACATCCATGTCAAGATTAAATGAGAAGTGATCTATGAATTTATCAGTGATTTCTTGGAAGGTTTTGATACCTAGAGGAAATTGAGAAAACAAATAGATGGCTGGGCCTATCAAGCTTTGCAAAAAGAGAAACATAAAATAAGATTCATTGTAGGTGACCTCCATACAAATGATGTTAAACTATTTGATATGGTTCACAGGACTTCCTCTCCCTTTGTATTTACCAAATTTGGGGATTTCAAAATTGGGATGGAATGGTACCAATTTTGTTTTGATTGAATGGATATAGGAATAGGTTTTGTGTATGGGGCTTCTTCATCTTGTCCATCCAAAGATCCTGCATTTCTTGTGTTAATGCCTTAAGTTGTGACACTAGATAGTCTTGTGGGTTTGGTGGAGGAATATATGTTGCATATTGTGGGATGGCGGGTGGGTTGTATGTGGTATTTTGATATGATGAGGTGTATGGTTTGTATGGTGGCATGTGATATTCTGAAGGTGATTTCAGTGGTTGCGTATATGTTCCTAATTTTTTTGTATTAACGATGTTCTATTGAGGATTATAGTAAGAATTTTGTTGTTGTTGTTACATTGTTGGGCATATTTTTGATCTAGCAAGGCTTGTTGTTGTTGTTGTTGGGCCACAAGGGCTACTTGTTGTGCTTGCTATTGTTGTTGTACTACTAAGGCTACTTGTTGTTTTTGTGCTACAAAGGCTACTTGTTGTTTTTGTGCTACAAAGGCTACTTCTTGTTGTTGTTGTTGTGCTGCTAAGGCTACTTGTTGTTTTTATTGCTATTGTTGTGCTGCTAAGGCTTCTTGTTGTGCTTCTAAGGTTGCTCGTTGCACTGCTAAGGCTGCTTGTTGTTGTTGGTGTTCTTGTTGTGTTGGTAGGGTTTCTTATTGTTGTTGTTATTTTTGTGATGCTAGGGCTACTTGTTGTTATTATTGTTTTTGTGTTGCTAGGGCTGCTTGTTGTTGTTGCTATTGTTGTTCTGCTAGGGTTTCTTGATGTTGTTGTTTTTGTTGGATGACTTGTTGATGAGCCTATTGTGCTTTCTATAAAGCTAATGACTATTCTTTCAATGTAGGATTAGTTGGTTTTTGGGACATCTACGATGGGTTTTGGGTGTTCATGTTTTGAATGGGTTGTGGGTTATTGATGAGAGGTTGGGGATTCCCCTAGTTTAACATTCCTTACAAGATGGTGGATTGGGCTGGAGGAATGTAAGTTTGAGGTCCCATTTGATTTTGCATGACATGGGGGACTGAGGGGAAATATGATGATGGTGCCATTAGGTATTGTGATGGTAATGACACATTAGGACTTTGACTCCATGGATTAAAAATTTTCCTTTTACAAAGTCTTGGGGATTTCCTTATGGTAGGGATGAGGCCAAGGTATTACCTTGATCGATGGGGTTTGTGACCAAGGGATTGGTTTGATTCAGGTTGATGATGGATGGAATTCATGTGTTTTGTGAAGCCAATGGTGCGGATGAACCAATGAGGTGGTTGGATAAAGATGTACCTATTTGCATTAGGGGTTGACTTTGAGTAGGAGTATTGGCATGCCCTTGCTGGTCTATTTGAGACACTTGGCCGATACTACCTTGTGTGATGTTGGGTATATTTGTGGTACTTGTGGGGATGGATGAAGATGGGTTCCCTTGGTATGTTGAGGTTGTCATGGATTCATGAAGTGTAAGTGGTTTATTTTGATTTAAGGGGTGTTCAGGAATAATAGGAGCACAAAATTTTGGTGTCCAAGTAGTGTTTTGAGATGGATTGGTATTTAGGGTACCCACAAGCATGTTTATTTCAAATGCAAGAGTATGGACAAAGTCCTTAGAAAGACTAAATACAAGAATAGGAGTGGGTATTTGATTTAGCCCAAGCAATGGAGTTGTTTGAATGGTGGATGAAGTCAAGCCTTGTGTTAATGATTGCTCAACAAAATATGGGGAAATCAAAGCCATATTTTCTAAGGCTTGATATTCTTGTTTGTACTCCATGATTTATTCTTTACTAAATCCAAAGGGGTTGTTTGTGATGTCTTCTACCTCAAAAGGCCTTGATGGAGATGAGGGTTGTTACGATGGGGCAACATGGCTTCTGGGATCAAATTCTTGAGGATTGGTATCACTTAAAGTGAATATGACTTTGGTTTTCTCCATGATTCTCTTGTGTTGTGATCTTGTCTTTACCATAAATTGTGGGTCACCTATGGGAGAGTTGTGTTGAGATTTGTAATTTTTAAACTCTCTAGTTGACTCAAATCAAGGTAAAAGGGATGCTCTAAGTATTTTTGGACCAATGATGGCAATGGGAGATGAAAAGGTGAATGATGTGAGAAATGATATTTGCAAACGGTTTGGGACAACACTTTTGACTTGGAAGGTTTGATTGTTTGATGTTTGGATAAAGGACGTTAATGAACTTGTGAATCTTTAGGGTAGACTTGTGACCTTCAAGATAAACTAGTCCAAAGATGATAACTAACTTAGGTAAGTGAATGGAAAAGGATCCATTTCACACAAAACATAACTAAGTTAGGGGATCGGTTTGATAAATGTCTAAGTCCAAAGTGTTGGTGTGTTCAAAAGTTTTCAAAGTTTGGTGAAAGATGAAATATGATGAGGGATGGATGAAGTGTTCGACCCAATGTTGACCTAGAGTGAACCTTTGTTTTACAAGACCAAGGTAGTGAGAAAGATGCTTGACCCTAGAAGGAACTCAATCCAAAAGACAAATGTTGACTTAAATGAGGGGTTCATATTGGGTATACATGTCAGAACCATTCATCAAAATGTGTCTATAAAAATTCCTTACCAAAATGTTCATGTTGCGGTAGAGATTCACAAGATTTTTCTTGACGGACTTTTGACTATGATGCCTAGGTTTGAAGTGACGAGATATAGACCTTCTCTTGGGGATTTTAATTTTTTGAGAGATCATGAAGACAAAAACTTATATGGATTTATTGTTTGTTTGTAAAAGAGGATATTTATTGCTACGAGGGAGGTGGTAATATGGGCCTTCCGGCCACAATATTGGCTCTTCGCTCTTGTTCATCTAAGATGTTTTCTGTAATTATCCACTAATTGGATGTTTCTTTTTTCTAAAAAGTGAAACTTCTCAAACTACTAATTATATTCGTTTGTTCTCCCTCAATTAGTTCAAATTTTGGTTGAATGATAGTGGGCGTAAGGTTTGGTTGTTCAACTAGAGAAATTAGATGCCAAATGGTCATGTGGGGTTCAATTTTTCAATTTATCTTGGTTAAATGAGTTTCTTTTTACCACAAACACTCATCTTGATTAAGTTTCAAAGTAAATGTCTATGTCAAAAACATCATTCATTTCACAAGGTCCATTATGTGAAAATCATAAAGTTAGAGGCATAGTTTCTTATGTTGACTTTGGGAAGTATGGATTGAGATATAAGCCAAAAATACTTAGAAGTCTCTAAGGATAAAATCCTTAGGACAAGAACTAATATCAAGGATTTTAAAAGGGTATGAATGCTTAAACCAAAGGGTTTGAAATTTGATGAATGTTGATGCTTGTTTGAAATGTATTGGAACCAAGCAAAGTATTAAACTGACTCACAAGAATTTACCACCTAGGTTCAAAAGATACTACTTGTTGAGTCCCTAGTTGGATTGCTCCAAACAATAAGACAAAGCAAAAAACCAGAGATTTGGTGACATTGGCTCCCCTCCATAGCATGGGCACATGAAATCACATACCCCGAAGATACGAGAGATATTATGTTTCTACAATGAACAATAAAATGTAGGAGACTTTAGAACGATCATTCTTGCACCAACATGTATAAAGGATTCTGGTTTCTACTACAAGTGGTTTTTAATTTAGGCCTTTCGACATAAATTGGTGCTATACACATGATGATTCACTCATTTAAGATTCCTCCCAACCCTTAGAAACATCTAAGGGTTTTGATGTATCACAAGGATACTAGGGGAGACATTTGTTGGTATATGAAAACCATAACCAACTGGTTAATGACTTTCGTCACCCCAATTATTTCTATAGCGGACCAAAAATGAATGTTCCACTTGGGTCATTCCCTCTCACAAGTTGGAAGGAAATCCCTTCTAAACGTAACACAAGTTTGAAGCGTAAAATGCTTTCCGTCACCCAAGATTGCCAAAAGATGCAAGGGGAGATGATATTCGCTTCTAAGAAGAAAAGCTATACTTGTGTGTTTCTCTTCACCCAAGATCGAATGAAGCGTAAGGGGATTGGATACACACAACAAGAATATGCAAGAAAATCAAATACATGTTAATTTTTATCTATTATAGCAAAATGAGTTCATTTTAAGCACTAATTTAAAGTGTTGGGATTGTATTGTTCAATTTTAAACCAACAAACATAATGATGTGAGGGTTCAATTTTAACCAATTTGAACTTTCGTTTTAAACCCAAAGGAAATCTAGTTTGGTCCTAAAACATGAAATAAAGCATCATAAATGGGTTATAATTCCCCCATAAGTGTTGAAACACTTGTTACAATTACATTCAAATGGTAATATCTCCTTCACTTCGAATGTTATTGTCCAAACCTAAAAAACCAATTGTGTGTGTGAATTATGGGAAAGTTAGTAAATCAATACCAAAGCACACAAACACCAATGAGACGTATTATATTAAAGACTTGAATCATAGAACTACTCTAACTGTAGCAAAACAAATCTTCAAAAACGTTCCATCGTTCTCTATTCTTAAATGACTCCTTTAACCTTTTTGGCCCTCAGATTTCTATGTGCACAAAGGCTATTAGAATGATACTTAAGAAACGAGATTGGTATTCAACATGCAAGCCAACTATATGCCTACACAAAACTATATGCAAATAGTGATGATGAAGGCTATGATGAGGGAAGGATGATGTTGACGATAAATGGACAAGTGGAGGTGGATACGATGGCGGTGATCTATATGATCCTATGCATGATTCTGCATATGCTCAAATGCAAACTAAAAATTAACTAATCTAAAATGCAACTATGAAGCAATATTTAAAGCTAAGACATCAATGCAAAGAAAAACATGATATAAAGACTAGCTATAAGACTCCCAAAATGCTCCAAGCTCTAATGATAAACTTGCATGATAACTTTACTTCAAAATGTGGATCCCAAATACAAGGCCCAAGGGTTGTATTTATAGAATTTTCCAAGCATATAGTAAGGTGGCAATAATCAATGGTCTAGATTCGAATAAGAAGAATGGATGGTGGAGATGAAGAGAATCAAGATGTTGTCCCCTTGACCAAAGACAACATGCCATGTGTGTGGAAGAATCTCTTGACCAATGGGCAGCATGCCATTTGGATGGAAGATTCAAGTGTGGGAAGAGAAGACCATGTGCTCCAAAATTCGTGGAAGTGTGGGAAGAAAAGGCCATGTGCTTTTTGAAATTGGTGGAAGTGTGGGAAGGAAAGACCATGTGATTTTTGAAATTGGTGGAAGTGTGGGAAGGAAAGACCATGTTCTTTCTGAAATTGGTGGAGGATAATTCTAATTAAAAATTAGAGTTATTTATTTTAATGTGACCTTGATGAGGTGGCACAAAATAAGTTGTAGAAATGTGCTCCAATTCCTAATTGGATTTAATGAAGTTTAATTAAATAAAATAAGTTTAGGGAACCTTGTTTAGTTAATTAATTTAGAAGAAAGTGTTTTAGATTTTGGAGAGTTAGAGAAGAGTCAACAATATAAATAAATTGAGCATTTATTTATATGTAGCTGAAATATTAATCAAATAGCTAGTATTTAATTAATTAAAGGTGATGATCGTTTTTAGCTGTTTATTTAATTAATTTAGAAGAAAGTGTTTTAGATTTTGGAGAATTAGAGAAGGGTGAACAATATAAATAAATTGAGCATTTATTTATATGTAGTTGAAATATTAATCAAATAGCAAGTATTTAATTAATTAAAGGTGATGACCATTTTTAGGTGTATACATTTTGCCCCTCTTTGAAGTAATGTGTTTACATGTTGCTTCAAAGAAAAAATTGATACTGATGCTCAGAAAAGTTTTCGATGCCCCAAACGTTGATTTTCAGGTACTGATGGATATATGCCCCCTCGGGAGATGAATTGGATAAAATTTTGAATATTTTAGATTTTTGCTTTTTTTGGAAATTTTGGATGATTTTTGGAAATTTGTCGTGGATTTGTTGTCTGATTCCTCGACTGATAAGGATGATTTGATGAAACCCACTATTGAAGGATTGATATGAAGATGAATAACTTTGATTTGCCTCGATTGATGATGTTTTTCGATTGATCGAGCATGTGATAGTGAATTTGTGATGATTGATTGATGATAATTGATAAGAATGATAGTAGGATTGATAAAGTGACGTCATGATGAATGAGCCTCACTTATAGGATAGATTGATAAATTTGTTTTCATAATTGATGAGAAAACAAATAGTAAGATAGATAAATTTGCTTTCATGATTGAAAAACAAATAGTAAGAATGATAAATTTTCTTTCATGATTGATGAAAAGAAAATAGTAAGAGTGATAAATTTTCTTTCACGATTGATGAAAAACAAATAGTAAGAAAACTGATAAATTTGTCCTCATGATTGAAAAAAAATAGTAAGATAACTGATAAATTTGTCCTCATGATTGAAAACAAATAGTATGATTGATTTGATTGATCTGATTGATAATTGACCTCATGGTAGGTGAGGATCAATGATAGGATGATGATGATCACAGTGTTGTCATTGTGGGGAATGATATATCCCTAGATCAACACAAGGATGATTGATTGATTGGCTGATTTGCATTTTTTTGTTTTGTTTTTGATATGTATCTCTTTATATCTTCGGATATCCTTGTACATTTGACATCATGATTTTGAGATTATATGATATACAACGATGATTATGATCTATGTGTCTATATGATGTTTATATGTGATGATGATCATGATGATTATGATGGATGCATTTGATTTCAATGTTACGATGCTATGTGATGTTTTGTAATGCTGAATTATGATTATGTGATGCAAATGATGATGCAAGTGATATGTAATGAGAATGATGTGTTTTTGGGTAATGCCAAGTGTACTCAATCCATTGATAATAGAGATAACATCATTTTGCAGCTTTGGAAATTCCATAAATATAGATGCAAACTAACATGGATGCAATCTACTCTAACCATGCAGATCTCGTATGTAAAAGTTGTCATTCGTAACAGCCGATTTGTCATGATTTTTGTCATCATTGGGCCTTTTGAAATGTTGAAAGTTAATAAAAGCATCATAGGGTAGATCTGCCCTGATAATGACCTGAGTATAACTTTCATGATGTTTGATATAGAAAGTTAGTACAAGCATCGAGGTATAATTGGACCAAGATGACCTAAGTATTGTTTGCATAATAGACAAGAGTTAATCATTTTCCTATACAAATTTTGAAATGTCATCAATGATACATTGCAGAGCATGTCCCATGATAAATTTGCACAGTAATAATGATTAGCTCACAAAAAGCAATCAAAGAAAAATCATATTCCTTCCTTATGACTCTAGTTCAGTACATCATTGAGTCACTCCAGAGATATGATGTCATCAAATTTCAAAACAACAGTTCAACTTGTGCTTTAAGTTTTTTATTCATTTTATTCAGATTAAGATCATCCAATTTGATTCAGTTTGTCTCATGGTTGTTTTTGACCAAGTTTGATTGGATATTCAATTGTTGATCTGATATTCTGATATTTGACACATGTTGTCGTTTGTCTGCTCAAAGACTCAAAGAGTTGATTGCCCCAACAAGTTTGCACTTTAACTCTAGATGAAACACAACCTACTGCTTAGAATATAAACAATGATCATCAAGCCATGATGGAATCCTTTCCATTTCAAGGAAATGTTGTATGCATGATGCAGATACGATGGCAAGGGATGGATTTGGTACTGATACAAATGGCTATGAATGAGCAATGCAAGACGTAACCTAATAGATGGAAGAGCTGACTAAATCACAAATAATGTCTGTTTGCCAGGTTTTCACCATTTGTTTTTATTGCACTTTTTCAGCTTTTGTGATTTTTTTGTTTCGTTTTTTTTTTCTTCAGGACTTTTTATGCTATTTTTGTATTTTTTCTAGACATAGAACTTCTTCAGATGAATGCTATTGATTGGATCTTCAAACAGGTCCCCTTTTGGTGTAGATAACTGATATGCTCTAGAATCATATGCGGTGATGATGACAAATGGACCCAACCAATTTGGCTCAAACTTTCCTTTCTTCTCCCGATCTTGTTGGTTGCGGGGATTTTCTTTCAGGACCAAGTCACCCACTTGAAATGTTTGCGGTCTGACTCTGTGATTGTAGCTATGGGACATAATTTGTTGATAACCCTTCAAGTGATTGACCGCACTTTGTCGACTTTCATCAAGTAGCTCCAATTCTTGTAGTCTTGAAACTCTGTAAACCTCATTAGTTATGAGTCCCTTCAGTGAGACCCAAAGTGAAGGAATCTCAACTTCTAGTGGCAAGATTGCTTCTGCTCCATAAACCAAGGCATATGGGGTGGCACCTGTTGGCGTGCAAATGCTGGTTCGATAAGCCCACAAAGCTAGATTTAATTGGACATGCCAATCATGGCCGACATCATTTACTGTCTTCTTCAATATCTTCAATATTATTTTGTTTGAGGCTTCAGCTTGACCATTCCCTTGCGGATAGTAAGGTGTAGAGAACCTGTGTTGGATGCGAAATCTTTCACATAGCTCATCAACATCCTGATTTTTAAAAGGTCTTCCATTATCTGTGATGATGCAGTTGGGAATGCCATACCGACATATGATATAGTTTAGAATGAAAGATGAGATTTGTTTGCCGGTAACAGTTGTTAATGGAACAAATTCAATCCACTTAGTAAAGTACTCAGTGGCCATGATAATGAACTTGTGTCCATTTGATGATGATGGGTGTATCTTGCCGACTAGATCCAATCCCCACTGAGCGAAAGGCCATGTTGTGGTGAAGGGTTGCAATTCCTAAGCAAGAGCATGAATGAGATTCCCATGAATTTGACATTTTGCGCATTTCTTCACAAAGATGAATGATTCCTTCTCCATGGTCGGCTAGTAATAACCCAATCTAACAAGTTTCTTTGCTAAGGTTAGTCCACCTAAGTGTGTCCCACAAATACCACCATGTACCTCTTGTAAGGCCTTTTCCGACTCATCGCATTCGAGACATCTAAGGAGGGTACCATCCAGACCACGCTGGTATAAGACGTCAACAATTAAGGTATAATGGGAGGATTGACAGATCAAATTTCATTTTTGATTTCTAGACAAATCTAAAGGTAAAATAGTATCCTTTAGGTAAGCGTAGATTTGGCCATACAAGGGAGAATCAGAACTGGTTAAATGACAAATGATTTGAGTTTCTGGATTATCATAGGCGGGAGAAAACAATTGTTCCACCAGGAAATCGTACCATGCTTGATTCTCTAACAACTGGAGTAGAGATGTGATTGTAGCCATTGCATCTATTGCTTTATTATCAATATGCGAAATTTGTATGAACTTGATATCAACAAAGTATTTCTTGAAATCGTCCACCATCCTTTTGTAAGGTATCAACTTGTCATCCTTAGTGTGATATTCATCATTGATTTGATTTATAACAAGTTGTGAATCACGAAAAACTTGAAGTTCTGTGATTTTCCAGTCTACTACAATTCTCATGCCAATCAATAGTGCCTCATACTCAGCTATGTTATTTGTGCAAGGGAATATTAGTCGATAAGATTTTGGAATTGTATGTCCTTGAGGTGTAATAAAAAGAATCCCTGCTCCCGAGCCATGTTGATTGTAGGAACCATCAAAGTAGAGCACCCATGGTTGTTTGATAACTGCTTTGAATACATCGGCATCAGGAAAATCAAAGTGTATTAGGTGTTCTGCTGTCATTCTGCAATCACTTGTCGCTTTATAGATTTCCGATCCACATAATGAATGTCAAACTCACTCAAGATAATGACCCATTTAGCCAACCTGCCAGTTAAGGTTGCCTTAGAAGATATTTGAGTGGATCAATCTTAGCCACAAGCTTTATTGTATGAGTTAGCATGTAGTGTCGTAACTTTTGAGAATTGAACACTACTGCTAAGCAAGCTTTTTCAATGAAGGTGTAATTTATCTCATGACTTGTCAAAGTTCGACTGATGTAATAGATTGCTCGCTCTTTTATTGAGTTGTCTTCTTGTGCCAATAATGCTCCTAAGGACACTTTTGTGGTAGAAATATACAATATGAGTGGTGCACCTTGTATTGGTGGAATTAACACTAGTGGATTCATTAGGTATTATTTTATCTGATCAAATGCTGCTTCAAATCTATCCTCCCATTTAAATGGAACACTCTTATGTAAGAGATGAGTAGAAGGTAAACTTTTATCCGCCAGTTGCGCAATGAATCTTTTGATGGATTGTAACCATCCTTGCAAAGAGCGTAGTTGACTAATGTTATTTGGTGGTGGCATATCAAGAATTGCTTGTACCTTAGTTGGATCCACCTCAATTCCCTTTTCTGATACGATATAACCCAGTAGCTTTCCAGATTTCACTCCAAATACACATTTCTTTGGATTAAGTCTCACTTTGAATTGCTCCATTCTTTTGAAAATTTTAGATAAGATAGCTATGTGTCCTTCCCTAGTGTTAGATTTGGCGAGGAGATCATCGACGTAATCCTCCATGAATGTGTGCATCATATCATGAAAAATCGTTGTCATTGCACATTGGTATGTAGCTCCTGCATTCTTCAATCCAAATGGCATTACGTTCCAGCAATAGGTACCCCAAGGACATGTGAACGCCGTTTTATCCTAATCCTCTGGTGCAATCTTTATCTGGTTGTATCCTGAAAATCCATCCATTAATGAGTACATCGCATGTCCAACAGTCAAATCAACAATCATATCTATGTTTGGTAGAGGGAAATCGTCTTTAGAACATGCCTTGTTCAAATCCCTAAAATCTGTACAAATTCTGATTCTTTCGTCTGGTTTTGAAATAGGTACGATATTGGAGATCCATTCTGCATAGTCAATAGACCGAATGAATCCAACATCTAAAAGCTTCTTTAACTCTTCCTTAACCAATAATGCAATGTGTGGATGCATTTTTCTGAGTTTTTGATTTATGGGTTTTGCCCCCGGCATGATAGATAGATGATGCATGATGAGATCTGGATCTAATCCAAGCATATTTGCGTAGGACCATGCAAAACTGATTTGATTGTTCTTGAGAAATTCTGTGAATCCTGGTATTTCCTCTTCTGTTAGAGATGCAGCAAGTTGCAATACTTTGGGCTATTCCGTAGTACCTATATTGAGTGCCTCTGTTGGTTCTATTAGAATAGAAGATCTTTCCTAGTAATGTTCAAGGAGAGTGTCAAGTTTCCCATCCTCTAGTGCCTTTGAAAGGTTTTCACTTTTGGATACGCTTTTTATTTTTCTCTTTTCCTGATCTAATACTACCTTTGTTAGGTTTTCACCATTAGATCTTTCTTTTATGTTATTTATTTCATAGCTGAGAAGTTTGGCAATTTCCTGTCTAAAACTCTGATCTTGTGATTCCCTGGTGGAACTTGTTTCCGGTTGGGATGAACAAAGGAAGTTTATGATGGTTTCGTCATTTGGAAAAGTTGGGATATCAATTGGTGTGATTTGTTCCCAATCGATGAGTTTGGGATAGACCAAAGGAAATGGATCATTAGGAGGAGTAAGGTCACTGGCCGTTAGGATCATGATGCTATTATTAATGTCGTTACGGGAGAGTTCTAGAATGGTATCCTCTTGTGGATGATCTGTCTCACTTTGAATCAAATCAATCTCACTTGAGTCATGATCGCTTAGTAGAATGTAATCAAGTGGAGGCCTTGAGCTTTCTTCTAGTAAGAATGTGGGTGTAAATTTGTGTATGACATCCACCCTTTTTTCCGTCAAGAATGTATCATCAAAGATGTCATCCCATTCATATTCATTGGAGTCAGTGTCAGAATTGTTTGCTTGAATTCTCAGAATTGTTTCAGCTAACTCCTCATTAGACATTCTTTGTACCACTTCTTTCTTTGTATCTTCACCATATCCTAACCCATTCTTATCCTTTGGGTGCATTATTTTCAATTGGACAGGTTCAACAATACCCTCTTTTCTTTTACCTATAGGGCCATTTCCTTCATAACCCATTTACCGCATGATTGCATAACCTTTTCCATATTGTTCTATGGGTAACTTGACATGTTGTACCGATTCTTCTTCATCTTTATAGAGCCAATCAAGGATAGCTCTATCTTCCATTTCATTTTCTTGAGTATCTGTCTTGATAAATCTTCCATCAAACTTGGTGATGGGAATTGAAGCTTGTGTTCCTGATGCTAAAGCTATTGTAGCCTGTTGCATTGATTTTGATGGTTGACCATGGGATTTTGGAGATATGGGTAGATTATAGAGACATAGTGAGTATTCTCCCACCCCATTATCTTTTAACTTTAGCTTGGTGCCAAAATTTCTTATCATTTCCCTTGCTTGTTCACTTTGTTTAGAAGTAGAGATGGCCAGAGCCTCTCTATTATGTGGGACAAATGTGTCCTGAGTTTCTCTAAGGTTAGAACAAATCTGACTGCTATTATGATCCACTGGTATGGTTATTTCTTGTCCGTCATAAGGAAATTTTAGGCATTGATGGTACTACTTCCATCTGATGGATCCATGGGCGACCCAGAAGTATGTTATAGGATAATTCTCGATCTAGAACTTGACAAAAAGTGCTCTTTACAATGGGTCCCACTCTAATAGGTAGCATGATGAGGCCCTTGGAAACTCGTTCCTCATCATCATATGCTTTGATTGTTATTTTTCTCCTTGGATCAATAGACTCTTCAGAATATCCCAAGGCAAGAACCAATTTTAAAGTACAAATATTTAGACCAGCTCCCCCATCTATTAAGACATGCCTGATTAGGATTTTATGGACCATGAATTCTAGATAAAGTGAAGAATTATGGGGATGTGTCATGGAGGAATCATCCTTTTCAGAAAAGGATAGACATGTTAGTGAAGACAAGTGTCCCACCATGGCTTGAAAACTATTGATATCCAAATCAGGAGACACAGTTTTATCAACAAGAGCCTTTTCTAGAATGTCCTTGTGTGCCGACGATATTTTAAGAAGCTCCAAGATAGAAATTTGAGCAGATGTTTTTTGTAGTTGATCGACCAAATTGTACTGGCTTGGAGGAGGAACAACTGACTTAGATGAATTTCCTTTAACAATAATTTTAGCATGTCCCCTTGTCATTGCATTGACCTCTCGATATTCTTGTTTTCCCTTTACTTTGATGACATTGACTTGTTGGTCATCAGTGTAGATATGATTAATGGTAGTGTCATAGACATGATTCACGTTCTTTCCTTTGTCACTTGAGGATTCCCATTTTTGATAATTGGGAAGAGGATCCTTGAAAGCCTGATGATCTTCATTGGCATTATGTCCTTCGACTATTATGGTACTATTTTCAATCAAATCCTAAACCAAATTCTTCAACGCTTGGCAATTATTAGTCTTATGACCTCTGGACCTATGATAATCGCAAAAATACGAGTCATTCCATGATGGTGGTTTGACTCGTGGCTCATAATCTCTTTGTGGTGGCAATGTGATAGCATTTTTATTCAACAACTCTTTGAGAATTGACTCAAGAGACTAGCCCAAGGGAGTGAAACTCCATCGATTTGAAAAAAAATGAGACTTGGGTTGATCATTGCCGAGATTATTATTATCATGATTATTTGCCACATTTCCTTGATTAGCGTTGTTTCCTTGATTGGCATTGTTATTGCCTTGGTTACTTGAGTTTCCAGGATTTGTATTATTACGTTGAACACTTGATATATTAAGAATGGTTGGCTTTGCTTTTACGTTGTTGGCATCCACTACCCCATCATTTACAACATTCTTATTCCCGGTCCAGAATCTTGACTTTTCATTGTTGTTGTTGTTGTTATATGAATTTGGACCATCTTTGTCAAGTTTTAATGTTCCTCTCTTGACCAAGGCTCCTTCAATGGTGATCTCATTTTCAATCAATTTCTCGAATGATTGAGGACAATGAAGATTTAGCCTATAACTCATCTCTTGATTTAAACTGTCGATAAAGATTTCCATCTTTTCCTTTTCAGGAACGGGACGGGAATATCTTACAAATAACCTTCTCCATCTTTGTAGGAATGTGATAAAAGGTTCCACATTCTTTTGTTTTAATTTGCACAAATCAAGCATGGTTATTTGATGTTTTCTATTGTAGGAGTACTGAGATATGAATTTATTAATTAACTCCTCAAATGTTTTGATGGGGGTAGTGATTTTGGAAAGCCACTCCATAGATTGCCCACCTAAACTCTGTGGAAACAATCGCATCAGGTACGTATCTTCATGAGCAAATTCTAAGCTCATATTTCAAAAGTCTCTTACATGATCAATGGGATCCGTTTTTCCATTGTATCTGTCAAATTTTGGGATCTCACAATGTTTTGGAAAAGGAACCATGTTGAGATTCCTATCAAAGGAATATTGGCAGATATCCTCCAAAACATATTTCTTGATAGTTCCCCCTTGTATTTATTTAATTTGTCCTTGTAATGCTCTTATCTATTGAGTAAGAGAACTAAAGTCATTAAGGGAGGTTTTAACTATTTCAGGATCCTCTTTAATCTTCTCTGTATCAAAATCAGAGGGTAGCTTGGCTCCTTGGTTTGCTAGCAAAAGAAAGTACCTTTCTTTAGTCCGTTCTAAAATCTTGTCCAAGAGAGTATGGAATTGGGGATCCTGTTCAGCCTCCTGAAGTAACTCCTCAGTTATTGGAACATCGTTATTTGAACTAGTCCCTGTACCAAACCTATGAAAAGGATTTTCTTCTTTATCACCCATGTTTTCTTTATCACCCATGTTGTCTTTATCACCCATGTTGTCCAATGGATTTTCTCTTTCATCTTCTTCTATATGCTTTCGAGATCTTGTAATAACAGGCATAAACTTATACCAAATTCCCACTAATTTTGAGCACAAATGGATGAGTGCAAATTTTTGAAAATCTTAGTCAAGATATGACTAACGAAATTTCTAATTTTTAGCTCGTGATTCCCTAGTTGAAAGGATGATGATCCTGTTATGGGAATTAAAGTAGAAATCAGAAACAGGTGATGTTTGCACTTTATGATGTTTTGATCTTAGTTAGTGAAAATAAGGGTTTTTTGTAAATGCCTATGGTTGCCAAGTTCTCTATTGCAACACTTAATTAGGACGATTAGAATACATAATTGTAGGTTGTGAGATGAAAGAGGGGTGAATGAGCTGACTATGATTATGCCTTTGTGAGAGAGCTCTTCTTTGAAAGAAAGCTTGTGAAGACAATGGTTCCAAAGCAAAATCATTAGTAAAACCCCTAGCAAAGTCGTGATATTGATGAAGAAAAGTTCTATGCTCAAGCAAAACTTTCTGACTTTGGTATAAAAAAATTCTCCTTTCCAAAAGCTTCTTATAACTAAGGGACTTTTTTGGTTTCTTGATCCTTTTCTCAAGGGATTTCTTAATAAAGGTTGTAGATTTCCAGACCCTAAGCATAGAAAAGACCAGAATTATTACCAGATTGCGTCAGAAAACAATTTTGACTGAGAAAATAGATGCACTATCTTGTGCCAGGGATGCACTAAAGTTTACCAGGGATGTGCTAAAAGATCCAGTCAATGCGCTGAGACAAACATATTTTGACAGTTTTCTGAATTAAATGATCTTTATCTAATTTAATGTTTGAAAAACATGACATATAGTAGAAAACAGTTGTTTTTGAAGTCCTAAGACTAAAAAAAAAGTGTATGTTCTCAAGATTTCCACGGGTATTGAATAAAATAAGCACTTCAGACAGACTCACTCTTAGTTGTCAAAAAGGTCATCATAATATCCACAACCCACATCTTAGAATTGCGTCAACTCACACAGCCATGTCACCCCCTAGGGGGCACCCGTATTTTTGTCTTTTCCAGGCACGTACTCAAAGTTAGATTTCTCGATCCCTTGAGCAAACGATCCTTGGCAATTATATGGTGAGTATCTTGGGGACAGATTCTTCCCTCCCCTTGCACTGTGTTTATTAAGATGTTCAGAAACTGACACGGTTGGCTTCTACACTAAGGTTCGTAGTAAGGATTTTCATTCAGTGCGGCAAATGATATACTCCCTCAGGAGACCTCCCAACCTTTAGAACAAAGGATTTGGGGATGGTTATCTTGCACACTACTGTCGAGTGGATTTTCATGAACACTCACTTTTGATTATAGTGGGTTGGAAAACTTGGCTTTAGGTGTTCCCACTTAGGTCGTTCCTCTTGGGTGAGTACTTTTTCCCACAAGAGCAGGTCTACTAAAGGTTTTAATAAAGCATAAAGTGCATGAAAGTAAAAGATGAGTTTGGCATTTTGATCACCGAGTTAAGGGGAGAGCATAGGCCTATCACCTAACAACCACAACAAATAATCTTGTTCAATTTTAAACCCAAATAACAAATTTGCTAAGCTAGGTGAAGATGTTGCTTCACAAAAGACATGGGATTCATTTTATCCAAGATATATCAACTGTTTGGTGACTACCCTAGGATTGGCTTATTTTAATCCGAATGTCTACCCTAGGATTGCTTCATTTTATCCTTATGCAAAAAGTATTAATCTCTGTCCGCGGACACGTCCGAATCAAGATTAAAAATTTATAGTCTTCTGGTTGCGCTAAACCTCGAGTCCAATTTGTAACCTACCAGAAAACCTTCAATAAAATATTAAAAATGGGGCAAGGGCCCCACGGTGGGTGCCAATTTATGTGTGTGTGAAATATGGGAAAGTTAGTAAATCAATATCAAAGCACACAAACACCAATGAGACGTATTATATTAAAGATTTGAATCATAGAACTACTCTAACTGCAGCAAAACAAATCTTCAAAAATGTTCCATCGTTCTCTATTCTTAAATGACTCCTTTAACCTTTTTGGCCCTCAGATTTCTATGTGCACAAAGGCTACTAGAATGACACTTAAGAAACGAGAGTGGTATTCAACATGCAAGCCAACTATATGCCTACACAAAACTATATGAAAACAGTGATGATGAAGGCTATGATGAGGGAAGGATGATGTTGACGATAAATGGACAAGTGGAGGTGGATATGATGGCGGTGATCTATATGATCCTATGCATGATTCTGCATATGCTCAAATGCAAACTAAAAATGAACTAATCTAAAATGCAACTATGATGCAAGATGGGACATAAAATGCAACTATGAAGCAAGATTTAAAGCTAAGACATCAATGCAAAGAAAAACATGATATAAAGACTAGCTATAAGACTCCCAAAATTCTCCAAGCTCCAATGATAAACCTGCATGATAACTTTACTTCAAAATGTGGATCCCAAATACAAGGCCCAAGGGTTGTATTTATAGCATTTTCCAAGCATATAGTGAGGCGGCAATAATCAACGGTCTAGATTCGAATAAGAAGAATGGATGGTGGAGATGAAGAGAATCAAGATGTTGTCCCCTTGACCAAAGACAACATGCCATGTGTGTGGAAGAATCTCTTGACCAATGGGCAGCATGCCATTTGGATGGAAGATTCAAGTGTGGGAATAGAAGACCATGTGCTCCAAAATTCGTGGAAGTGTGGGAAGAAAAGACCATGTGCTTTTTGAAATTGGTGGAAGTGTGGGAAGGAAAGACCATGTGATTTTTGAAATTGGTGGAAGTGTGGGAAGGAAAGACCATGTGCTTTTTGAAATTGGTGGAGGATAATTCTAATTAAAAATTAGAGTTATTTATTTTCATGTGACCTTGATGAGGTGACACAAAAAAAGTTGTAGAAATGTGCTCTGATTCCTAATTGAATTTAATGAAGTTTAATTAAATAAAACAAGTTTAGGGAACCTTGTTTATTTAATTAATTTAGAAGAAAGTGTTTTAGATTTTGTAGAGTTAGAGAAGAGTGAACAATATAATTAAATTGAGCATTTATTTATAAGTAGTTGAAATATTAATCAAATAGCTAGTATTTAATTAATTAAGGGTGATGACCATTTTTAGGTGTTTATTTAATTAATTTAGAAGAAAGTGTTTTAGATTTTGGAGAATTAGAGAAGGGTGAACAATATAAATAAATTGAGCATTTATTTATATGTAGTTGAAATATTAATCAAATAGCAAGTATTTAATTAATTAAAGGTGATGACCATTTTTAGGTGTATACACCAATTATCCTAAAAACCCAAAACGAGAAGTCAGGGACATGTTAGCAACCAGATAAAGTCAAAAAATTAAAACACATGTCAAAATTTAGGTTTAGTTTTTTATCAGTAAATTGTGATGCTAAAATCAATTTGCATCGCTCAATTTCACCAATAGCATCGCTACATCGAAGTTGTGTCTCTATATTGAAAAATTAGGTGTTTCTCTCTACAGTAAACAATGGCATCAAACATCAGGCTATATCAATTGCGTCGCTAAATTAAAATATATGGCACGATGAAAAATTAGCTTAGCATCACTATTTAAATGTGTGGTGATGAAATCAATTAAGCATTGCTGAATTAATTATGCGTTGCTAAAATAAAAACCCAGGTTCATCCTTGTATAGTGACGCGTTATCAAATACACCAGTGAATCTTCAATAGTGTCGTTGTATCTAGAAACACAAGCAAAATTGATATTTAACAAGAAATTTGTTAGATTGATTAGTTCAAGCCCTCCTTCTAGCACCAAAAAGTGATTGACGAACATAGTATGGGCCAAGTACACTTGATCCATGAGGATTCCAAGTATAATTAAGCCACTATGCATCAATCACAATAAGATCATTCAATGTAAACTAAACTAAGAATCCATTAAAAATAACATATTAAAATATGAAAGCTTTAAAAATACCTATTCTAATCCATTGAAACTTATTCTATTGAGGGAGTGGTGTGCATTGATGTGGAATGGTGGCCCTTCCCCAATCCCATGGATAATGAATGTGTTTTGATCGATTATGTTGAAGAGAATTAATGAAACCGATGAGAGATGTCTAAATTAACATGATTTAAAAGCTAAATTAACATGATTAAAGCTATTTTAACATGATATACGTTAAGATGATCTATATAAGTGTATGCAAAATATTCTAAATGGAGTTTAAACTCAAAAGATTAAAACCCTAATTATAAAATATGCTAAATGGATGCACCTAAGTTACCATGGGAGCCATTAATGGAAGCTAAGATAATATGATGCAAGAAATTAACGGGCATGTGTAGGATCATCATGGAAAAAATAGGCCCTTAAGTGGTAATAAAATTCAGAAAAAACAGAGTTAGGCAACTTGATATAAAAATTTCAATAAGTTATCTATATTATTTCAAAAATATGTAAGAATAGAATTTGTAGAAAATTTGATGTAGTTTCTAAACTACTAGGTTTATTTTTATTTTAAAAAAAATCTATTTGGTGAAAATTTGAAATTTCAATGCAATAGTACTTAAATTTCAGGGAAAAACTAAGAAGTAGGTGTCTGTCTGACCACCCTAACCACAATAAAATGATAATATTTTTTTATAATATTTTAGATATAAGTAGAAGACTCATGTCCCAATGTGATGCATATTTTTTTGTAATTTTTTTCCAAGTAAATAATTAATTATTAATTTTTTTTTTAAATATAAAAACTCATATGTCTGACCACCTTAACTTGGTCAAAAATTCATGAAATTCAATTCTTTCTTTTTTAATCCTATATTATGTGAAGCATAGAATGTGACACATGTTTCGGATTTAAAAAATGTGATACCGATCGAAATCTATAGATGCTTTTCAATTAGCCTATCAATCAGGACTTTAGTCATAATTCAAATAGAAAATGAATAATAAATATTTATTAAATTCAAAGTAAAGCATAACTTATATTGGTGGAAATCTGAGAATCTCCTTTAAAAAACCTTTTCGTTTCATCAATTTTGGGTTAAAAAAAGTTTTTAGCCACATGGACCATCATATCACTTACATATCGCCACTTTTTGGCCCATCATGATCCTGCACATACCCTAACTTAAAATTATTTTTAAAAAATGAAATATGAGTGTTAGATGGGAGTGTTTTTAACAACATAAGTTTTCTCTTAAAATATGGATCCATTTGTCTCTAAATAGTGATCTATTTATAGGAGGACAAATGAGAAATGAAGGGCTAAGATTGAAAAAAAAATCTAATCAATGGTCAATATGAAAGGAAGATAGAGGCATGGATCATGGATTCCCATTAAGGTTTGAGGATGCAAGATGATATTTAATCAAGGGCTTACATTCATCAAAACAAACATACTTTCAAAACTTGCACAAGAAGTCTTGTTGAAAGTTTGTTTCAAAAAGGAATATTCCTTTTTCCAAATAAGTGAAGAAAGAGAATATTCTCATAGGTGAGGAAAATTAGATATTTAGTTAATTAAAATCAAATTTAATTATGCGAAGGAGAAGGAATATTCCATGAGAATATTCCTTTTTGGAGGAATGTGTAAAGGAGGAATATTCCCTTGCAAGTGGGAGGATTAGATTAATTAGTAATTTGATAATTAAATAAAGTTTCAATTATGCAAATTAAAGGGATTAAGATATTCATTAAATAATTTATTTATTTAATGAAAAGGGGGAAAGTGATCTAATATTTAATTAAATAACTTAGGGTTACTTAATTAAATAAGAGAACTTAGGGATTTAAATTAGATAATTTAATTTATCCAATTTAAGAGGACAAAATATTAGCACAAGGGGGGTGAATTAATAGATGCAAATGATGCAATTAATTAAATAGATAGGATAATTTAATCAATTAAGTGAAAAGAGAATGGGTTTCAAGATGAAATGATGTTAGTATACCTTATTTGAGTACATGATACCAGTCGAGACATTTTTAAGTGTCCACAAGGAGTTATTCTGCAATCCCTATATATTAGAATGACGAGTAAATGCCATATTTAATTAATGATTTAAATTTTGTATTTTTTTGCAAATGAAATTTTAGGAATTTAAATGATTTTGTATATTGGTTATTGAAATATTTTTTGGGTTTCACGAAAGGGGAAAAATAAAATTAAAATAGAAATAAAGTTAAGTTATTATTTAATTATTTTTCAAAAATTCCTTGGGTTCGGAAATTCAAGTTATGCTTGATTTAATTATTCTATTTAAATTCTTATTTCCATAAATTTAATTGAATATAGGATTATATAGATTTATATCGTGAATTTGAATGATAAGTGTTATTTAGGAATGGATTTAAATGTTTATTTGGATTTTGGGGGAATTTGAGGGAAATTTAATTTAAATAAATGGAAAATTAATTTATATTAATTTTTAATTAAAAATTCAAAAGGGTAAAATATGAAAAGGGTTTTTTTTTCTCATAATGCATTTGTGAAGAAATTGGTTAGAAGAAAAACCCTCTTCTTGGTAAGATTTGTTTTGTTGATTGTGAGAGAAATTGGAAGGGGAATTCAATTAGATCAAATTCATTAGGTTATTAATTGGAAGGGATGTGTGTGTGGGAATCATCTTGGGAATTCGTTGGGTGTGCTTGAAGTCTTCACCAATTTGGTTTTTGGCATAATTTGAGGTATTTCTCTATTTTATTTTCAATTATTTATTTATTTTTAATTAGACATTTTAAATTAGGATTATGGGAGTGTGAAAACCTCCCAACACCTTTCATTTGATAAAATTACATGTTATATATATTTTTTTATAATTTATTTAGAATTTTCATTAAAATGAGGTTATAATGCCAAAATTTCTAAGTGAAAAAGTGAATTTGATAGCTTAGAATGGGTGTTGGGTAGTTTTGGAACCAAAGAGTATTCTTGAAATTTTAAGTTTTGAAATTTCTAAATTTGAAGAAATTTGAAGCTATTTTAATGGTGATTGAAGGAAATTCCTAGTTTTTGGTTATCTGAAAAGTTAGAAAATCTTGAAAGTTTCAAGTGAATTTGAATGCTTTATTTTTGGGGAAATTGTGTCTCAATGGATTTTCTTAAGGGCAATTTTAAGATTATGTTTTTAAGTTTTTGAGAAAAAATCCATGCCATGTATGTATGCATTGTTTTTTGTGCCACACTCATTGCTGAGTGTGATGAGCCTAGGATGAAGGTTCTAGAGAGGGTTCTGGGAGTGGTTCCCAACATTTACTTAACCCAAAGTGACTTGTAGGCAAGGATTTCATGAGTGGGGAGTCATTTAATCAAGTGAAAACTAATGAAACATGAGTATTTTATTAACAAAGATAATGGATGCCCCTCCCATACCTTGAGTGCTTGTGAAGATTAAGGATATTTGAGAAGACATGCCAACATGAGGATCTTAGGTCTTGTAAAGTCAAGTAACCTCATTCTTTTGAGAGAGGAACTGAATTTTGTGTAACTGTATTAGTGAGCACCATGATGACACTCCCCAACTAGCTCTCTAGCATCTTATCCTAGTCTCAAGTTTGTTTGTGTTCTGCCATTAGCGAGTTGGCCTAATGATGATCCTTGTTCTTTCCCAATGGTTTTTTACCCTAAGATGATCTTATGTTGTGCCATTGGTGAGTTTTCAAAATGAGAATTATGAGATGTAACACTGGTGAGTTTTCCCAATCAGGATTATGTCATGTAACATTGGTGAATTTTCCCAATGATAACTTGTATTTGATCCTACTTGTGATTGATCCATCTTGTTATATTGGATGAGTGATTTATATGATGTGCATGTTGAGTGTATAATTTGTGTATGGCATGTGTGTAAGCCTTCTCCCAATGTGTTTAGCATGAGTGTGTGTGCTTGTGGCCTATGTGACTATCTCCTAGCATGATGGGAGTGGATCCTTTTGATTCGATGAGGTTGGGTGGCATGGAAACCATCATTGGGGACTAAAGGTTTGAGGATTGAGATCATCATTGTAACATGTTCTTCTTATAGTCCTATTGGAATTAAATTATAATAATGTGGTTTATTGGAGATCTCATTGAGATCAATTGTAATCAATGGATAATGGATGGTGTGATTAGTATTAGTTACATGAATATATGTTTGAACTGAACATGATCGCATTATGGATGTTTATTCTTATGGAATATAATGTTAAAATGAACATCAAGACATTTCATTTGGTATTAAAATTAATTTAGGAATATCTCCATTGGGTTTAAAATGAGTGTAAGTGTCTTGGAGTAATCTTGGATGGTGTTGTGGACCCATAATGTAATCATCCTATTCCTAAAATCTTGTTCCTTAAGAGTGGTGTCATTTAGGGTACTCTTGTAGCCTCTTTCTAGGCCTTATTAAAACCAAAATGTGTTCTCTCTTAATTTTGGTGTTTTATTTATTAGGGTAGGAGTTAGGGGTGTCACGAAGGTACTAACACTCCTCCCTACCTTCTCCTTCACTTGTTAGCAATTTCCAACAATTAGGGAAATCAAACTCTTTGTTTGACCCCGAGTCATGTTTTGACATTTATGAGTTCATAGAATGTTCTAGACCTTCCTAGGTAGTTCCTTATTTCTTGGGGTCTTGGAGGTCACGTGCTAGTTCAAGGAAGCTCATTGGCCAAGATACTTGTGCCCTTGTAGGGAAACTAGTTTAGACACCAGTGTAGGAAAGAAAGGTGTGATAGAGACACAAACACCTAGAATAGAATCTAGCACCATGAATGGGCATAGGCAACAACCTAGGGTACTAGTGTTGGTTGCTAGTGTCTCATTTGGGTGCTAGTGTCCCAAGATGCACTGTTGTCTATCCTTTTTGTTGAATAGTGGGTAGTTTGGGGCCTCATATGGGAAAATTTTGTGAAAAAAATTTGTTTCACATAGTCTAAGAAGTGTGGGTATGTTTTGAACATGTTCCTATGTGTTTTTCATTGGGAAGTTATAGAATCTCCTTGCCTTGGAAGCATGTTGTTTCTTTGAAGTGACATGTCATCATTCTAGTTAGTGGATAAGTTGTTCCTCTTGGTTAGTCAAATTTTTGTGAAGGTTAGCCCTTGTGTTTAGAGTTGTTAAGTGTGTTTGGGTGTGGATTGGAGTTTGATGATTCCATCATCCTATCCTGGAGTGGCATTGCAAGAGAAAGTGATTGTGGATTAGCAACTAGTCATGGTATATGTGTTGTCCTCTCTCTCATATGTTCATTATGATGGATTTATCCCACAAGTGTTAAGTCTTCTAGTGTTTTTGCCTTGCTTATTCAATGGTGATTTTTTCTTATTTTTAATTTTTTCATTGTGTTTCACAAAACACTTGTGCACATTATTGTGCAGGTGCGACATGTTGTTGCATTAACGACCTTGTTGTTTAAAAAAAATGTTTAGTCAAGTTTTATTCTGAGTGTGTTGGCTTGGGGCAATACACTAAAACCAAATCAAGTGCTAGAGGCAAGGCCCATGGACTCTCTAGACCAACTTAATTTCTTCATGCTCATTATTTTAGTGAGAATCTATAACTTTAACCAAGTTTTCATCCTTCTATATCATTCCTTTTCATTGTGTGTTCATGTTTGTGTTGTGTCTTATCTTGTAATTATCATGATGTTTGTGTCTTTTTACAATCATGATCCTTATTGATCATGATGAAGTTCATTTGTGCCAATATCCTTTTCGGTTCCTTTTATTTGTATTCTCCCAAAGATTCTCATTGTGCCTTCAAGAGACACATATACAATTAGAGCCAATATTGGGACTTAGTACAATGGTGTCAAATCTTGCTTGAGTCACATACCCATTGTTTGTGTCAACCTTGTTTACCCACCATTAGTAATTGACTTAATAAATTTCAAGTGGGTCTACCTTCTATGATTTTCTTAGTGTTTTATGAATCTCACGTGTTTGTGTGTGTTTGAAGGTACCTTGTCCCTTTCCTAGGATATAGAATTGCAAGTTGATTTAGGATCTGTGGACTAGATTTTGGGGTTCTAGGCTTCCTTGGAACCCCAACCCTGGCCCCTATGCATATTCGTTGTCTCCCCATATGTTCCCCATGCCACAAGTCTACAGATGACTTGGGACTAATGGTCTTTTTTCAAAGGTTCTTTATCCCCATGGGGCCTTGGTCCCTACTATCTCTTCTATCCCAAAGTTTCAAAACTTTCTAGAACCTTGGGATCCTTTGTCTTGGTCCTCTTTGTCCCTATTCTCTTAAAAAATCTTGTAATATGACACAAAATATTGACACCAATTCCTTTTTTCTAGGTCCACTTCATGTGTTGATCCCCATTTCTCTCAATGCCTCTATTCTCGCATTCCATGTTTCTCCACTCCTTGTATGTCCTATTTTATATTCCTTTCATAATCTTGATCCCTCCCTAGTCTCAAGACTTGACCTTTCCCCATAATCTTGTCCCTTTTTCTTTATCCCTCTCAAGGTTTGGTCCTCGATCATCGTCAACCATTCTTCCTTCTTGTGAATTGACCCCTAGTCTCCTATGTTCCCTTAAAACCTTGAGTCTTCAGGTGAATTTTTCAACTCCAAGTTTTTCCCAAATAGTTCATTCCCTCTAATTACTCAATCCTTATGGGTTCTCCCCTTTCCAACTTGCTAGTTCCATGGTATTTACTAAGATATGATCAACCTTCTCCTTTTCCTAATCCCTTATATTGAGTACATTTCAATACCTAATAGTTGAATCTCTCTACTAGTTTTGATTCCTTGTTTTCTCTTGCCACTCAACTTTTGCTAGTTTTACTTACTCATTTTCTTTATCAGATTTGTAAACTTCCTTGCATGGACTTTAAAGTTTTTTCTAGGTTCCCTCCTAGTCCTAGACTTCTTGTAGATAATTTAATTTTCTAATTTTTGGCCAAGGTACCTCCTAGAATTTGAAACCTATTAAAACATTAGTTATACCCCTTAAAACCTTGACAAGGAATTTTAGCTACCTCCACAACTCACCCATTGTGCCTTAATGCTAGATTCATGTCCATTCTCACCAAAAAACCTATTGTTTCAACTACTGGGTTCAATTTGAAATAAAAATTTAGATCAAGGGAAACCACTCTACCATAAATATGATCATTGGGGTTCTAGATGCACTCTTTGAATCATAGTTGATCTTTCACATTAATTTTTGAGGTGCCAAAAATTTGGACAAATACCACATGTCACATCCATTATTTTATGACTCCCGCATTCCAAGTCCATGATTTCACTACAACAAAATAGACAATTAGTGCCTAAAATAGCGCTAGAATTCAGTACATTTGAGTTCATGAATTGGACACTTCTGTCATCGCAAAACTCGGCGCCAAACTACATGTTCACTTTGGTGCCATTTTTTGTGCCCAATTTTGTGTCAAATTTTACGCGTGTAGTGCCTCTCACGTTACTATTATTCTCATGATAATTTTATGGGTGTGGTTGATATTGTTTGGTTACTAGTTATGTTTTGATGCATACTTGAGACTATGATTGGCATCTGTTTCACCATCTTGTTTGGTTGGTTGATAGTTCTACTTATTGGGCTTGGTTGTTCATGACACTGCTACTATTTCTTATCATATGTGGACACATGTGTTTGATGATTATGCTTATGTTGTTGTTTATTGGTTGATTAATGATGATGTTGTTTATATTATGGTTATTGTTTGTGATTCGAGCGAGAGGGATGTGGTTGCATCGCTCATCCATGAGTGCCCTGCCTCATTGCAATTATCTCTCACGATGTGTTTGAATATGAGTATATATATGTTGTTTCAACACTTGGTTTTATGCAAGACTGCAAGTACCAGGCATTGACTCCACTCGCATTCTCGGGTCTGATCGTGCCCTACATACCCAATGGTTATGATATGGTTAAGGAGTTGACAAGAAAGTATGCTCGTCCGTGTCCGTTGTGTCATCATTGGTTGATGACGTCGTTTGTCTGTACCTCATCCTTCTGGGTATCATTTGGTTTCAAGTTTCTTATTTCTATTATTTTATTAATGTTGTTTTAATGATTCAGATATAGTTGTTATGATGTCATTAAATTTTTGTTTTAGTTTAAACGATACTCCTTGAGTATGTTAGTTTAAATAATTGAATGTTTTTATTGAGTATCATTAATTAATTAACAAATTAATTGGTTAAGATATTATAATTCAACTTCTATAAATTATTAATGTCATTATTATTTGAATTGGACATTAACTATTTTATTAATATTACATATTTTAAATTTGTGATAAGAATATCATTTATTTTAAATATATATAAATTAATAAGTTTGTTTTAATGAAATATTTAATTAAACATTAAAGGACATTATTAATGAGATTAATTAGAATTTCAAGTATTTAATTTAATATTAATCGTAATTTAAATGTTATGTTGTTTAATGTATATCGAATTATTTTGTTAATATTAAATATGTTGATTGGTGTTGTAATAATATTTATTTCCATATTGTTAAATTGTAATTTAGTGTGTAATAATATTGTTTATTTATTGACATTTAGTCAGAAAGGAATTTATGTGAAAATTCCTAATTTGAATGTGGGAAAAAGGGAAATAATTTAAAGAAGCTATTTTCATGTGGAGAGATTATTGGAAACCTATGGGAAACATTCTGATTTTGCTTTTTCAGGATTTTATATCGATTTCTATTTTCAAAAATTGGGGGAATTTTTTTGGATGGTAATAGATTCTAGAGGAATGCTCTCAGAAAGTGGATTTTTCTCTAGTTTTCTAAAAAAATAGTAATAAAAAGGAAATGGGGCATTCTCTCTGCAACATCTTGTCTCTGGAAAAATATAACTTTGTCAAAGAAAAGAAGATAATAGTATTTGCTCTAGAAAAGTTGGGTTCTCGGAAGTTGGAAACAAAATTCGTGGATTTTGGAAAGTTATGAAAGAACGAAGCTGGCCTGGAAATGATCGATTCAACATTTCGTCTCAGATTATTTAATAGGCGAAGGACTCTAGTTAGCATCATTTCTGTTAAAACATAAATATATTTATGTAATCGTATTGTTTGCTTTTCGAAATCTTTGTGTAGAGGATGTTAATATCTCTACGAGTTATGTTCATTTCAAACCATCTATATTTTGGATTAGTCTATCTTATTTGATTTCGAATGTCGTTTTCATTCTAATGTCCCCACCGTTGGTTTTGATCCATTCCATCATCGTTGCGCTTAATATTTAAGCCATATGAATTGGCTGGCAAAATGCTTGAAAACATTTGCATTCATCTAAGCTTGCCTTTCCCTAGACTCCACTTTGTTCATCAGTATGTCGGGTCCTTATCTTCATAGGTTTGGTGAGCTAGTTTCATTATGTTTTTCATGGTGATCTTCCTTATTTTTTCTAGCTGTAATTTTCTTTCGATTCTTTGTCTCTCAGTATTTAAGGAGTGGCGAAATATTTTGGGTAGTGGTCGTGTTATATTTTCCTTTATTTGTTTTGGTTGTAGCCTATGGTTCTGAGATAGGTGGCGGTGATTTGAATCCACCCCAATCTCGGTCAGCGCCATGGCTGGCCCTCATCTGCGCGTTTGGTTCTGTGAACCCTGTCTTTGTTGTGAAGGCGTGCAACACCGTTTCTTTGTGCGCCCAGCGCATGGGCTACCGTCGCACCTGCCTTGTGGCCCATTCATTATATATATATAGGTGTTGAGTGCATGCAGGTATAGTATTGTGGCTTAAGCTTTAAGCTATGATTTTGTATGTTGTTAATGTTCAGAATAGCAAGTTCATTCGTAATGATGCCTTTTATTAGTATTTTAATTATATATATATAATGGTTGTGCATTTTATAGATTAGTCTGGATATTAAATAATATTAAGGCTATAGTTTTGATAGTATAATTCTGTTTGAAAATGTTCACTTGTTGTTAGTTGTGAATAGTTGTGAAAGGTAACATTTTATTGGTAGATTTAAAGTTCAAAAGATAATGATAGTGAAATTAATACTCTAAAAGTATTGATGTAACCAATATGAATATGCTTCATTTTATGTTGTGACAAAGAATTAATGAAAATTTATATTAGCAGAATAAAACGTAATGAGTAGTTTTGAAACGATGAAATCATCATTTTTGCAAACAAAATGTAGTCAAAAGAAAACATGCATTGATAATAATAATGGTGATATTTTATCATTCTTGCATTCGTTCAAGTGGTTAAATGTATAAATTGAGTGTTTGTTATTTAAATGGTAAAACTTTATTTATGCATTAGAATTAGATGATACATTTTATCATTACTTATGAGGAAAAAGTATCTTTGAAATGCATTTGGTTGATGGATGTGATTGTCCTTTAATTTTTGTTTCATTCCGTAGAAGTGTTTTATGATGTCAATTTATTGTCATGGATTAGTTTATCTTAATTTGACTTTGTGTCACAAGAACCTATGTGTTATCCTCATTTTTGGGTAGATGTTTTATTTAATTCCAGAGGCTAGGGGAAGCTTGTGCATTTGGGAACTTTGTTGTTGAATTTTATTTGTTGGCCTTGAAGTTGTGTGGGTGGGTGTAACCTCCTTGGTTCTTGGTTTAATGATATGTTATGTATTTGCAAGATGGTACATACCTCGTGTGTTGTGTATAATGATCACCTTTGATATTTATGTGAGTTGAGGTACACCCCTTGCTTGTTTTTGTTTTTGGGTAACCGTAGGGAGAGTGGCTCTTCATGGGTCCGGTGCATAAAGGGGTTGTCAGGATAACCCATAGAAGAGTTTCCTAAAAGAGTGATAATCTAACAATTGAATTAGTGGGAAAGGGCAATCAAATACTAAACAAGACTACTTATGTGCCTCAACCATACTATTAGTGCTCTCAAAGGCTAAGGATGGGATGCGAAGACCTGCTTGGTAAGGTCATTGCCTTGTCTTCACGAAAGGTTAGTGGTTCTGCATGAGTCACCCTATGGAGCAGTGACTTGATATAGGCTATTAGGATAACCATAGATGGAAGCAACACCTCATGATAGCTTATCTGGATAATCTATGTAAGGTCGTGCGATGACACTCTCCTATTGAACCTATCTGTATTCCCTTGCTTGGTTTCCTCTCAGAGTATTGTTGATGTGTTGTTTAATGTGGTTATGTGTTGGGTGTGTCAGCCTTGTCTATTTGACCTTGTTTGGATGTGGGTCCTTTCTTGCCAACTCCTTGCATGGGGTTGGCCCTTCGGATCCACAAGGTCAAGTGAAACGTGCAATAGACTCATTGGGATCCCAATTTATGTTCGTGTTGTAGAAGCGGATGTAGAGATTTCAGAGCTTCACCAGATGAAATATAGTTCTATGTTTTGTACTTCATTCTTCATGGATGTAATATATTTGTACTTGATGGACTCTTTCCACCGTTATAAGGGAAGCAATTTATAATGTATCATTGTTTTTTGATGTGTTGTATCTTTGGAAATATGATCCACAATTGTAATATTGAACTTAGTATAAGAATGTAATAGAATGATATATATATGTATCTCTCCTTCTCTGTTAAACTTGGATGTTTGTATGTTATCTTTATGTCGTCTTGTGTATATACGCTTCTAATTTTTATTTAATTGGCATTTAGTTTAAAACGATGTTTTTGGTTGGGTATGTTTTCAAGTAACAGAAGCATGTAACCCATGGGACTTGTTAGATGTTGTTATGTGATTATCGTAATGTTGAATAATTAGTTAATTAATAGTTTGGCATAGATGTTTTCTTAAAAAGAAATTGTTCCATTTTTGGTTAAGTTGGTTGTTGTCATGTGGGATTTGCATGGTGAGGCATTACAACTTGGTATCGAAGCCAAGGTTATTAATATTGGGTGCTCTAAGTTAAGTGAGCCCATTATGTTAACCTTTTTGTGTAACTTTAAACTTATGTATTTCCCCTCATTTGTTGCACAAAATCATGCCTATGGGTTGGGGACATGGTCGTAGACATGGTCGTGGACATGGCCATGGTGGTGGTCATAGAGCTAGCCATCATGACTCACCACCTCAGAGTTCCCATGAATATGAACAAGAGGAACACCAGGTTTCCCAAAACAACCCTGCAAGTGGAGGCCCGAACCCAGAGTAGCCAGGTCAGGGGGTGAGCAGTTGTGATAGTTGTTGGAAGAGGTTCTTGGCCGTTTGGGTCCTAGGTAGGAGGAGTAGCGAGTAATCAAAGAGAGAGAGAGAGAGAGTAATCACCGAGGAGGAATGAAATACTGGTTGATCAAGATGCTATTGTAATGCCCCGCCACGCAACCCTAGAAGAAGTTGCAACAACTACTTAAACAGGCTATTTTTTTTTTTGAAAACAAAACCAGAACCTTAGAAGGCAAGAAAATAGATAAAAATTTCGGCAAATTTTTTATTTTTTATAAAATTTTGTCAGCATAACCTTATATGGGCAATATATAAAAAAATAAATATAAATACTTATAATCAAGAAAATGAAGCATATATTTTAAAGAAATAAATAGATGCTTATACATAACCTCCATTCAAACAAGATTGAAACTCTCAAACAGATTGGATGAACAAATTGAGAACAAACAAACATGAGATAACAATTGCAACAAGAATTTATTTGTTTCCAAATTAGACAAACTTATTCAAAATTTGAAAGCACAATAAAAAAACCAAGAACGAAACCTGATTCTTTTCAAGTATGTTGAAGATCCTGATGGTGCTATGAAACCCTCTTAAGCTCTACAGATTCTTTGAGCTTTTTCTCCAAACCCACAAAAATTTAGCAATCCTTCCCCTTCTCTTCTCAAATTTTCTTCACTCGACCACTGGACCATACTAGGACCGATGACACACTATGACCAAGGTGACGACTTGGCACGAAAATCCTAGCTGCTATCTCCCAATCAAATTCCGTTGGGCAATGGACACGCTCAAACTTACGAAACCAAGTGGAGTCGATGTCCTGTACCTGTCAACCTGCGAGCAAAGAATATATCCTCATGCAATAATATGTCATAACTAAGGCACATCGTGAAGAGGAAATCATGAGATTGCAGGGTACTCGCAAGCGAGTGATGCGATACCATCGTCTTCACCAATACAGTAGTTCTAATTGATGCATCTAACATAGCAGCATAATCGAAAGCATGAAACATCATAAATTAAACATCCACATATGCTAACTCCAAACATGTCATAATAATCACATCAAAATATAGTATCATCACATCAAAATACATCATGATAAAATGGTGATCAACTGTAACCAAGTACATGGTCCAAGTACACACAAAAATTAAGCATAAAGAGGAGACAACATAGTTCGCACAATAGAGTAAAACGGAGGGGTGTTACAGCTATAGTTGCAGGTCATATGAGAGACCTTCTTAGGGCACGTCCTCCCACATTTGATGGTTTTGGTGGAGGATTGGAGGCAGAAACTTGGGTTATTGATCTGGATTGATCCTTTGCTATCATCCATATGGTAGTTATACTAGGGAAAAGCACACCATCATGCACCTCAGAGGTTTTGTATCCACTTGGTAGCAACTGGAAGAGTTGAAATTGCACCTTGACATCAGATCAGTGACTTGGGAATTGTTTTTGGAAAGGTTCAGGGCTGCGTTCCTATCTGATCACTAGAGGCAGCACTGTTCAGATGAATTTCATGATTTGAGGCAAATGGCAATCTCCGTTGAGAAATATGAGCACCTCTTCTATGAGCTTAAGAAGTACACCGGGATTGGTAATGACGAGGCTATGCTTGTACAACATTTTTTCAGGGGCTTGAATGATTGAATTAGTGGTGGAGTTTGAGTCTTCGAGCCGAAGACTATGGAGGTAGCTGTGGAAAAGGCTCGTCTTGTAGAGGAAAATTTGACCATGGCTTTAGGAGGCCACACAAGAGTTCAGATTGGTAGTGGGAGATATTGCCAGGTCACATCGAGTTTTCACAGTGGTTGACAACTACAAGGCTGATCACCAGGGTATTGTGGTGGAGGCATCAAGTGTGTTACATGGTACTCATATTTCTATACTTTTTTATTTTGGTGCGTCAGATTACTTTATTTCGCCATCAGTAGTTAAGTGTTCTAGACTAGTGGTGGAAAAGCAAGACATTAAGTTGTGAGTTGAATTGGCCTCTGGGACAAAGGTGTCAGTGGAATCCCTTGTTCCAAGATGTAGGTTGGAATTTGGGTAGGTAGTGACTTTGGTGGATCTTTGAATTCTTCCCCTTGGTTCCTATGATGTCGTTTTGGGGATGGATTGGTTAAGTGCTCACTAGGCGATAATTGAATGTCATCATAATTTTGTTCGTTGTCTAGATGATTCTAGAGGAGAGGTTGATATTGTTGGAATACAGAAACCTATCTCCTTACATATGATTTCCGTAATACAAGTGAAGATGTGTTTCTATCAGGGATGCCCATTGTTTGTAGTCATAGTCAATGACCTGGATATGGAGGAGGGTCGAGAGGTGACTTTAGATAATTATCCTCTCCTCAAGGAGTTTTCAGATGTATTTCTGAGTGAGATTCCAGGGATGCCACCTAAGCATGACATCGACTTCAAGATTGACCTTGTCCCTAGAGCTAAGCCTATCTCTAAGGCTCCATATAGGATGACAACTCAGGAGCTTTAAGAGCTTCGTTTGCAATTTCAGGAATTCCTTGCAAAAGGGTTTATCTTCCCTAGTGTTTCCCCTTGGGGAGCACTAGTCATATTCATGAAGAAGAAGGATGGGTCTCTCCATCTGTGTATTGACTATAGACAACTGAATAAGGTGATGGTGAAGAATTGTTATCCTTTGCTGAGAATCAATGATTTGTTTGACCAGATCAAGGGAGCTAAGGTATTCTCTAAAATTGATCTCAAGTCGGGATACCATCAGTTATGGATTTTTGAGGAGGATATTCACAAAACTGTATTTCACACTCGGTACATGCATTACAAATTCACTGTCATGTCATTCGGGTTGAAAAATGCACCCTCAGTCTTCATGAACTTGATGAATGGTATTTTCTAGAACTACTTGGACATATTTTTTCTCATGTTCCTCGATGATATCCTGATCTACTTGAGAACTATGGAGGAGCATGAGGAACATTTGAGACAGGTGTTGCAGTGCTTGAGAGATAACCAATTGTATGCAAACCTAGTGAAGTGTGAGTTTTATAACGCATAAGTGAAATAATTCGGGCAAGTTATATCAAGAGAAGGTATCAACATGGATCCCTCAAAGATCCAAGCCATCATTGATTGGCCTACACCCAAAAATGTTCCTAAAATTTGGAGCTTTATGGGATTGGCGAGCTACTATTGGCGGTTTGGTCAGGGGTTCTCGAGAGTTGCACATCCCATCACTTCTCTTTAGAGGAAAGGAAGAAATCTGATTGGTCATAAAAGTGTTAGATGACTTTCAAACTCTTAAAGAGAAGCTGGAAAGTGCACCTATTCTTGCAGTACCTAATCCTACAAGGGACTTTTTGGTTTGCAATGATGTGTCCTTGGAGGGGTTAGGGGTTTTTCTAATGCAAGAAGGCCAGGTGATTTCTTATAAGTCACATAAGCTCAAGGATCATGAGCTGAATTAGCCCACACATGACTTGGAGTTGGCCTTCATTGTTCATGCTCTGGTGAGTTGGAGGAACTTCTTATTGGGGCATAGGTTTGATCTGCACAATGATTATCGTAGTTTACACTATATTTTCATGCAATCAAATCTTAATGTCAGGCAGAGGAGATGGATGGAGTTCCTTTGCGAATATGATTTTGATGTAAAATACATCCAGGGCAATGAAAATGTAGTGGCAGATACTCTAAGTTGTCGATGACATGAGTTATCCTCTATGACTCGAGGTAGACTTGAGGAGTCAGATACTCGCAACACTTTCTTCAGATAGCTGGTTCCAGGAGGTGAAGTCAGAGATTGAGTCGCGTAGAGTTTTGGAAGGAAAATTTGCAGGTTATACTCTTGAGTTTGATGGAATTTTGTGGTGTTTGGGTCACATATATGTTCCTCCCATTGACGGTCTTTGTACCCTAATCATGACCGAGGCACATTAGCCCCCTATTCATCTCATCCGGGAGTTAAGAAGATGTATGCAGTCCTACGTTTGTTGTATTTTAGGGCTGATATGAAGAGAGATACTGCAGATCTTGTGGTGAGATGTTTGGAGTGTGAGAGGGTAAAAGAAGAACACCAACATACTCCAGGTCTTTTGCAGCCCCATCTCATTCTTGAATGGAAATGGGATATTATATCAATAGAATTCATTGTTGGTTTTCCTATGTCTTCACGACGACACGATGCTATCATGGTCATTGTAGACAAGTTGACCAAGGTGCCACATTTCTCTCCCATTCGGTCATCCTATACTGCATCATTTGTGGCCAACACTTTCTTGGAGGACATTGTGAGGTTGCATGGAATCCCACAAAGAATCATTTCCGATAGAGATCCAGTGTTCACCTCTGCTTTGTGGACATCTTTGCAGGGTGCCTTAGGAACCCAGTTCAACTTCAGTTCTACTTACCATCCAAAAAAAAAGAACAAACCGAGAGGGTCAACTAGGTTCTCGAAGACATGCTTTGGATGTATGTCATGGATCAGTAGTCTTGTTGGGAAGACTATTTGCATTTGGTTGAGTTTGCTTACAATAATGGTTACCACAGTTCAATCGGGATTCCACCGTTCTAGGAATTGTATGGTCGTCTATGTCAGACTCCTTTGAGTTGGGACTGTCTCGAGGATAGAGTTCTTCTTGGGCTGGAGATGCTACAGAATATGGAACAAAAAGTAGCTCACATCAGAGAACACTTGGTAGCATCTCAAGATAGGAAAAAAAATTATGTCGATGCGCATAGGGTTGACTGTCAGTTCTTAGTTGGTGATCGGGTGTTTCTTTGAGTGCGGCCACGAAAGAGCCCCATCCATTACAAAAAAGGCTCTAAGTTGGCACCTCATTTTGTGGGTTCATTTGAGGTCTTGGAGAGAATTGGGCCCATTGCTCACCGTTTATCCTTACCACCCAATCTATCAAGCATTCATGATGTGTTTCATGTCTCTATACTTAGGCCTTATTTTCCTAATATATCTCATGTACTCGATTATAATGCATTATAGGTAGAGGACGGGAAGCTTGCACTGGAACCCATGGTCGTTTGTTAACATAGGAGGCTCATTCTCAGGGGCATAGAAATTGATCAGGTGCGGGTCCAATGGGACCCTAATGATGAGACATCAATGACATGGGAGGATGCATCCCACATTTGAGTGTCTTTTCCCTATTTGTTATCTGGATTCTAGGAGTAAGCCTAGTTCTAGGGGGGGAGGATGTAGTTCCTCTCACATTACTATTACTCTCATGATACTTTTATGGGTGTGGTTGATACTATTTGGTTATTGGTTATGTTTTGATGCATACTTCAAACTATGATTGGCATCTATTTTCCCATTTTGTTTGGTTGGTTGACATTTCTACTTATTGGGCTTGGTTGTTCATGACACTGCTACTATTGCTTATCATATGTGGACACATGTGTTTGATGATTATGCTTATGTTGTTTTTTACTAGTTGATTAATGATGATGTTGTTTAGATTATGGTTATTGTTTGTGATTTGGGTGAGAGGGACGATGTTGCATCACTCATCTATGAGCACCCTGCCTCACTGCAATTCTCTCTCATGATGTGTTTGGCTATGAGTATATATATGTTGTTTTGACACTTGGTTTTATGTAGGATAGTAGGTACTAGGTGTCAAATCCACCTGCATTGTCGGGTTTGAGCATGTCCTCAATACCTAATGGTTATGATGTGGTTAAGGAGTTGACAAGAAAGTATCCTTGTCCATGTCTATTGTGTCGTCATTGGTTGATGACGTCATCTGTCCATACCTCATCCTTGTGGGTATCATTTTATTTAAAATTGCTTATTTCTATTGTTTTATTAATGTTGTTTTAATGATTCAGATATATTTTATATGATGTCGTTAAATTTTTGTTTCAGTTTAAACGATACTCCTTGAGTATGTTAGTTTAAATAATTGAATGTTTTGATTAGTATCGTTAATTAATTAACAAATTATTTGGTTAAGATATTATAATTCAACTTCTATAAATTATTAATGTCATTATTATTTGAATGGGACGTTAATTATATTATTAATATTACATATTTTAAA
This sequence comes from Sequoiadendron giganteum, assembly GCA_007115665.2. Taxonomy (NCBI): domain Eukaryota; kingdom Viridiplantae; phylum Streptophyta; class Pinopsida; order Cupressales; family Cupressaceae; genus Sequoiadendron; species Sequoiadendron giganteum. The sequence goes on from CM021100.1 coordinate 647,613,068, forward strand.
TTTGTGATAAGAATATCATTTATTTTAAATATATATAAATTAATAAGTCAGAAAGGAATTTATGTGAAAATTCCTAATTTGAATGTGGGAAAAAGGGAAATAATTTAAAGAAGCTATTTTCATTTGTAGAGATTATTGGAAACCTATGGGAAACATTCTGCTTTTTCTTTTTCAGGATTTTATATCTGTTTCTATTTTCAAAAATTGGGGGAATTTTTATGGATGGTAATAGATTCTAGAGGAATATTCTTGAAAAGTGGATTTTTCTCTGGTTTTTAAAAGAAATAATAATAAAAAGGAAAGGGGGCATTCTCTCTACAACATCTTGTGTTTGGAAAAACATAACTCTATCAAAGAAAAGAAAATAAAAAATGAATATAATAGTATTTGTTCTGGAAAAGTTGGGTTCTCAAAATTTGGAAATAGAAGCCATGGATTTTGGAAAGTTATGGAAGAACGAAGCTGGCTTGGAAACACTCAATTTAGCATTCTATCTTAGATTATTTAACAAGCGAAGGACTTCAGGTAGCATCGAAGAATTTCATTATAGTTTTTTTCTATTAAAAGAGAAATATATTTATGTAATCATATTGTTATCTATTCAAAATGTGTGTAGAAAATGTTAATATCTTTGTGAGTTATGTTCATTTCGAACTATCTATTGATCAATCTGTCTTATTTGATTTCAAATTTCATTTGCATTTTACTATCCCCATCATTGGTTTTGATCCATTCCATGATCGTTGTGTTTAATATTTAAGCCATATGAATTGGTTGGTAAAATGCCCAAAAACATTCACATTCATGTAAGCTTGCCTTTTCCCAAACTTTGCTTTGTTCATCATTACGTCGGGTCCTTATCTTTGTAGGTTTGTTGAGCCAGTTTCATTGTGTTTTTCATGGTGATCTTCCTTGGTTTTTTAGCTATAATTTTCTTTCGATTCTTTGTCTCTAAGTATTCAGGAAGTGGTGAAATCTTTTGGGCAGTGGTCGCATTTTGCTTTCCTTTATTTTCTTTGGTTGTAGACTAAGGTTCTGAGATAGACGATAGTAGTTTGAATCCAACCCAATCTCGGCCAGCGCCATGGCTGGCCCTCATCTGCCTGTTTGATTATGTGAACCTTGTCTTTGTTGTGAAGGCACCCAACTCCATTTCTTTGTGTGCCCAACACATGGTCTATGTAATACCCCTCCATTTTTTCCTTTTGATCGAACAATGTTATGCTCTGTTAGGTTGTACTTTCTGTTAGTACCCTGACTATGGTACCCGACTTCTATTTGATTGCTATCTATAAAGCGATGTAATTATTATCTTTTGATGTGATGGTATTTTAATATGATGTTATTTTTATGCCATCTTTTGAATTAACATAAATGGATATTCAGATTAATGATGTCTATGCTTTGGATTATATTAATATGTTAGAATTGTCAGTTAGTTACACTGTATTGGTGAAGGGGACGATATCGCATCACTCGCTTGCGAGCGCCCTGCGATTATGAGATTTCCTCTTCACGGTGTGTTTTAATTATGATATGTTTATGTATGTGGATATACTTGTTGTTCACAGGTTGATAGGTATATGACATCCACTCCACCTAGTTTCACAGGTTTGAGCATGTCCAATGCCCAATGGTATTCGATTGGGAGATAGTAGCTAAGTTTTCCGTGCCAAGTCGTCACCCTAGTCCTAGTATGTCATTAGGTGTTATCGAATTATGTTGCTTTGGAATATTGTCCACTCTCTTCGTTATTTAAAATTGCAAGTTAAAAGGGCAATTAAATGGCTTAATGTTTTTAAGTTTTGGATTAATTTGTTCTGAGATTATGTTGAAATGTAATTTATTTTATTATTAATTTAATTTAATTAATAAATAATTTAATCGTTGATTAAATCTATTTATTAAATAATTAAATTTATGATGTTGAAAGAAGTTAATTTATTTATGTTGAAGTTATTGTTATATTTGTTGAAATTGAAAAAAAAGAAAATGCATAAAAGTCAATTTAGAAAATTTGAATTCAAAAATTGAAAAATTAGATATTTTCTATTTTCTATTTTCTGAAATTGATGAGGGTGGTTGTAGGAATTTTTTAGGGTTTTTTCCTTATGATTGAATTTTGCTTCACAATTTTGATGTTCATGGGTTGTTGGAAAAACAAGGAGGAAGAAATTTGTGGATTTTATTTTGGAAATTGGTAAAGCTGAATTGGAATTGTTGGAAAGGATCTAGAATAGAGGAGGAGGCTTTGTTGCATTACCAGCTTCTCAAGCTTGAATCCAGGTTCATCTATTTAATTTATTATTTGAATTTTGAAGAAAGAAAACAAATTCAAACTTTGATTAACTGTTTTTAAACCATGTTTGAAAAAACAAGAGAAAGAGTTGTAAGAAATACCCATGATAAATCTTCCTTTTAAATTGAAAATCCCTTCCTTGGAAATAATTTTTCTTCAAGAAAATAAATTGTGTTCTTGGCTAGAAGTTTTTTTTTCAATTTTATTCTTCATTTAAAATTGCAAATTCCTTTTAAAATATATATATATATATATATAAAGTATATATATATGCATACATGCATATATATATACTTATATAAAAAAAAATTATATTTTTAATTATACCTTTTGGGTTGGAGGTTTTGCTGTTGGAATCAAATTTATTTATTAAAAGAAAAAAAAAAAGGCCCTATTTAAGGGCACAGATTTCCAAAATCCGCAGGGTTTTGTTAAAAAAAAATTAAATTAAAATAAAAACCTTTTTGTGGGGGGGTTGGGGGCTCACCCCCACCGCACCTCCCATGGGAGGCGAGCAAGGGGAGCCACCCACCTAGTGTGGCCCCCACGGACCTCCGCGGTCGGCGCTTACGCAACCGCCACCCGCAAGAGTGGACGATAGTGCTTGGCACAGTCGTCGCCACCAGGGTGGGCTGGTAAGCCACCACCGGTTTAAAACACCGCCGCCGCTTGGTTAGAACCCGTGCGGCCAAGGAAAAATGCAGCCGCCCCAACCCTAGTATGCACGCGGCCCAATGAAAGAAAACATGGCCGCTTTTTCAATTTGTCCTTCTTTTTATTAAAATAAAATAAAGTATATTTTAATATTTAAATATTATATTTTAATAATATTGAAATATTAATATATCTAAAAGTAACAAAATTTGTTTAATTAGATGATTTTTTGGGTTTTGTATTTATATATATATATATACATATTAAATGTATATATATATATTAAAATGGTGTTTTAAATTAAGGGCATGATTTATATATAATTGAGGAGATTTAAATGATGTGTTCATAGTTAGATTATGGACTTTATTTTTTTTTAAAGTAATATATTCAGATGGAGTAGTATATTTGTTTTAAGTAACACAGATATTAAGTTATGTTAGATTGTTTTGGAAATGAATAGGTCAAGTAGAGGAAACATTTAATTGTTTTAAAATGTTATTTTTTGAATGATTGAAATAAGTGTTTAATTTATAAATATTGGAAGCATTTAAAGGATGTGATTTTGATTTAAAATTATGCTTATGTCTGAAAGAGACATTATTAAATTGGTTTTATTATGGGAATAATCTATTGAATTTTATTAAAAGAATTGGATTTAGGAAACCCGAAGCAGATTTAATTTTGGATTATTTGCTTGTTAAATATGATTTCTTCTGTTATCGCCTTGGGGCAATGGAGTTATAGAGTTTAATAAGTCTTCCAGATGGGGTTTTCAGTTATGTGGGTTGTCGTGTTGTGTTTGTCAACCTATTGTGAGTTCCTTGGGTAGTTCATGGTATCTAGTCAGTATTTACCCGGTTTCCACGAATGAGGATGTTTGTGTCTCCTATGGATGGAGTGGATTATGGGATTCGTGTCTCCTTGTTATGTGATTTGTTGCCTCCAGTGGTGGAGTGAGTTTCTTTTTATGTCACCTCCTGTGAAAGGCGTGGTTGTAATACCTTGTTTGTTGCACTTTGTACCCTTGGTGATTGGTTGGTATGTGTGTTGTCAAGTAGAAGAGTGGCTTTCATAGTGGTTAGAGCCCAGAAGAGGTAAGATTGGGTAACCTTCAGAAGTGGTTTAATCAAGTGATAACTGAAACAATACTTAGAAGATTAGGACTAACTTCTCACTAATCAAGATAGGTTAGCCTCACTCATAGGCACAAGGGCTCATTTAGACTTGGGATGAGTGGGAAGGCCTGGGATGGCAAGGTTATCTATCATGTCTGCACATAAAGTATTTGATCCGCATTAGTAAGTATGAGGGCCAGGGATCGGTTTGAGGCCACCATCTTGACGATCTGTACTGGGTAACTCATGACGAGCTGTGCGATGACACTCTGTCTAGGACAATAGTTGGTATTTGTTTATTGTGGGTATGGTTTCCATAACATACCTGATGTGACCTTGGTTGGTGTTTGATTCTATGTGCATGGTTGTCGTAACATACTTGATCTGCTTTATATCTGGAAGCAATGTAACCATGTTGAGTTGTACTTATGATGTATGTGTGTTGTACGTGTGTTGTACTTGTGTTATACTTGCGAGGTACATGTGGTTGGTTGTTTTAGTTTAGTACAGTTATGGTTTAACCTGTGTCTACAGGTGTTGGTCTTGGTTAGGATTCCTTATTACTATCTCCTAGCACGGGAGGTGGGCCTTTGGGTGCCACTTGGTTGGGTGGCGTGCACCTAAATCCGTTGGGTTCTTCCTTCATATTCTTGTGGATGAGACTTCCAGTTGGAGAGCTCGTTGGATTCAGTATCATTTCTTGCTTTATTTAATTTTAGTTGATCTGGTAATATTTTATTACCCCTCAGTTGTATTGAGGTGGAAGTATTTATAAGCTTATTTATTGGACCTGCCTCATTCAGGGAATGAGTGTTGTAACCTTATTGTTTAATGAACGTTTAACGAAATGGAAAGTTATCTTTATGCTTGATGTAAATTATCTTAATTGGAATGTATGTGTTTAATTAGTATCTAAATATTGGCATGGTTTAAATTCATATTTTTGTTAAGGTTCTATATAACCTCTGTCTCATAACCTTAGAGGATGTTGGCTTTAGTTAGTGAACTTGCTTATTAATTTTTCTTAAAAAGAAAAAAAAATTAGCTTGTTTAAGTAGTTGTTTGCAACTTTCTCTAGGGTTGTGTGGCGGGGCGTTACAGTCTGTTGTCACACCTGCCTTGTGACTCATTCGTTTATTATTATATATATATAGGTGTTGAGTGTTTGTGGGTATAGTGTTGTGGCTTAAGGTTTAATCTATGGTTTTGTATGCTATTATCGTTCAAAACAACAAGTTTGTTCGTAATGATGCCTTTTATTAGTATTTTCATTATATATATATAATGGTTGTACATTTTATAGATTAGTCTAGATATTAAATAATATTAAGGCTGTAGTTTTGATAGTATAATTTTGTTTGAAAATGTTCACTTGCTATTAGTTGTGAATAGTTACAAAAGGTAACATTTTATTGGCAGATTTAAAGTTTAAAAGATAATGATAGTGAAATTAATACTCTAAAAGTAAACAACGATATATATGTCGATGCAACCAATATGAATATGCTTCATTTTATGTTGTGACAAAATGTAATGAGTAGTTTTGAAATGATGAAATCATCATTTTTTCAATCGATAATGTAGTCAAAAGAAAACGTGCATTGATAACAATAATGGTGATATTTTATCATTCTTGCATTCGTTCAAGTGGTTAAATGTATAAATTGAGTGCTTGTTAGTTAAATGAAAAATCTTTATTTATGCATTAGAATTAGATGATATATTTTGTCATTACTTATTAGGAAAAAGTATCTTTTAAATGCATTTGGTTGATGGATGTGATTGTCCTTTAATTTTTAATTCATTGAGTAGAAGTTTTTTATGATGTCAATTTATTGTCATGGGTTAGTTTATCTTCATTTAACTTTGTGTCATGGGAACCCATGTGTTATCATCATTTTTAGGTAGATGTTTTATTTACTTCTAGAGTCTAGGGGAAGCTTGTGGGCACTTTGTTGTTGTATTTTATCTATTGGCCTTGAAGTTGTGTGGGTGGGTGGCACCTCCTTGGTTATTGGTTTAATGATATGTTATGTATTCACAAGATGGTACTACATACCTTGTGCATTGTGTATAATGACCACCTTTGATGTTTATGTGAGTTGAGGTACACCCCTTGATTTTTTTGGTTTTTGGGTAATCGTAGGGAGAGTGGATCTTCATGGGGGCTGACACATAAAGGGGTTGTCAGGATAACCCATAGAAGAGTTTCCTAAACAAGTGATAATCTAAAAATTGAACTAGTGGGAAAGGGTAGTCAAACACTAAACAAGACTAATTATGTGCCTCACCCATATCACTAGTGATCTCAAAGGCTAAGGATGGGATGAGAAGACCTAGTTTGTAAGGTCACTACCTTGTCTTCATAAAAGGTAAGTGGTTCCACATGAGTCACCCTATGGAGTGGTGCCTTGAGATAAGTTTTCAGGATAACCATAGATGGAGGCAACACCTCATGATAAGTTTTTTGTATAATCCATGTAAGGCTATGCGATGAAACTCTCCTACTGAACCCATTTGTCTTCCCTTGCTTGGTTGGCTCTGGGAGTATTGTTGCTGCCTAGTTTAATGTGGTTATGTGTTGGGTGTGCCAGCCTTGTCTATTTGACCTTGTTTGGACATGGGTTCTTTCTAGTCAACTCCTTGCACGGGGAGTGGCCCATCGGGTCCACACAGTCGGGTGGAATGTGCAACACACCCATTGGGCTCTCAGGTTGTGTTTGTGGTGCGGAAGCATATGCAAAGATTTTAGAGCTTCACTAGATGAAAGATAGTTTTATGTTTTGTACTTCATTCTTCATCGATGTAATATATTTTTACTTGATGGACTCTTTTCGCCATTATAAGGGAGGCAATTTGTAATGTATCATTGTATTTTTGATGTGTTGTATCTGTCTAAATATGCTCCACAATTGTAATATTGAACTTTGTATGGGAATGTAATGGAATGATATGTATATGCATCTCTCCTTCTCTGTTAAACATGGATGGTTGTATGTTATCTTTATGTCATCTTGTGTATATACGCTTCTAATGTTTATGTAATTAGCATTTACTTTAAAATGATGTTGTTGGTTGGGTACATTTTCAAGTAACGCAACCATGTAACCCATGGGACTTGTTAGATGTCGTTATGTGATTATCATAATGTTGACTAATTAGTTAACTAATATTTTGGCATACATGTTTTCTTAAAAAAAAAATTGTTTCATTTTTGGTTAAGTTGGTTGTTGTCCTATGGGGTTTGCATGGCGGGGCATTTCATAGTGCCTAGAATAGCGTCAGGAATAGCACCGAGAATAGTGCCTAGAATAGTGTTTGGAATAGTGTCGGGAAGTGTGACCAATTTAATGTCACAAATAGCACCTACATTAACACCCAATTTGGCTTCTAGTTTTGCTTCTATGTCTACTCCCATTTTTTTTTCTAGTTTTTCTCCTAGTCGTGCTTCCTATTTTGCTTTTGGTATGGCATCGAAAATAGCTTCTTTTTTGGCTTCCTAATTGATGCCAAGTTTTTCTTCCATTATGACATCATTTTGCTTCCAGTTTTGCTTCCATTATGACGTCCTTTGTTGCTTCTAGTTTGGCTTCCGATTTCGCTTCTAGTTTTGCTTCTTATTTTTCTTCTTGTGTTGCTTCCAATTTTGCTTCCAATTTTTCTTCCAATTTTGCTTCCAATTTTGCTTCCGGTTTTGCTTCCAGTTTTATTTCAAATTCTTCTTCCGATATAATGTCGCTTGTTGCATCTAACTTTGCTTCCATTTTTGTGTCTTTTGTTGCTTCTAATATGGCTTTTATTATTGCATCTTTTGTTTCTTCTAAAATTGCTTCCATTATTGCTTCTTAGTTTGCTACCTAAATTACTTCTATTTTTTCTTCCTAGATAACGCCAAGTTTTTCTTCCAAGATTGCTTATGGTTTGCTTCTGGCTTGGCTTCCATTGTTGCTTCATTTTTTCCTTATAAAATGCTTCTCTTTTTTCTTCCATTTATTAATTGAATATATTTTATTTCAATTTAATTAGATAAATATATCATACCTCTTAAATAGCTCATATGATTATAAAGTAAGTAATTTAAATATATAACTCATATGATTAAATAACAAGATAATTATTATAACATGATCGCCATCTATAATTAAAATAAGTGAGTCAAATATCTATAATTGAATTGAATTTGACAACATCCATCCTAAGTAGTAAATTAAAATCATTTGTGGCTCTTTTAATTCCTAACTGATGAGATCCATTTATATCTCATTTTATGCCATGTTTTAGCCTATTTCATATGCCTTCATACCCATTCCCACATTCCATTTCCATTCCATATTATATCATTTTAACATTTTATGTTGCATATGATTTAATATGTATAAGTAATATTTAATTTAGTTTTTAGATAAAATATGTGAATAATAAATAGTGGATTGTATTTTCTAATATTCACCTCCATTATGTTAAATGCAACGTGTTGATTAAAGAAGAAAAAGAATGCAATACAAATAGAACAATATATCATGCAATGTGTGTTTAATTATTTTCTCATAAAATACTTTGGTTAGCCAAGAGGTGTAACCCTACAATGACAACATGGGATCCTATAATCCGACAAAAAAAAAAACAAAAGATCCGACAATTTAGGAATCTTAAAAAATGAAATATTTATTCAAAATTCTTTTATAAAAATCATAAAATATAATAATATAGCATAACACATATTCCAAAATTTATAACTCTTAAAAAGAAAAGTATTTATCTTCAAAATTATTTTCTACAAAAAAAAAAAAAGATATAATATAATGTAATATAATACATATTCGAAAAATTAGAAATCAATTTTTTTCTTCTAAAAATCAGAAAAAAAAGATAATATAATATAATATATTACATATTATATATTATAATAATTAAGAAATCTAAAAAAATATCTCTTCAAAATTATTTTTCTAAAAATAAAAAAAGTATAATATATTATATTAGATAATAATATAATACATATTATATATTATAATAGATGTATTCAGTTAATCAGCCGGTTACCACGAACGAGGATTTGATGCCTTCATATTTTGGATTGGGATTTATTATCCATATGTGTGCACTATTTTACCCTTGGGTTATGGATTAGACCCATGTTTTGTCAATAGGAGAGTGTCTCTCGATGGGGTTTAGGGTCTAGAAAGATCTACTAGGGTAACCCATGCCACTTTGTGATGTCACTCATCCTATGACAACAATTTGTTTGGTTCAGTGATTTGCTTGATTATATAACTCTGGAAGCAATGTAACCATTATGTTATTGTTATACTTGTTATTTGATTAGATCAGTCATGTGACAACATGTGTCTAGAGGTTGTCGGTTTTGTCTAGGAATCCTTGTTACTATCTCCTAGCATGGGGGGTGGACTATTGTGTACCACTTGGTTGGGTGGAACGTGCACCTTACTCTATTGTGTTCCCTCTTATGTTCCTGATGGCGAGATCTTCCAGAATGGAGAGCTCGTGTGTACTAGTTATTATGTTCCATTCTTATGATTTATTGTATCAGTTAGACGCTTTGTATTTGTATGACTCCTCAATTGTAATTCGAGGAGGATTTTTGTAATTGTATAATTATTGAATGATCTTCCTTACTTTGGAAATGAGTTTTGTAAATATTATTTGGAATGAATGCAATCTATGGATCTTTTATGTACTTTTATCTTATGTGATGTATTTAATTCTTTGAATGTATGATCTTTAATTCATGAGTAATAAATTATATTCTATGAATGAGTTATTGTTTTATGTTATGGGATTCAATTGTAAGCTTCATCACATACCTTAGAGTATGTATGCACTAGTGTAGTGCACTTTTCATGTTATTAATTACTCTTTTAAAAAAAAATTGTTTGCTTCTGTTGTAGTTGCATCTTCCTCTAGGGTTACGTGGCGGGGCGTTACACATGGTAAAAAAGCCAACGTTCATACACTGGGTACTCTGGGTACATATGAGCCCATTATGTTGTCCTTGTGAATCTGTTAGTGGAGTTGTTAAGTGATCATGGTGTTCATGGCTTTGACATTTAGCATCATGTGCTCTGTGGAAAAGAGTAGAGTGAAAGAAAACCGATAAAAGTTTCTGGATGAAAAGTAGTTGTATGTATCACATGTGTTATGGAAGTTGATGTACTTATGGAATTATGTATGTAATTGTATCCCCTTGTAAATGTAAGGAACCATTAACTATGCATTGGTTGAGTGTTGTGAATACCCTATACTTTCTTTGTGTGTCCATGTGATGGTGATACTGGGTACCCATCCATGGGGAAAAATTTGTATTGTGGTGTGGGATTAACCATATCGTTAAGTGTGTTTTCATGTTTGTTACCTAATTGAGGGCCAACCCACGTGTGGTTGAAACTTATATATAAGAGTAGCCAAAATTTAGTTTCATAGATTCTTTTTCTTTTGGTTCTCTAGCCCCTCGATCCATGAAGGGATAGTAGCAACCACAAAGTTCCTTGGGTGGAGTGTGCAATGTATGCATATTGTGGTGTAGAGCAGTCTCAACTCAACCGATTTTGAGGAATTTTATAGGCACTATTTTCCCTTATGATGGATTAGGATACTTGATCCATATGTGTTAGCCCAATCCCCACAAATTTGAGTACAACAACATTGGTTTGTTAGTATATGCCTGGCCGTTCGTAGAGACGTTGATCTAGCATTAACTAGTAAACCTTGTTTGTATGATAGGTGAAGCTCGAGTAGCCCCATATTGATATAATAATTCATGTATTATATATATACTGTATTTGCACATGTTCTGACATGATGCAATAGATACAATGCCACACCACATTGATGTTACGACATAGTGTTGGTGATGATGTCATGTTACATGATGCCACATGCATAGACATGTGAAGAAGCACTATGAGATTGTGTTATCATAGCCTACTTGTGTGATGAGCATTATGGGGCCTCACACACTTGTAGAGGGATACTCATGGTTGCTTCGATAGTGTTTGGTCGGATAGCATATGTGTAGGTCCTAGCCATGTATACCTCTGGCTACGATGAGTAATTACGTGTGCCTTCTCCACGGGGTATCGCTATGTGGGGTGTGTTATGCATGTGCATACTTCTGTGGAGCCATAAACACATTTCCATGTGACATACGACCAGTGTGTGCCTTCCCTAGCTGGCATATGACCACGTCGAGTGACGACGCGATGCAGGATGTAGTCATGGAGTACACTTTGGGTCATGTGGATGGCGTACTCACTCTATACCATATGAGGGCTATTATTATAGTCGGACGTTGTTCTCTCCTTCCTCATTTGGTGGCTAGTATCTAGTCACACATTGTTGTATAGTGGAATTTTAAAGGTTGTGGACTTTATTTGTGGTTATTGATGATTTTCAGTTGATTGTGAAGGTTGGTACCTTGTTATATTTGATTGTGATGTTTTAGCCACACCTTGTGATCTTATTTTCTTGTAACCCTCATGGTTATATTTGATTTAGTGCTGAAATTATACGCATTTATTGCCTTATTGTTGAAATTGAATTTTTATTTTCTCTTCTTTATGAGGTTTGGTTTCTAAACTAGTTTTTCTTTATTGTTTTAATGTTGGCAATATGTCGTATTGTGAATCCTCTCCAAGGATGTATGAGGCGGACTTGGTGTATACAAGGAAACAGATGTAGGGAACCTTGAGGATGGGGGTATGTGAGGTTGTTACTTAGCTAGCACCCACTACCCACCTATGTGTGATGACTATCTCTTGGAGGCTAACCACCTTATACAACAAGAGACAGGTCATTATGGTCTTGATTGGATGGTATCACCATGTGTGTGGCCTAACACCATCAAGCCACTAAGTGTGATGTATGGATTATGTGAGATGGATATTGGCTCTTGGATCATGGATTATGTATCATGGTTTTATATGCTGCTTTCCAGTGTCCAGATGGATTCATGTGTGGCCTTGTGATTTGATTTTTAGTGATGTGCATTGGTGTGTATGTGTAGAATGTATGTTAAATCATGAGTATGGTATTTTACTTTTTGATACCCTCGCCTTATTGTTTGTGATTCTTTTCTTAGGTGGTATGTGTAGGATGCCTAGGGGATGTGGTTGTGGAGTCAATCGTCTGAAAACTTCTTTTCTGAGTCCCCACGAGAATGATCGTGAGGAGCACCTAGGTCCTCAGTTGTGTTCTTTGCTTGAGGAGATTCTTACCCGACTAGGCCCTACATACGAGGGTGGTCAACAACAACAACACTCTGGGTCTAAATGTAAGGATTCACAATCTCATCATGATGGTGACAGTTCTCAATCTAGGAAGAACCAAAATTGGTGGTGTAATAAGTGCAACCGTCAGAAGCAACTGATATAGAATGCATAGTTTACAACTAACTGGGGTAGTTTTCAATAGTCTAGTGCACCTCCAGGTGATAGGGGTTTTGGACATAACACAATTTGTTTCTCTTGTGGTCAACAAGGCCACATAGCTAGAAAATGTGTAATGCCCCACCACACAAACCCTATACGACAATTAGAACATTAATAGAATAATTTTTTTTGTTGAAAATAATAGATACATATTCCAACATTAAACATTTATACAACATAGATATAACATAAAGCATTAACCTAATCCTATGGGGTACATGGCGTGTTACTTAAACAAACCCAACAATTAAATGATAAACAATACTAACTAAAGTGGAAGAAAGAAACGAGAGTTAAAACATAATATAAGTATGGAATTCATTCATCAAGGATAAGATACATAATCATAAACATAAACCACATATTGTTATATTCAACTTCAGAGTTCAAAATTACAAACGTGGAATATATTTCCACAGATACAACACAACATAAAACTAAAGTTACATTACAAGGCCACTTCCCTTATAACATTGGGAAGGGTACAACATAATACATTAATTTATTAAGTTCAGAATCTGATTACAACACTTAGTTTTTCATCAAACTATTCTGATATTTCAAATAGAGTTAGACTAGAATAATAATGAAATCAGAATCTACAATATATTTTAAACTGCAATGTTTTTCTATTTTTAAATACCGATTAATTAAAAAAAACATTTTCAATCAGAATTTAAACAATAGCTTTTTCCTCATCATATATAATTTTTTTCCAGAATATAACTTATTTCTACCTTTCAATTATTTGTTCTCATTTCATGTATATACCATATGCATACATATATATATATATATACATATATACATGTGTATATATACCAACATAAGTAAATATTAGTTCTTCTAATCCTATTGCAATAAAACACAGTATATTACTAAATATTTGTTAAGAGAATATACACATACATATATATATAAAATAACAACCACACATTAAAATATATTACAACTAAAACACATTTATATATATATATATATTTAAAATTATAAATAAACATTATAAAGCCAAGCGAACCCCCATACTCCACATGGGGATGCTGCAAACAAGGGGCACAACCTTGTATGGTTGCACACAACAACCACAAGGCTATTGTGTAGCCATCCAAGGCTAGCATAGCCTAATAAAAGAATAGGGAGGGGAGTGGGGTGGTTCGCCTATGGCGACCACTCCCCATACCCACATGACAAAAAATTCGCAAGCATAAAAAAAACAAAACTCGTAGCCTATAGACATGAGAATTTTTCCATAGATAAATTTGATTGCCATGATACAAGGTAATAAAATTCCTGATTGATAGGCTAATTGAAAAACATCTATAACTTTCAAACGATAACACATTTTTTCAATCCGCAATATGCGTCACATTCTATGCTTCGCATACTATAGGATTAAAAAACAAAAAAATGAATTTAATGAAGTTTTGACCAAGTGAAGGTGGTTAGACAAATGAGTTTTTATATTTTTTTTAATTTGTAATAAAAAAATCATAATTATTTACTTTGAAAAAAAATTACAAAAATATATGCATCACATTCGGACATGAGTCCCCTACTTATATATAAAATATTTCAAAAAAATATTATCATTTTATTGTGGCTAGGGTGGTCAGACAGACACCTACTTCTTATTTTTTCCCTGAAATTTAAGTACTACTGCATTAAAATTTCAAAATTTCACCAAATAGATTTTAAAAAAATAAAAATAAACCTAGTAGTTTAGAAACTACATTCAATTTGCTACAGATTCTATTCTTACATATTTTTGAAATAATATAGACAAATTATTCAAATTTTTACGTCAAGTTGCCTAACTCTGATTTTCTAAATTTTATTGCCACTTAAGGGCCTGCTTTTTCCATGATGATCCTACACATACCCTACATACATTTACTGATGTAAAAAAATACAGGAAGAAGAATTGGGCATAGCCCAAAGCACAAAATCCTTCAAAAAGAGATAGACAAAATTGGGGAAATATAGAGAATGAGAGGATTCTCAAACGAAAAGAGAATTACAGAGATTTAAAGCGAAGAAGATTCCAAAGACAGACATAAATGGAATTTCACTTAAACTCAACAAGAATTCTAGAATGAAAATAAAGAGATGAAGGAGGGATCTACTGGTAAGTAGGAATAATTACAGACAATTGAATTTCTCAAACATTCACAATAAACATGATTTCTCTTTCAAACAAAAAATCTTTTCCTTTATTAAAAAAAACTAAAATTTGCAGAGATAAATTTATGGAATTCGAATTACTCGGAGTCCTACACTATATTTGATTTTATGACGAATTGTGTGATTGTAGATAGCTGCAACCTTCTAAAATCCAGAGATTCGAACCCTAGCAACAATGATTTTGAAAAAAAATACCAATACAACCAAAATCTAATCCTCTCAGAACCATTTGACGAAAAACCACACAGAGGATTTAATCTTCAGAAAAAAATCAACATTTTTGAGTTGCAGACAAATTTTTTTCCATTTTTCTTTTTCCTCTCTCTTGCTTTTTCGAAAAAGCACTATTTGGAAATATACCTTTTCAAATAATGCAAAGTCATAAATTTCCTCTAATTTTCTCACAATTTCCCATGCAATTGCCACTTAACACAACATTCTCTCAATTTTCTATTTTTGGAAGAAGCATCTTCCTTAATTAATTTCCACCAATTATGCATTTTTAATATTTAATTCCCATTTAAAAATTTACTTTTGAAAATAATCAATTAAATAATATTAACTAAAACATTATTTCAACTTAGTCATAATTTAAGTTTAAAATATATTATTAAATCACCTTTTGCTAATAAAATCAAATGTAATAATAATCTCCATATCTTTATTTTAAAATAATCCATAACAAGTAATCTATTTATTGATTTAAATTAAAAGATAACTCACATTTTACAATAATAATAAAAGTGCTAATGTACACAATAATTTTCCAAAAGTATTAATATTATTAACAACATTGAACATTTAATTAATTAATATTTCACACCATAGAATAGTATTTAAATTAAATTCATAAAGCACTAGTCAAAGCCATAAACACAACTTTTGCAACATTATAAAACTCATGAAAGAAAATGACTTAATTTAAAACCATACCCATACGAACGAAGTACGGATAAGACATGAAAAACCACTGGACCAACCACTGACATAGACGAGGGTACTTTCTTATCAAATCCTTAACCACATCAAACCATTGGGTTAGTAGAGTGCATTGAGACCCGACAATGCGGGTGGAGTCGACACCTGGTACCTGAATTTCTGCATAACACCAAACATCGAGCAACACCTACATATACATATAAAATCATAATCGAGTACACTGTGAAAGAGATTTGTGGTGAGGCAAGGCACTCATGGATGAGCGATGCAACACCATCTCCTTCACACAAGTCATATACAGTAACCAAAACAAAATACGACATCATCATAAGAAGAAGTATCCATCACATGAGTCCAACTCTCATAAGTAAATAAACATAACTGTCTGCCATGCCCAACACATGGTGGAAAAGATGTCTAACAGAGTATCAAGTATGCATCAAAACATAACCAGAAATCACACTGAAACAAACACACACACCAAAGTAGTATTAAAGTATCAGAACATGAGAGGCACTACATCCTTCCCCCCTAGAACTACGCTTACTCCTAGAAGCCAGAAAACAAATATGCAGGAAGCATCCCATCTAGAATGGTGAAAACAACAACTATAAGGACTTAAAGCGCAAAACATGATATAATAAGTATTAAATTCAGAAAATAAACCAATACAGAAGGCACTACAGTGACACTAGGACTCTACTGAACCCTCATGACTTCATCTCCAAGCTCTCGGGTCAACTACCTGACCACTATCGGTAATCTCCAAATCTATGCCTTGATGCTCTACTTGACGATGATCAACCATTACACTCTCCCTATGGAACGTTCATGCATTATTTCTTTCTCGCTCCATGGTCATTGACCTCTGACTAGATTTAGGTGTGCTCCTCTAAGGACATCGTCTAGCTATGTGGCCCTGTCGGCCGCAAGAAAAACAACCTGTACCTCTACCCATTGCAGCCTGTGTGCTCCAAGCTGTTTGGTCGGAACGATGGAGCTAGGGTCATAACCAACTCTGAATCCTTGTAGACAAAAGATGATCACCTCAGACCCCAAAATGTGTTGGAGATTCCCTACCAGAATGAACACCAACCATCCAAATCTCACACTCCAAACCACCACTCGAACATTTGATGAGCGACTAACGTGCCTTCAAAAGGCCCATCACAAGTCTCGCTAGAGCTAAAACATTTCCCCTCCTAGGGAACCTTTCTCTTTCCCTAAAAACCTATCATCCACCCTCCTATCTAGGGCCTATCCACGTAAGAATCTCCTCAAACAAGGGATGCAACTGAGGACCCAGGTGCTCCTCATGATCATTCTCGGGGGGACTCACAAAATAAGAGTTCTGACAGTTAACTCCACGACCACCTCCCAAAACTCTACCGTGACCTCTAGCTTGACTATGACCCCTAGGAATCCTACACACACCACCCAAGAAAAGAGTCACAACCAATTAGGCGAGGGAGACAAAAAGGAAAATACAGATCAAACTCAAAAGTCAAGCACTATACTTATGATTTTAAACTCATCACTTACATACACAAAATTCACATTACCCAAAAACACACAAGGCAACCCAAGAGTCCATGATGCGTTTCTTGACAAAAAGGATATCAGTGCATTGCACACTACACCGAGGGTCCTATCCCTTCCACCGATTTTTCGCACCTATGAATTGCATGCCAACTACAGACCCGTTTAAGAGGTCATCAACTGCTAAAGGTCAAGAAAGGATAACATAACTACATGAGTACATGCACTAGGTTGACATAATGGGCTCATTGTATCTAGAGTGCCCAATGTATGAACCCAATACTCTAATACCAAGTTGTAACACCCTGCCATGCAAACCCCATAAGACAACTACAACAACAATTTTTGTTTTTGAAAACAACAGATACATATTACAACATTAAACATTTATACAACATAGATATAAAATAAAGCATTAACCTAATCATATGGGGTACATGGTGCGTTACTTAAACAAACCCAACAATTAAACAATATACGATACTAACTAAAGTGAAAGAAAGAAATGAGAGTACAACATAATAAAATTATGGCATTCATTCATCAAGGATAAGATACATAATCATAAACATAAACCACATATTGTTATATTCAACTTCAAAGTTCAAAATTACAAACGTGGAATATATTTCCATAGATACAACACAACATAAAACTAAAGTTACATTACAAGGCCACTTCCCTTATAAAATTGGGAAGGGTACAACATAATATAAAAGTACAATAATGAGAGAGTATTCTTCATAGGAACAATCTTCTCTGTGCGAGCTCTTAGATCACTGCAACTACATCCATGCCACGATCACTAACTAGGGACCCAATGGGTGCATTGCACATTTCCACTTGACCATGTGAACCTGAAGGAACACCCTTTCGTGCAAGGAGTCGATAAGAAAGAACCCTCGGCCACTACTCAAACATAAAGGACTCACATCACAAGACTCAAGACCACAAAACAACATAAACATCAATAATAATTAAAACAACTCCAGAGGCAACAAGATCAAGGGAAAACAGAGGAGCATAATGGGAGAGTGTCATCGCATGGTCTTAGATGGATTCACCAGGCTACCTAACATTAGGAACCGCCTCCATCTATGTGGATTAACCAGGCTACCTAATGCTAGGAACCGCCTCCATCTATGGTTAACCAGACATCCTATCTCAAGGTACCGGCCCATAGGGTGACTCATGTAGAGCTAATTACCTTTTGTGGAGACAAGGTAGTGACCTTACCAACCAGGTCTTACCACCCATCCTTAGCCTTTGGGAGCACTAATGGCAAGGGGGAGGTGTATATTTTATTTCGTTATGTGATAACTAACCCAACCCACTGGGTAAATTAATTAGATTTTCACTTAATTAGGGAAACTCTTTCAAGGGTGACCACTTGTAAACTGGGCCCAAGAAGAGCCACTCTCCCCTATGGTTTCCCTAAAATCAAAACCAAGAAATGGGTACCACGATGATCAACCAAAAAGGATCTTAATTCACAATATGGTACCACCCACAAATTCCCACATGGTATCAACATAAACCAAAAGGATGCAACCATAGAACTACATTCACACTTCCCTAACCTCTGGAGATAACACTAATTCCACACAAGAACAAACTAAAATGCCACATTCAACTAAATAACACAGCATCATCAACTATAAGGAATTTAAACTATCAAACACACAAGTCTCATATCAAATAAATATTTTCATCTATTAAAATCAAAATAAGGATTTTACTAATATTTCCATTTGACTAAAGACAATAGATTTATTAAGTATCATCCTACTTTTAAATAATCCATTTATTAAATATCTAAGTTTACAAACTTGCTAACAATATAATTAAAGAATGGAAATGACAATTCCATGATTATTTAAGCATAACAAAAATAAACTTTTAAAAATTAAAGACATTAACTTAATTTATTAAAGCCAATTATAAATCACTCATTTATTTAAATTCGTTAACTATATATTTATTTTCTGATTTAAAAATCTTTTTCCACACAGATTATTCAAAAAAATGATTTTAATTCTATTCTCCACAGACTAATCTACAATCTGATTTTTCTAAGATTAAGTAAATCTTTAAAAAAAAAAAAATCATTTAAAGGTAGAAAGCAGATTTAATACATTAATTTACTAAGATCAAAATCTAATTACAACACTTAGTTTTTCAACAACTATTCTAATATTTCAAATAGAGTTAGACTAGAATAATAATGAAACCAGAATCTACAGTATATTTTTAAATGCATTTTTTTTTCTATTTCTAAATACAGATTAATTAAAAAAACATTTTCAATCAGAATTTAAACAATACATTTTTCCCCATCATATATAATTTTTTTCTAGAATATAACTTATTTCTACCTTTCAATTATTTGTTCTCATTTCATGAATATACCATATGCATACATATATATATAAATATATATATACATATATACATATGTATATACCAACATAAGTAAATATTAATTCTTTTAATGCTGCTGCAATAAAATATAGTATATTACTGAATATTTCTCCGAATAATATACACATACATATATATATATATATATAAAATAACAGCCACACATTAAAATATACTGCAATTAAAATATATAAATATATATTTAAAATTATAAATAAACATTATAAAGCCAAGCAAACCCCCATACTCCACACGAAGATGTTGCAAACAAGGGGCACAACCTTGTATGGCTGCGCACAATAGCCACAAGGTTGCTGCACAACCATCCAAGGCTGGCACAACCTAATAAAAGCATAGGGAGGGGAGTGAGGTGGTTCGTCTATGGTGACCACTCCCCACACCCACATGACAAAAATTTCATAGGCATAAAAAAAACAAAATTCGTAGCCTACAGACATGAGCATTTTGCCATAGATAAATTTGATTGCTATGATACAAGGTAATAGAATATATATAAGTGTATATATATATACATTTACAAATGTAAAAAAATACAAGCAGAAGAATTGGGCATAGCCCAAAGCACAAAATCCTTTAGAAAGAGATAGACAAAATTGGAGAAATATAGGGAAAGAGAGGATTCTCAAACAGAAAGAGAATTACAGAGATTTAAAGCTAGAAAGATTCCATAGATAGAAGGAAATCAAATTTCACTTAAACTCAACAAGAATTCCAGAATAAAAATACAGAGACGAAGGAGGGATCTAAAAGTAGAAATAATTACAGAGAATTGAATTTCTCAAACATTCACAGTAAACATGATTTCTCTTTCAAAAATAAATTATTTTCCTTTTTTTTTTTAAAACTAAAATTTATAGAGATAAATTTATGGAGTTCTAATTACCCGGAGTCCTACGCTAGATTTGATTCGAGGAAAAATTGCACAATTCCATCCAGCTTTCTGAAATCCAGAGATTTGAACCCTAGCAACACAGATTTCAAAAATAAATCCCAATATAACCAAAATCTAATCCTCTCAGAACCATTTAAAGAAAAACCACACAGAAGATTTAATCCTCAGAAGAAAAAAATTCAACACTTTTGAGTTGCAAATTTTTTTTTTTCCATTCTCTTGCTTTTTCGAAAAAGCACTATTTGGAAATATACCTTTTCAAATAAAACAAAGTCATAAATTGCCATTAATTTTCTAACAATTTCCCATGCAATTTCCACTTAACACAACATTCTCCCAATTTTCTATTTTCGGAAGAAGCATCTTCCTTAATTAATTTCCACCAATTATGCATTTTTAATATTTAATTCCCATTTTAAAATTTACTTTTGAAACTAATCAATTAAATAATATTAACTAAAACATTATTTCACTTAGTCATAATTTAAGTTTAAAATATATTATTAAATCACCTTTTGCTAATAAAATCAAATATAATAATAATTTTCATATTTTTATTTTAAAGTAATCCATAACAATTAATCTAGTTATTGATTTAAACTAAAAGATAACTCACATTTTACAATAATAATAAAAGTGCTAATGTACATAAGAATTTTCCAAAAGTATTAATCTTATTAACAACATTGGACATTTAATTAATTAATATTTCGCACCATAGAATAGTATTTAAATTAAAATCATAAAGTGCTAGTCAAAGCCATAAACACAACTTGTGCAACATTATAAAACATGAAAGAAAATGACTTAATTTAAAACCATACCCACATGAACGAAGTACATATAAGGCATGAACAACCACTGATCCAGCCACTGACACAGACAGGGGTACTTTCTTATCAACTCCTTAACCACATTAGACCATTGGGTCTGTAGAGTGCACTCAGACCTAACAAAGCGGGTGGAGTCGACACCCAGTATCTGAATTCCTGCATAACACCAAACATCGAGCAACACATACATATACATATAAAATCATAATCGAATACATTATGAAAGAGAGTTGCGATGAGGCAGGGTGCTCATAGATGAGTGATGCAACACCATCTCCTTCACACAAGTCATATACAGTAATCAAAATAATACACAACATCATCATCTTAAATAAATTAGTAACATCATCATAAGCATAAGTATCCATCACATGAGTCGAACTCTCATAAGAAAATAAAGATAACTGTCTACCATGCCCAACACATGGCAGAAAAGATGTCTAATAGAGTATCAAGTATGCATCAGAACATAACTAAAAATCTCAATGAAACAAACATACACACCAAAGCAGTATAAAAGTATCAGAATATGAGAGGCACTAGATCCTCCCCCCATAGAAGAAGGCTTACTTCTGGAAGCTAGAAAAAAAATATGCAGGATGCATCTTACCATGTCACTAAAGACTCAAAAAGATCAAATTAAATGTCATCTAACACAATCTAGAATGGTGAAACAAACAACTTAAGGCTCGCAACCAACTCCGAATCCTTCTAAACAAAAGACAATCACCTTGGACCCCAAAATGTGTTGGAGATTCCCTACCAGAATGAACACCAACCATCCAAATCTCACACTCCAAACCATCACTGGAACTATTGATGAGCGAATAATGTGCATTCAAAAGGCCCATCACAAGTCTCGCTAGAGATGAAACATTTCCCCTCCTAGGGAACCTTTCTCTTTCCCTTAAAACCTGGCATCCACCCTCCTGTCTAGGGCCTATGTAGGTAAGAATCTCCTCAAGCAAGGGACACAACTAAGGACCTAGGTGCTCCTCATGATCATTCTCGGGGGGACTCAGAAAAGAAGATTTCTCACAGTTAACAACACGACCACCTCGCAGACCTCTACCATGACCTCTAGCTTCACCATGACCCCTAGGAATCCTACACACACCACCCAAGAAAATAGTCATAACCAATTAGGCGAGGGTGACAAAAAGGAAAATATAGATCAAAACTCAAAAGTCAAGAACTATACTTATGATTTTAAACACATCCCTTACATACACAAAATTCACATTACCCAAAAACACACAAGGCAACCCAAGAGTCGATGATGTGTTTCCCAACAGAAAGGATATTGGTGCATTGCGCACTACACTGAGGGTCCTATCCCTTCCACTAGTTTTCCAAACTAATGAACCGCATGACAACTACAGACCTGTTTATGGTCGTCAACTACTAAAGGTCAACAAAGGATAACATAACTACATGATTACACACACTAGGTTGACATAATGGGCTCATTGTATCCAGAGTGCCTAGTGTATGAACCCAATGCTCTGATACCAAGCTGTAACACCCCCACCATGCAAACCCCATATGAAAACTACAACATTAACATATTTTTTATTTTTTTTGAAAACAATAGATACATATTACAACATTTAACTTTTATAAAACATAGATATAACATAAAGTATTAACCTAATTGTATGGGGTACATGGTATGTTACTTAAACGAACCCAACAATTAAACGATATTCGATACTAACTAAAGCAGAAGAAAGAAATGAGAGTACAACATAATATAAGTATGACATTCATTCATCAAGGATAAGATACATAATCATAAACATAAACCACATATTGTTATATTCAACTTCAGAGTTCAAAATTACAAACATGAAATATATTTCCACAGATACAACAAAACATAAAACTAAAGTTACATTACAAGACCACTTCCCCTATAAAATTGGGAAGGGTACAACATAATATAAAAGGACAATAATGAGAGAGAATTCTTCAAAGGTACAATCTTCTCCATGCGAGCTCTGAGATCACTGCAACTGCATCTAGCCACGATATATGTTCGACATATTTTTTTATTGCAGGATTGTAGGTATAGGACATTGACTCCACCTGGATTCATAGGTTTGAGTGTGTCCATTTCCCAATGGTTAGTTGATTGGGAGATAGTAACTGGGTTTCCCTTGTCAAGCCACAACCCTAGTCATAGTGTGTCGTCAGTTTTAGTTGGTCATGTTTTGTTATCATGTTGTCCATTTTTTCCTTGTTAATTTATGTTGCAAGGTATGAATAAGCGAAAGAATTTTTTTTAATGTTTTAGGTGATTACTTAATTAATCTTGATTATTCTGTTAGAAGAATTGAAATTTAATTTAATTAATTAATTCTAATGTATTTGGTAAAATGATTTAATCTTATGATTAAATTTATTTTATTAATTAATTAAATTAATTGGATTAAATTTAAATTAGAAAGTATTATGTGATTTTGAATTATTAAAATGCATTAATATCTAGAAAATATCTAGAGGGATTAATTTTTTATTCTGGAAAAATATTGCATGTACAAGATTAGAAGCTTTTGAGTTTTTTGTAAAATTGAAAGAATATTGTGTCTCGAACTTACCGTGAAAGCTTCTGTAGAAATTGTTTAAGTTTTTATTTGTTTTAAAATTATAAATTGTCGGGGAAGCTTTGGAAATCCCTGTAGGGCTTATTTTTAAACAATGGAAAAAACGAAAGGTAAACAATAGGAAACTAGAAAACTTCTATTGGGAAGGAATTAATATTCTTTGTAGAATTTTGCAGAAAACCTCCTGGGAATTTTTGTAAATGTTATCTGCAGAAAATTGGAAACCTCTAGTTATTTTTTAAAAATATTTTCTTGTAGAATTTATTTTTTTGTAAATATTTCCTTTAGGTAAAATCTGTGAAAATTTTCCCAACTGGGAAATCATTTTAATGAATATATATATAAATATATATTTTAAAATATATATTTTAAGATATATATATATATATATATAAATATATATTCTTTATTTATATATTGTTAAGATACCTGTTGAAAATTCATATATAAATAAAAACCAATGCACATAAAGTACGACGATATATATATAAAATTACAGGAGCTTATATTAAAAAAAAAAGTTTTATAAAATTTGGTGGGGGAGGTGGGGGGTGGGGGCTAAAATCTGTGAAAATTTTCCCAACTGGGAAATCATTTTAATGAATATATATATAAATATATATTTTAAGATATATATATATATATATTCTTTATTTATATATTGTTAAGATACCTGTTGAAAATTCATATATAAATAAAAACCAATGCACATAAAGTACGACGATATATATATATAAAATTACAGGAGCTTATATTAAAAAAAAAGTTTTTATAAAATTTGCGGGGGGGGGGCTAGGTTACCCCCATGGCGGAGGCAAATGTGGAGGCAACCTAGTGTTGCCTCCCACTATCACCGCCTCTATGTAGAGGGGACATCTGTGAATAAACAATAGAAGCTTTAGTAAATTGCGTCTGCTTTGTAAATTACGAATTTGATTTTATTATGTTTTTTTTAACTTATAAATGTAATATATATTTCTATATATATATGTAAGAATATATTGATATATATTATATGTATATATATTTAATATTTATATTTGGTAATTCTAATTATTTTAATATTTAAATAATATATATTGGTATATATATATAATTATATATAAATACATATATATAATTATGTATATATTAATATATATATATATTTAAATGAATCTTAAATAGGTGCATGAAAATGCACAAAGTAGATAATTTTAAATGAAATAATTTGAAAGAAGAAATTGATATTTTTTATTTAAAATTAATTGAGAAATTGAAATTACAGATAGATTTGATTTCCCCTATGGTTTGTAATATTATATGTATATATATTTAATATTTATATTTGGTAATTCTAATTATTTTAATATTTAAATAATATATATTGGTATATATATATAATTATATATAAATACATATATATAATTATGTATATATTAATATATATATATATTTAAATGAATCTTAAATAGGTGCATGAAAATGCACAAAGTAGATAATTTTAAATGAAATAATTTGAAAGAAGAAATTGATATTTTTTATTTAAAATTAATTGAGAAATTGAAATTACAGATAGATTTGATTTCCCCTATGGTTTGTAAATAATTTTTTATTAAGTTAGTCTATCTGGGCAATGCATTATTGTATTTTATTAAAGGGAAATCGGATTTAGGATATCCTAATGGTAGATGCATTTCCTGTTTGTATTCTATTTTAAAATGTGATTTATTTTGTTCTCATTTTTGTGGGAAATTGGTTAGAAGTGCTAGTTGTTATTTTGTAAGCCTTCTAAATGTGGTAGTATTATTTGGGGTTGTTGTATTTTATGGTTTCAGCCCTTTGATTTCCCTTGGGTAGTGCATTTAGTTGTATTCAGTTAATCACCCAGTTACCACGAACGGGGATGTGATGCCTTTATATTTTGGATTGGGAATTATTATCCGTATGTGTGCACTAGCTTACCCTTGGGTTATGGATTAGACTCATGTGTTGTCAGTAGGAGAGTGGCTCTCAATGGGAGCAGGGATCTAGGAAGATCTATCGGGGTAACCCATGCTACTTTTTTATGGAACTCTTCCTATGACAACAATTTGTTTGGTTCAATGATTTTCTTGATTATTTAACTCTAGAAGCAATATAACCATTATGTTAGTGTTGTACTTGTTATTTGATTAGATCAGTCATGTGATCTAGCCTGTGTCTAGAGGTTGTTGGTTTTGTCTAGGAAGCCTTGTTACTATCTCCTAGCATGTTGGGTGGACCTTCGGGTATAACTTAGTTGGGTGGAACATGCACCTTACTTTGTTGGGCTCCCTCTTATGTTCGTGATGGCGGGATCTTCTAGACTGGAGAGCTCGTGTTTACCAGTTATTATGTTCCATTCTTATTATTTATTGTATTAGTTGGTCACTTTGTATTTGTATCACTTCTCAATTGTAATTCGAGGAGGATTTTGTAATTGTATCCTTATTGAATGACCTTCCTTACTTTGGAAATGAGTTTTGTAAATGTTATTTGGAATGAATGCAATCTATGGATCTTTTATGTACTTTTATCTTATGTGATATATTCAATGCTTTGGATGTATGATCTTTAATTCATGAGTAATAAATTATATGCTATGAATGAGTTATTATTTTTATGTTATGGGATTCAGTTGTAAGGTTAGTCATGTACCTTAGAGGATGTATGCATTAGTGTAGTGCACTTTTCATGTTATTAATTTCTCTTTAAAAAAAAAATTGTTCGCTTTCATTGTAGTTGCATCTTCCTCTAGGGTTACGTGGCGAGGTGTTACATAACCTTAAGTTCCAACCCTCTGAATTTTGTGCTATATATGATTATGTTTGCCTCAAAGATCCTTAGAGAGTTAACTGGTCTATATATCTTCTTCTCCTATATTTTAGAAATGGATATTTTTCTAGGATATTTTGGCATTGTAATATGCTTCAAAGGTTCTTTGAGAATTAAATAGTCTATATGTCCATGTATTTTAGAGTCAATATTGAAAGTCAAATTTTATTATGATTTTAACTAGAGATTAGATCAAGGATATTGAGCTTTTACCTAGAGATTATGTATATAGTGAATGTGATTTACTTTTTTTATGAACGATAGAATCATTACAAGATCCATGGTGATATATTGTGATGCCTATTTTCTTAAGACATTGACATATTATGTATAATTTTCTACTGAAAATTATATGAGATTAGTTCATGGAGCACTTGGTCTCCATTGGCTCACAGATGTTTGTTCATCACTTTTTTACATAGATCGACCTTATCATCACCACATGTGGGACTTGATTTGGCATTGGTACATATGTTGAGGCATGACAAAGTGGCATTTAAATGTGATTCTGTGATCAAGGGAAAAGTTTAAAAATTAGGATGGCCAAAACATGATATCAATATGTCAAGTATATGACTAAAGTGAGGTTTTGTGTTAGATAACATATTCATTGAAATGATATAATTGGTGTACTAAACATTATTTACTATGTTGTGTATTATAGGGGTGAGACAAGGCCATGGAAACAAATTGTGTCATATCAAATGAGGACACAACAGATGAAGCACAACATTAGTTACTCAAATTTTGACTTAGCAAAAAATGATCTGATGGCATTTTGTGATACGTCCATATTTTTCGCAGTATTATTGAAATTTATAATGTATTATCCAATCTTGAGATAAATTAATGCATGTCAAGTTGATTATTTTAGATGGATATTGGAGAAAATGTAGAGCTTGAGTGTTCAACTAGCAAAAGAACAAGATATGTACGTAGACATGGACCTAAAACTGCTAATTCACGTAGAGGACAGTGGGAGTAAGAGGATATGATAATGGATCTTGTAGAAAGAACAAATGATTACGCTGAACAAGAGGTTGGTTAGGACTATAGGACATGGGATGAATACTTTGAGAAAATTATTGTTTGTGGATGTTTTGTATGTCACGGAAAGAAACAATTCAAACAAGTGAGTGTACAAAGACATTACATATATGATGAGATTCTAGTCGATAGTATCCCTCCTAAAATCGATTCAAGTCCAATAGGAATTGTGTTAAGGAATTTTCCAATTTGATATAGATAACATGTAGACTTTGTTTAAACATTGTTTTATATTATTTAAATAACTAATTTTTTTCTTAATGGATACTTGCAGGATAAAGTTCTTGGTTTAAAGTTTCCTAGATCACTGACTTCCAGCCTAGAGGGAAATGATCATTTATCAAATGATAAATCTAACAAAAATATGTGCCAATATACCATCTCGGAAGATGAGGAATTGCTGAAAAAAAGTAACAGAACAAGAACCAGTTTAAAGATGCATAATTTTCTTAAAGACAAGGGGAAGGTGGAATACATACCATATGAGAATGATTGTGATGGAGATGATGACTTTCTGTAATGCCCTGCCACGCAACCCTAGAGGAATTTGAAATTAACTACTTAAATGGACTAATTTTTTTTTGTTTAAGTACAATTAACATGCAAGTTCACTACCCATTGCCAACAACCTCTAAGGTTATGAGACAGAGGTTATATAGAACCTCAACAAAAAACATGAATCTAAACCATAACATTTATTTACTTATAAAATTAAACACATACATTCCAAATAAGATAAATACATCAAAGCATAAGAGCTAACTTTCAATTTCATTATTCACAATTAAACAATAAGATTACAACTCTCATTCCCCGAATGAGGCAAGTCAAATAAATAAGGTTACAATTACAACTTCCACCTCGATAAAAAATGAGGGTTAATAAATCACAAGAGCAACTGAAATGATAAAAAGCAAGAACTGGAACCAAATCCCATGAGCTCTCCAACTAGAAGTCTCGTCCATACGAACATGAAGAAAGAACCCAATGGATTTAGGTGCACGCCACCCAACCAAGTGGAACCCAAAGGCCCACCCCCCATGCTAGGAGATAGTAACAAGGAATCCTAGCCAAGGCCATCTACCTCTAGGCACAGACTAACCCTTCACTGAACCAACTAACACAACCAATCACATGTACCACACAATTACAACACAAGTACATCATAAGTACAAAACAAGTACAACATAATTACAACACGAGTAAATCATCAAGTAACTACGATACTAAACACAATTCTCGCAATTTCTAAATTTGACTTTTCAAATATGCCTTTAAAATTTCAACAGATAATTTGACTAAAAACTTCATAATCTAATTCTCACTTTGACATTTAACACATCCCATTGATTTAAATTAATATTTTTAAAATATGCCAAAGTGAAATATATATAACATATAATCAGATTACAGAAATGACTCATCCAAAAATATATGTATATCAAAATATACATATTTAATTATTTAATATGCATATATTTATCCAAATATATATTAATACTTTAATATTATAAAATATAATACTAAATATTAATATATATTATATTCATATTATAATATTATATAATATAATAATAAATATTAATATATATTATACATATATATATTAATATTTAATACCATAAATATATAATAATAAATATTAATATTAATATTTAATACATAAAAAAAACTAAGTAAAAAGCACATGCTACCCTTGGGATGCGTGCACGCCCTAACCACTATGGGTGGCTGTGTTTACACACAGCTGACCCCCATTAATGGGGGCAACTGTGTGTAAACACAGTCATCCATATGGGCGACGACAACAAAGATGGGAGTGGGGAGTGCGCTGGGTGCGACTCTCTCCACTCGCATCCCATGGGGGGCGTGGTGGGGGTGAGCCCCCAACGACCTCCCCCAAAAATTTTATTATTAAAAACCCTCAAAAAATGTGAATCCATTTTTTTTTCGACTGCGGATTTTTAAAAGAAATCCCATTTTCATTGGTTTTCTTTTTCAATAACAATATTAGTATGTATATGCATATATATATATATATATTTCTCAATGTATATATATATATATATATATATATATATATATATATATATATATATATATATATATATGTGTGTGTGTATATACATATATACACATATATGCATATACAAATATTTTCTTTTTGCAAAAAAAAAACTAAACCAAAAATTTAATTGGGCAAATAATTTCTGAGAAAGAATTATAAACAGAAATATTTCAATTTCTTTGAAGAAATTTATTTTTAAACAGGGTTTTTTGCAATTTAACATGGGTCTTTTCTTGCGATTCCCAAACAGAATTTAAATGATTTCCAACAGCATAATCAAACTATATAACCTTTGAAAATAAAACTACTAATTGAATGAACCTAATTTTCCTTGAGCTTGTGAAGAGATCTAGATAGTGCTCAGCTTCCAACTTCAGTTCCACGAATTTTCACAACTTCAATCCAAAACCCACAACAATGCCACAATTCCTCCTCTCTTCTATTTTCAAATTTCAAAACTTGCTTAGCAAAAACTTGAGAAGAAAAATCCAATAATAATGAAAATCCTCAAAATATCCATACAACAACCCTCATCAATTTTTGAAAAAAGAAAATGGAAAATATCTCAAAATATCTCTTTTTTCAATTTTTGAATTCAAACTTTTATAAAAAAATGCAATTTAAATTTTTTTTCTAAATTTCCAATTTAATCTTTTCAATTTCAAACATTAAATCCATAAATTCACAATGAAATACTTATCTAATTTAAACATTATCAATTTAATTAATCAATAAAATTAATTTAATCCAAGATTAAATCATATTATTAATTAAATTAAATTAATTAATAAATTAAATAACATTTCTAACATCATTACTAGATTAATTTAATCAACCACTTAAATACATAAAGCCATTTAATTACCCTTTTCAACTTGCAATTGAATAATCGAAGAGAGGGAACAATATTCAAAACAACACAACCCGACTAACACTTGATGACACACTAGGACTAGGGTGATGACTTGGCACAAAAAACCTAGCTACTATCTCCTAATCGAATACCGTTGGGCATTGGACATGCTCAAACCTGTGGAACCAGGTGGATTTGATTCCTTGTACCTGTCAACCTATGAACAAAGAGTATATCCACATACATAAACATGTCATAATTAAAACACATCGTGAAGAGGAAATCACGGAATCACAGGGTGCTCGCAAGCAAGTGATGCAATCCGTCCCCTTCACCAATATAATGTAACTAACTAACAAATCTAACATATTAATATAATCCAAAGCATAAACATCATTAATTCGAATATTCATTTATGTTAATTCAAAACATGCCATAAAGATAACATCACATTAAAATACCATCACATCAAAAGATAATATTAACGTCACTTTATAGATAGTGAACAAATAGAAGCCAAGTACCATAGTCAAGGCACTGACAGAAAGTACAACATAAAAGAGCAGAACACTGTTCAATCAAAAGGACAAAATGGAGGGGTATTACATCCTCCCCCCCTAGGGTTAGGCTTACTCCTGGAAGCCTGCAAACCAGTAGGGATATAACTCCCTCATACAAACTGCATATAAATCAAAACCTTGACCCCTGAGGGCGAGTATCCTGCACTGAGCGACTAACTCAAGAAATATTTCGCCGTGGTCAATCCCTAGCAAGGTGGCCCTACTGGCCACAAGAGTAACACCCCGTGTTACCACCAACCCCTTTGCCTCCTAAAGGTGCAATAGATTGCTGCACACTACCCAGTCAGCCACAGGCTGAGAAATCTTGATTGGCTTATCAAAATTGAAGCGTTTCGCACGCCTGCAATTTATGTCCCCCTGCGTCAATTGGAAACCTTTATGTTTCCCTTGTGATACCTACTGCTGCTGCTGACCACTCAGAGATGGCCCCTGCTGAGACCTAGGAGGTACACCTCCCTAAGGCTGCCCTTCTCTAGCAATAGATCCTATCGCTGAACTACTGCCATACTATACATCAGTGTGGTCTCCTAGTGCCATTGCCAAGTTTGCTACCGACAATGCCATCTGGCTCAAGGCGTGATACTCACCGCCTCGGTGGTGATGCTAGTGGTTGGATAAGAAACAACCTTTGAACTGCTCTAGGGGGGTCCCCCAAGATACTGAGTGAATATCAGTATGGAGCTTCTACTCCTCTAGACTCCACCATGTGGACGCGAGTCCCTGCAGATGCACAATAACGCACCATGCTTTGGTATTACTACCATATGGGTGCATAGCAAAGCATCGATTGAGGTCAATGAGCCAAGTCTCAGCCTCAAAGCGACCTCTGGCTCCATCAAATAAAGGTGGACATGCCCTAAGAAATTCCATTATATGTGCAAATGCTACTACCTCTAACTTAACTGGAACTTCCCTCACACCAAGTTTACCCTATGCATCTACCTGACACGGACCAAGGAGTGCCAAAGCCTCCTCAAGTGCTCTACATGTAGCCTCAATCCCTACTAGATCCTGCTAGCGATTACCCACCCCTGGTGCATACTGAGATTCCTGATGTTCTTCTTGATCTGGAATAATGGATGCATGAGAAGGAGAGTCATGTTGACTCCCACCACAATCACCTATACGGACACAACCACACCCTCTACCTCTTCTTCATCTGGGAGGCATAATCCTACACAGATACATCAAGGTATTAGGCAAGGTACACAACATAAAACCTACACAACTAAAAGCTTAATGGCTCCATCATAATCCCAGAGTACCCAGTGTTTAAACCTAGGCTTTGATACCATGTGTAACACCCTGCCACGCAACCCTAGAGGAAGTTGCAATTAACTACTTAAATAGACTAATTTTTTTTGTTTAAGTACAATTAACATGCAAGTTCACTACCCATTGCCAACAACTGCTAAGGTTACGAGACAGAGGTTATATAGAACCTCAACAAAAAACATGAACCTAAACCATAACATTTATTTACTTATGAAATTAAACGCATACATTCCAAATAAGATAAATACATCAAAGCATAAGAGCTAACTTTCAATTTCATTATTCACACTTAAACAATAATATTACATCTCTCATTCCTCGAATGAGGCAAGTCAAATAAATAAGGTTACAATTACAACTTCCACCTTGATAACAAATGAGGGGTAATAAATCACAAGAGCAACTGCAATGATAAAAATCAAGAACTGGAACGGAATCCCATGAGCTCTCCAACTAGAAGTCTCATCCATACGAACATGAAGAAAGAACCCAACTAATTTAGGTGCATACCACCCAACCAAGTGGAACCCAAAGGCCCACCCCCCGTGCTAGGAGATAGTAACAAGGAATCCTAGCCAAGGCCATCTACCTCTAAACACAAACTAACGCTTCACTGAACCAACCTACACAACCAATCACATGCACCACACAATTACAACACAAGTACATCATACATACAACACAAGTACAACATAATTACAACTTGAGTACAACTCTAACATGGTCACATTTCTTCCAGCTATAAAGCAGATCAAGTATGTTAAGAGAACCATACACATAGTAATCGCATACCAACTATGGTCACATCAGGTATGTTAAGGAAACCATACCCATAAAGTCAAATACCAATGGTTGTCCTAGACAGAGTGTCATCACATAGTTCGTCATGGGATTACCTTTGGGAATCTTCATAGGCTCCGGCCCCCACTAAGGGTTATTCTAGTGCCCTCAATCGAATCCTGACCCCCATACTCACTCATGCAGAATCAAATACCTTTCGTACAGACAAGATAGATGACTTTTCCATTCCAGGCCTTCCCACTCATCCCAAGTCTAAATGATCCCTTGTGTCTATGAGTGAGGCAAAATTATCTTGATTAGTGAGAAGTTAGTCCTAATCTTCTAAGTAATGTTTTAGTTATCACTTGATTAACCACCTCCGAAGTTTATCCAGTTTACCTCTTTGGGCTCTGACACCTAACGGAAGCCACTCTTCTACTTGACAACACACAATCGAACCAATTACCAAGGGAACCTAAGTGCACACACAACAAATATCACAACCACTCCAACTCTAGGAGGAAATCTAAAAAGAAACTCACTCCGACACTGGAGGTACAAACACAACAAGGCCACTCCTTACAAGGAGTCACAAATCACCTAACCCACTCCTTCCATAGGAAGCACAAAACATCCCTATTCGTGGAAACCAGGTTAAACAATGACCAGACACCATGCACTACTTGACGGATTCCAAAAAGGATGACTAACATAAAACAACAATCCACATAATATAAGATCCCCATCTGGAAGACTTAACAACCCTTTTGACCATCTTTCCCCAAGGCGATAACATAAGAGATTACTTTTAAATAAGCAGTTTAATCAGAATTAAATCTACTTCGGATTTCCTAAATCGTATTTCCTAAATCCACATCTTTCATTTACATTCAGTACTTAATAGCCTTAAGAAAACTGAGTTAAATATCATCTCTTTCAAATGAAAGATGAAATTCAAACCAAATGTTTAATTTCACTAATTGTTTCAAAGGTAACAAGTAGTCATTTATATTTCTACATTTCAGAACATAATGTTAGAAATTATAATAGGTTTATTGCAAAGTAAATCATCAAGTAACTACGATACTAAACACAATTATTGCAATTTCTAAATTTGACTCTTCAAATATTCCTTTAAAATTTCAACTGATAATTTGACTAAAAACTTCATAATCTATTTCTCACTTTGACATTTAACACATCCCACTGATTTAAATTAATATTTTTAAAATATGCCAAAGTGAAATATATATAACATATAATCAAATTACAGAAATGACTCATCCAAAAATATATGTATATCAAAATATAAATATTTAATTATTTAATATGCATATATTTATCCAAATATATATTAATACTTTAATATTATAAAATATAATACTAAATATTAATATATATTATATTAATATTATAATATTATATAATATAATAATAAATATTAATATATATTATACATTACTTACCTAGGTCTTCCTCTAGCCACTGGTGTCAGCAATTGCAGATTATGAGACCCACTGGTTGAAAAGATGGAAAACCGCATGTCTTCATGGGGCGGGAAATGGCTGTCTTGGGCGGGGAGAATTATAAAGATCAAGGTTGTGATCTCAGCAATCCCAATATATCTCCTCTCTTACCTGGCTCTTTCCAAGAGCAAAGCCACCACAATAAATCAGGGTATGAGGAAATTCTTCTGGCAAGGATCATCAGAACAAAAGAAATACTCTCTCATAGCCTGGGATGTTGTATGTAAAGCAAGAATTAATGGTGGAGTGGGCATACGCAACATCCTAAAATAGAACCAAGCCCTGGGCGCTAAGCTGATCTGGAATGTCTACACCAATGGCAAGGCAAACTGGGCAAGGATTTTACGGCATAAATACTTGGTAAACCAAGATTTGAATAGCATTTTGCTGACAGACCACCTCCCATAGGGCTCAAGAATTTGGAACTTCATGAAGGCATGCATACCACTCGTTCTCAAGCATCTCTCGTGGGACATTAGAGATGGTAGGAGTGCGAACTTCTAGGAGGACTCCTGGGGAGGCTTCCCAAGCATAGACAACATTACCACAATGGCCCAGACAAAAGCAACGCTTCAACATCTATGGGGCTTAAAGGTAAGAGAATATATGTGTGAATAGTGGTGTGATGGGCGCTTGTTATGGTCTTGGAGAGACCTAAACATAGTGGATATACAAGGGGCGAACAGGGCAGTTTTGTTGGATATTCTAAGAAAGAGAAGTATAGAGATCAGACTGGCAGAGGACAAACTAATCTAGGCTTATTCGAAGTCAGGGAACTATAGATCCAAAGAAGGCTATATATCCCTCTGTGCAGAGGAGAGAAAATCCACGTTACCAGTAAAGCTCTGCTGGAGTAAATCTTGCCTCCCAAAGGTAGGCACTTTCGCCTGGGCAGCAATGCAAAACAAGATTCTGAAAATAGATAAATTCAGGAAATCGGGCTATGCAGGCCCATCATGGTGTGTGTTATGTAGGGAGGCAAAAGAAGATGCTAATCATATACTGGTGAGTTGTCCCTTTGCGCAGGCATGTTGGAGATGGCTATGTGCCAAAATGGGATGGTCATGTGCATTAACAAATGACATCTTGTCACTTTTCTCCTACTGGCCAATACTTAAGAAAGGATCCCTGTACAATGTGCTTTGGAAGCTCTGCCCATCTCTCATGGTGTGGAAGCTGTGGAAGGAAAGGAACAAGAGGCTCTTCACTGATAAAGCTAGAAGCTTTCCCACTTTTGTCTATTGCCTTGAAGCTGCCATAGTCGAGGCAACAAACAGTAGAATATTGTTAAGATCAGGAGATGATATTCAATTCACAGAATGGGATGCAAAGATGAGGAAAAGTTGGCTTGGTTTGAAGATTCCTAAGCCAGGACAAGTGAAGCATGAGAGGAAGCCTCCAAACTGCTCGAGTGTGGTGTGGCAGCCACCCCAAGAAGGCTGGTTCAAACTAAACTTTGACGGTGCATCGAGAGGCAACCCAGGCATTTCTAGGGCTGGATGCATCATCAGGAACTCTCAAGGTCAAACTCTGGCTACACGATCAATCCCATTGCCTGAGGACACAAATACGGTGACAAAGATGCAAAGTCTGATATGGGGCCTCTACCTTTGTAAAGAGCTAGGATTGTTAAGGTTGGTGGTGGAAGGCGATTCAATGGTGATAGTACAAGCATTGAAGTCTGGGAAGCTTGACAATTGGAAGCTCCAACCAATACTGGAAGAGGCTCTAGAGGCACTGCATGGTCTCTCATGTTTTGAGATCAGACACATCTTCAGAGAAGCAAATGTTGAAGCAGATAAGCTAGCAAATGATAGTGTGGATGGCCTTAAGAGCATGGTATTCCTCCTCCCTAGAGTTACCTGAATGTATTCCTGAGCATTGGCATATTACTCCACCTTTCTTAGCTGGTTGTCTTTGGCGATGGTAGCTAAATGCGAGGTTAGCACTAGCCCATGCGTTCCCAGCAAGTGAAAGCGAAGCTTTAAGGTGGAGGTTTAGCTTTTTATGCCTTAATACTGGCCTGACTAGAGTCCCCTGGATACAGACACTTTGTGTCCAGTTGGCAATTGTAAATTGAATTTTGATCATTAATACAATTTGTCTTTTACGTACCAAAAAAAACATAGAAAAAATATTATAAATATATAATAATAAATATTAATATTAATATTTAATACATAAAAAAAAACTAAGTCAAAATCACATGTTGCCCTTGGGATGCACATGCGCCCTGACCACTATGGGTGGTTATGTTTACACACAGCCGACCCCCATTAATGGGGGCGACTGTGTGTAAACACAGTCGTCCATATGGGCGGTGACGACAAAGATGGGTGTGGGGAGCACGCTGGGCACGACTCCCTCCACTCACCTCCCATGGGAGGGCATAGTGGGGGTGAGCCCCTAGCGACCTCCCCCAAATTTTTTATTATTAAAAACCCTTAAAAAAAACGTGAATCCATTTTTTTTTCGACTACAAATTTTTAAAAGAAATCCGCCATTTTCATTCTGGTTTTTTTTTTTCAATAACAATATTTTGACAGTATGTATATGTGTATATAAGTATATATATATATATATTTCTCAATGTATATATATATATATATATATATATACATATACAAATATTTTCTTTTTCACAAAAAAAATAACTAAACCAGAAATTTAATTGGGCAAATAATTTCTAAGAAAGAATTATAAACAGACATATTTCAATTTCTTTGAAGAAATTTATTTTTAAATAGGGTTTTTTTAGAAATGAATTCTCTTATTTAACATGGGTCTTTTCTTGCAATTCCCAAATGGAATTTAAATGATTTCCAACAGCATAATCAAATTGTATAACCTTTCAAAATGAAACTACTAATTGAATGAACCTGATTTTTCTTGAGCTTGTGAAGAGATCCAGATGTTGCTCAGCGTCCAACTTCAGTTCCACGAATTTTCACAACTTCAATCCAAAACCCACAAAAATGCCACAATTCCTCCTCTCTTCTATTTACAAATTTTAAAACATGCTCAGCCAAAAATTGAGAAGAAAAATCCAATAATAATGAAAATCCTCAAAATATCCATAGAACAACCCTCATCAATTTCTGAAAACAGAAAATGGAAAATATCTCAAAATATCTCATTTTTCAATTTCAAACATTAAATCCATAATTTCACAATGAAATACTTATCTGATTTAAACATCATCAATTTAATTAATCAATAAAATTAATTTAATCCAAGATTAAATCATTTTATTAATTAAATTAAATTAATTAATAAATTAAATAACATTTCTAACATCATTACCAGATTAATTTAATCAGCCACTTAAATACATAAAGCCATTTAATTACCCCTTTCAACTTGCAATTGAATAATCAAAGAGAGGGAACAATATTCAAAGCAACAAAACTCGACTAACACTTGACGACACACTAGGACTAGGGTGATGACTTGGCACAAAAAACCTAGCTACTATCTCCCAATCAAATACCGTTGGGCATTGGACACGCTCAAACCTGTGGAACCAGGTGAATTCGATGCCATGTACCTGTCAACCTGCGGACAAAGAGTATATCCACATACATAAACATGTCATAATTAAAATAGACCGTGAAGAGGAAATCATGGAATCACAGGGCGCTCACAAGCGAGTGATGCGATACTGTCCCCTTCACCAATACAATGTAACTAACTGACAAATCTAACATATTAATATAATCTAAAGCATAAACATCATTAATTCAAATATCCATTTATGTTAATTCAAAACATGCCATAAAGATATCATATTAAAATACCATCACATCAAAAGATAATATTAACGTCGCTTTATAGATAGCAAACAAATAGAAGCTGAGTACCATAGTCAAGGTACTAACAGAAAGTACAACATAAAAGAGTAGAACACTGTTCAATCAAAAGGACAAAATGGAGGGGTATTACACTTTCCCCTGAGTTTGAGATCAATTTACAAAGATACATTTGATCATCGACTATATTACACTTGGCCCAGTGATCAACAACTACCT
Source organism: Sequoiadendron giganteum (assembly GCA_007115665.2). NCBI lineage: Eukaryota > Viridiplantae > Streptophyta > Pinopsida > Cupressales > Cupressaceae > Sequoiadendron > Sequoiadendron giganteum. The sequence goes on from CM021100.1 coordinate 647,652,011, forward strand.
AGAGTGTACAAGGTATTTCAATTTTTGTGATATATCTACATGATACAACCCTCCAATATTCATAGAGTGAATCTAGGCCTCTTTATTTTCCAAAATTTACATGTGGGATCTAAACATAGAAACAATTCAAAATAAACCAGTAGGATATTAATGCCATATTATGGTCCATGATATTACAGTGGTGAATGGAGAAGGCTAGCAGAATATAAGCCTAGCATGTCAGCATATGGTCTAGTTTTGAATATGTATACACATTGTCTCCAATTGGAAAGTGGAAAATAAATGAATAGAGGCAATCTTATGTATATAGATGGACATGTATACACACACAAAAATATTGCAGGATTTATAAATAGTAGTAAGGAAAGGGACCCTACTGTAAGAACAAATTGTAAATTTGTTGAGGTTATAAATGATAAAAATGGAGATATGGAAAGAGAGGTTGATATATTGATAATGGTTGAGGCTATTATGGACCTTACCATTCGGGATGAGTTATTGATTGATTACCCCTTCTTAAAACACACTCCTGTGTGAAAGAAAAGGTAAGAACAAGGTCTCCCTAAGGATGTTCTTAAGGGAAAAAAACCAAAGAATAATAAATGAGTGTGGACTGATGTTTTATAAACTATGTTGTCAAAAAAAAAAATTATTTAAATTATTGAATAAAAAAGGTAGTCTATAAAATAATGTTCCATTATTCAATTGATGTATATATGTTCACATAATTTATATTTATATTTTTTAAGCCATATTTGATTATATTTCTTTGAAATTGATGCATTTATGATTTATCCAATGGTTTCCAAACATAAAATAATGCTTGTGTTTGTTGATAGGTAGAAGATGTTGATGAAACACATACTAATACCCAAGATCCAACTGGGTTATTAAGATTTGGACGAGATGATCCAAACCATCCTTTAAACAATACCATGGTGAAAAGGGAAACGTTGAAGAGAATGCTACCAGTTGAGAAATTTGAAGAGTTGATGAGATCCACATACACTGATGACATGCCACCTATCCTTAATGATGATGCTCATGATAGTGAAAATGCAGTGCATGAAGAAGGATTGAATAAAATGCTTATAGGTTTCTTTGGGGATGGAAACAATGATGAAAATAATGATCATATGGTTGATAGTAACGATGATATCAAAGGTAATTACCACCAATGTAATGTTGATGATAACAACCTAGAAGACTCCATCAAGAAAGAAGCAAAGACACCCATGTTCAAATCAGGTGCAAGTAGAACCTCAAAATTGGCATGCACATTAATATTATTAGAAATAAAGTCACTATTTGTTTGGTTAGACAAAGGATTCACCACCCTAATGAAGTAAGTTAAAATCTATTTCTTACTTTGCATTGTCAATTGGTGTACATAATTTGTAAAAATTCATCAACTTCGTTTATATTTCTTTAAGGGGATTTTAAAATGATATATTATGTATATAAATAATCCTAGTATAGATTGGCATATAAAACATGTTCATCATAAGTCAAACATTTAATTGATTTAATCTCTGGCAATCTTACAGGGCACCAAAAACTAAAATATTCCCTGAAGAGAATGTGTTGCCATCAACTTGCAAAGAGGAGTGTTTGTTGTTGTTTTAGTTGGGGATTGAATATAGAAAAATCCATTCATGTAAAAATGATTGAATTTTATACAAAGATGAATATAAAATCAAGGTAGAATGCCCTGTATGCAAAGAGAAGAGATATCGTACAAATGTATAAGGTCTTATAGTTCCAAAGAAGGTTTTACGTCACATGCCAATTATACCTAGACTTCAACTAATGTTTCATTACAATTCAATTGCACAATTGATGGACTGGAATACAAAGAACAAGAGTAAAGATGGATTCATATGAATTCTAGATGAATCCAAAGCAATGAAACACAGAGGAAAAATGGCCAAGAAAACTCAAAAATGAATCCCGTAGTATCAGGTTTGGTCTTGCAATTGATGGAGTGTACCCATTCTCTTTCCTGAGCTCAAATTATAGTATTTGACCAGTCGAATTGATAGTATATAATATTCCCCTGGATGAGTGTTAGAAAGGAGCACCTTATGCTGACTCTCATTCTTCCAAGAAAATCAAGTTAAAAACATGGATGTTTATCTTGCGTCTTTTATTGATGAGATGCAACTGCTATGGAAAGGCATAAGAATGTATAACATATCACGTCATCCATCAAATAGGTTCTTCATGTTCTATAGCATGCTATGTTGTACTATTCATGATTTCCCAGGACTTGGTGTTTGTTCTGGTAAGATAAAATATTTACATATTTACACTCATAATTTATTTTTATCCCATCTTTCATACTATTATTTTGATGTTATTAAGATTACTTATTGAATTGTAAGGCTTCAAACAAAGGGGATATTTTCATTTCCAAGATGTGCAAAATAATATCAAGGGCAAGATTCTAAAGATCTACATAAATTTATTTACACAAAAATAGGGTTTTTTTACCACTATCATAAGTTTAGAAATCGCCTGAAGAATCAATTTTATGGAAAAGTTGAAAATAGAGGCCCTCCTAGGATTATGGGTCTAGGTGATTGGCTTAAGAAGTATGAAGATGCTGAATTGAAAGCTTGGGAGGATTTTTTTTATCAGGGTGATTCAATTGAAGAACCAAAGCAAGTTGTAGTTAATATGCCAAAAGGAATAACAAAGAAATCCATATTTTATGAGCTCCCCTTATTGGAAGGATCTATTAATATCTCACCTATTAGATCATATGAACATCTTCAAAAATGTCCTAGATTCTATATTTTGACATATATCAGGCAAAGAGAAGGATTCCTTGTCTTCGAGGAGAGATATTGCTCTTTCGCGTACCAAAATTGATAGAAAACGTATGTGGCCAAACAAGGAAAATGAAACATATGCAAAAGCTCCATGGATCTTGAAAAAAAAAGAGCTAGACCAGATAAAAAATGTCATCCGTTCCATAAGGACACCTATTGGCTATGGGTCATCATTGGCTAAATCTTTTACAGTTGATGGACATATCACAGGATGCAAAACACATGATTTTCATAATTTTATGAAGGTAGTATATATCATCATTTAACATTTACTGGTAACATTAATTAAGTACTAAATATATTTTGATATTTTGTTGTGTGAGAAAAAATTACTAATGACCTTTTCATAAATGTGTTTGATAGCATATCATGCCATTGGCAATTAGGGGGGATTCATGTCTTACAGCTGACTTAAGGAATGCCATAAGTCGATTGTAAATATTTACAAGGTATGCGGTTATTTGAAATGTTCATGTATGAGAGACATAGAGATATTATATTATGTTTAAATTTTTTACTAAAGGTTCATACTAATTTACTATTCTTATATTAGGTGGGTGACCTCCAAGGAGATCCATGAATGCGAAGTGCCAAAATAGAAAAAGGAGATTGTAGAAATTGTATGTGTATTTGTGAAGAAGCTCCCTACAAGTTTCATGGATCTATAAGTACATTAACTTATACACCTAGTTGATGACATCAAATTGGTGGGTGTTAAATCAACGAGGTAGATTATTTTCTTTGAGAGGTATATGAAAACTCTAAAAAGATATATCAGAAAAAAGGCACATCCAAAGGGTTGCATGGTTGAAGGGTATGTATTGAATGAAGAATTTTTCTTCTTGTGTGAATTCCTTGGTAAGGATTTTGAAGATAGGCCACGCTTCTGGGATGAAGAACAAGCATTAGATATTATTGATGGAGAAAAATCACAATCTAATGGTGTTCAAGTAGAAATTAGTAAGTAAATTCATGATCAGTGTAGTTTTTTTCTTGCAATCATTAATTTACTCTTTAATTTATTTGTCAAATTAACAACATGACATTTGGAGTTTGAAATAATCATGTTGACATGTAATAGGTGTAGACAAAAGTTCTATACTTGACAAGTTCAATATATACCACATGGACTTTATGAACAAATGGATTGATTAGTATGATAAAAAGAGAGAAGTGTTAGAAGAAAGGATATAGTTTAAGAGAATGAACCCAAGGAATACTCCACTTCCCATTGATCTACTTGGGGAATGGGGCAAAGATTGCACACTAGAATGGGTTACTGAAAAAAATCAAAATCAAATAGAAGATGCATGTATAGATTCAAACATAACAGAAGATAAAATCAACATGTCTAGAGAATGTGAAAGAAAGGTACAGTTGGAATTTTACAAAATTTTGTTTCCTTATAGTTTTGAAACTATTAACTATTTTAATATTCATCATTATATTTGTTTTCACTGAAATAAATGGTCTTTCACAAGTGAGGAAATATCCAGTAATGTGGGCATATGGTCGACATTATCATGTAGAAAGTGTAGATGTAAAAAGACAATCCTTCAATTGTGGCATCATGGATGACTTCAATAAATCTAGTTGATTGATCTCAAAAGATAAGAATATAATTGAAGGGAATCTACAATATTTTGGAAAAATACAAGAAATCTTTGAGTTGGATTATTGCTCTTTTAAATGTTGTATTTTTAAGTGTAGATGGTATGAAGCATTTGAGAGGAAACAAAGATATGATACCCATAGTGGATTTTTTTCTATTGATTCCTCATGGTTCCTACCAGAGGATAAGGAGCCTTACGTTCTACCAATTCATTATGATAAGGTATTTATTTAACTCAAACAAGAAGCAGTAGTGATCATTAATCTATTAATTTATAGTTTATTGTGAATATATACATGTATTTATTAATCAATAAAAAAATTTATAACATACATCTAAGCTATGTATGTCGTTCATGTGTAGGTATTTTTCTATGAAGATATTTTGGATCCAAAATGGATATTTTTCATACATTATGATCCAAGATTAAGGCATGTATTTGACGATGCATTAGTGGATATTGAGAACAACAATGATGGCCAAAAAAATGAGAGAGAGGGATTAGAGAACATCAAATAAATTGTCATCCATGATGATGTTGAAGATGGTTATGTTTAGGCACAATAAGACAACAATCTAGAGTTAGATGATGCTATGGAAGATAACAATATGGATGGTATAAAAAATGATGATCCAAATACATCTAGTAAAAATATAGATGATCTACAGTCAAATTTCAATGATGATGAAGATGATGCTGGTCAATATGAGGATGATGATAATATTAAATACTTGAAAGAACATATGAACATTAACAATGATACACTGGATGACATTGTAGCAAACAATAATGTTAATGACCAAGACTTCTAAATTTTCAAAATTATTTACAATCCATGTTTAAGAAAGGATGATTCTTATGGCCTAAACTTTGAAATGCTTTAGTAATATTATTTTTGTCGATACAAATCACCTATTGCAATATCCTTAAGTTGTTCAATTGGTATGAATTGTTGGAAAAAAAATTTAGGATTACTTGGATGGTTCTTCCATTCATTTTTTTATCAACATATGTTCATGAAGACACAAAATATAATAAAATATTAATACAAGTAACTCACAATTATTTAAATAAGAAACTTTGTTAACTTTATTATTTTTAAATAGTTTCTATTTTTATGTTGAACATAAATTTAAACATGTAACTAAAAACATCAACATTAAATGCTTTTTTATATTAGAATATTCATTCACATAAGCACAATATTGAGGCTCAATATCTGATATTCATTCAAATATAAGAATAAATAAGTATGGAAAACATAAGACAAATACATAATGATAACACAGTCATGGAGGATCTCTGATAATAAAGGGTTGAGGTTAAAGGGTTGAGGGTTAAATCTTTAATGGTTGAAGTTTAAGGGTTGAAGGTTGAGGGTTATAGTATTTAGGGATTAGGGTTTAATGATTTAGGGATTAAGGGTTTAAGGGTTGAGGGATTAGGGATTAGGGTTTAAGGGTTGATGATTAATTTTAAGGGTTGAAGGTTGAGGGTTATAGGTTTGAGGGACTAGGGTTATATGATTTAGGTATTGAGGGTTTAAGGGTTGAGGGTTGAGAGATTAGGGTTTTAAGGTTGAGGGTTTAATGGTTGAGGGTTGATGGATTAGGGTCTAAGGTATAGAGTTGAGAGATTACGGTTGAGTCTTGACGCTTGAGGGTTTAAGGGTTTAAGAGTTTAGGGGTAGAGGGTTAAGGCTAGTTGAGGGAGTAGGGTTGAGGATATAGGTATGAGGATTAGGGTTTATGGGTTGAGGGTTGAGGGATTATGGTTGAGGGTTGAGGGTCAAGGTTTTAAGGGTTGAGGATTTAGGAATTAAGGGTATAGAGAATCCTTCCCAATCTTTGCACTCATACCTTTATAAAATTTTTTTATCAAAGTTTATATAGAGATTACATAATATCAACCATAATACCTAAGCCATTAACCATTAAACTACCTAACCCCTAAGCCACAAATCCGTTATCTTTTGACCCTTAATCCCTTAAACCCTAACCCCTAATCCCTTAACTCTTAATCTGTGCTAGATCAAAACAATTAGGTGCTTAATTAGGCACTAAAGCAAGCTCTAAAGTAGGCGCTGAAGTAAGTGCTAAATTAGGCGCTAATGTAGGTGCTAATTTAGATGCTAATATAGGTGATATTTTAGGTGCTAATTTATACTTAATTTAATGCCTACTCATTTTGATCGATGCAAAAAATGCCAAAAATAGCGCTTACTTTTTCAAAAAAATGGAGAAAAATACATCAAAACAGTGGGTGGAAGCAAAAAATGGAGCTAATCATAGGGATTTGTTGTAGTGTTTCCTTTTATTCCCCAAGTTTTATGGGAAATATGGATGCATAAGCTAAATATCTATAAGTAGAAATTTATTTTCATTGAAATGGTTGGTCGTTGATCTAATTTACTAGTTTGAAAACTCTTGTAATTGATTCTAGGGCATCACACACTATAAGATCTAAGCTAGAAAAAAATTATACATCATGTGAAGAGTAGGAAGGGTAGTCGATGCACATATCCATGTTTTTGTATGTCTGCATGGTAATTTGTAATGATTTAGGGAAATGCATAGTGGTAGCTATTCATTTTCTCTCACAATATTTGCTAGTGTGATTGTAATAGGCGTTATATTAAAGGTGATAACTTCTAATGCATTGTAATTCTATTTCAATGATCTTTACTTGGTTCTATATTGGTTTTTGTAGTTTGGATATGGAGTATTACGTCCATTCATATGATGTAATCTTTGATTACCATGTAGATTAAATATATTTTTGTCGATATTTCACAATACTTATCTCCTTCTTTATTGTTCATGAATAAAGTGCTCAATGGAGTAGGAACTATTCCATATTGGTGAAGGGCCAACCATTCAATCATTTAAACACTTTGCATCCTTTTTATAAGTAGGAGTAGATTAGTGTTGATTTATTATGCATGATTTCCATGATTCGTAAATACAAACCAAAGATTAATCTCAAGAAAACATATATAGTGAAACCATGAGAGAATCATGTCATGCATGTCTACACCTTGCCACTACGTATGTGATAAATAATTAACTTATATTTGGGGATTATATTACTATTTTTATATTTAGGTACATGTATAAGGTGTCCTATAAAATTTCTAAGAGGTTTTATGCAGCTAGTTAGTCTTTGACCTAGTGACAATTATAGGGGTCAAGCGTACATTGGGTAAGTTGGTGATTACTATAGTCATGATAAATTTTAATTGATCTACAAACCTATTGAGGATTCCTCTAGGAATGCACTCCAAAAATATATTTTAGCTTAGAGTACATGAGAGGCTACCTACTCTTTTCAATTGGACTTTAACCCTCCATAGTCTGTTGATGAACTATTTTTACCTTCTTGATAACACCACTAACTGTGAAGGTGAAATTTATTTTTGGGACACAACGAGCTCTAAACAAAAGAAAGGAAGTTTTGAAGAGAGGTGTATGTTAACTATGAAAGAGATCAATATTATAATTAATACACGTATTCTATCAATATTATAAACACATGTAAGAGAAACAAAATTAATTGTAAAGTGAATATTGTGGGATAATTTCTTTATTCTAAAACAATTTTCACATGAGGTGATATAAAAAGAATATTTCTAATGGAAATTTATTTATATATTTTCCTAGCATTGTTTGTAGAATATTCTCATAAAATATATCCATAAGGGAAGAGTAGAATTTAGAACATTGATGAAGAACAAAGAATTCAAATTATGGAGTTATTGAGTTTATAAAGATAAAAATAATAATTGTAAAGCATTCAAATGGTGTGTCATTTCAAAGTAGACATCACCCATCCTCATTAAAATATTGTGACATATTGGTGCTAGTAGAAGTAGTTATTTTTAATGGAAGCTCATGTGGGGCTTCTATTTTTCCTTCAATGGTAGATAAAATTTCGGTTAGTTTGACATTGCCATCTAGGTAGGCACCTAAAATAAAACACTTATATCTACTTAGCATAAATTTAATAATATTTTATATTTATAGTTTACACATGGATGGAATAGGTGTTTGATTATTTTTTTGTGGTAATATTAAGTGTCCATTAGAGAGGTAACTCGTCGGAAGAGAGAAATAAATAAAGAAAGAAATAACACTTTGTAGTATTTTGAGGTAAATGAAAATGGCTCCAACATATCTAAACTTTAGTAGATGCTACATACCCTTATATGTGTTTCCCTATACAAAGGAGCTCACTACTATCCTCCTTATAATGTTAAATACCACGTTCCTTCACATGTGCTCTAGTGATAGCCATTACTTCTATATTCTTAGTATGCAAATCATGTTGATATTTACTTTGGATAGTTGATCTTTCCATGATATTTAAATCAATTTCATCTATAAACAAGGCCAAAACTCTTTTTATTTGTGAACAACCTTTTGTGAGATGTTTTAGATTGTTACAATTTCAATATTTCATTATGATAGGTTGAATCTTGAAGTCATATTGAATTCATATATTGCTCCATAGTTGGTATATTGAAGAGTACAAATAATATTACTTATCTTTATTGGAGTAGTTGGTGATATTGAATAATCCCCTTGAGAAAAAAATACTTGGGTACACTAGTTATTTATATTGATATGGATTTTTAGTGATAGAATTTCCAATCACTTGCTAGATAACAAATATATTTCTTTATTGGTGTGTCCTTTGTAGATCAAAGATACTTTTTTAGTATCTCCTTTAATTTTATTCATCACACAAAGCATATTTTCTTAGATCTTTCATTCGACCTAATTTTTTATAACCATTTTTCTCCTCAAGTGTGTTTTGATTTCACTTTAAATAACTATGGTTTTGTTGCATCGATCTTCATATTATAGTGGCAACACTTTATTAATCTACAAGGAGGGTTCATGCTCCTCAATGTTGCATTAAGTTTTCAAGAGTTGAAAAGGTTCCATTCCCTATTTCTCTATTTATTCTTCAAGCTCATGTTTGTAGGCTTAACCATTTTATTTTCTACACAAGATGTTATCTATTTATTTTAAAATTTTATTGTATCACAACTTAAATGTTTGGACATCTATACTTGTTAATCCTTTCAAAAACACAACCATAATAATATACACATGTTCCGCCTCCATATTTTAAAAAAAATTATAATAATAAATTTCTTTCTCTTTATACTTTAGTTCATTTATTTTATGAAATAATAAAGTTTAATTATATTCTATTAAGAAAAAGTAATATAAGTTTTTAAAGGAGAGGAAATTTCAAATTTCGAAGTGGCGGGAACTCTTGGTGGTGCTACAGGCGTTAATGGAAGACAAATTTATGATGGGAAGGTGATGTCAGGTGGGTCCTTTGTTTTAGGTAAGTGAAGTGGGTCCCCTTTAGCAGAAAAAATATTTTCTAGTGTGAAAGGTGCTCTAAAGGTTACTTGTCCTTCGCATTCTCCGACATCCTTTGAAAAGGGGAATCTTAGGGCTGAAAAATATGTGCCAGAACTATCATCTGATGGTCTCGATGGGAATTCTAAAGGTTTGGGTCTTGGTGCTGACAATACTAAGGATGACTTATTTTTGAACGCATCTTTGAAATGGTAAAATCTGTTTGGTGCAAAGCCTAAAGGTAAAATAACTTATCCTCTTGTGCCTTTTTTTGTGAATGCAAAGAGTGGAGAATACTTTATCTTTGTCCTAGATGATGAGTCTAGTTTTTGGGCTAGTTATGGGTAGAATCCATAGTCTATTTTCTGAAATTACCATGAACTTTGATATTGCATGACTGACACTTTAATATAATTTCACTCAAACCTTAAGACATTTGGGTTTAATTCCCTTTCTACCAATTTTAATGATAATGTGGACTATCTATATTAATCTTGCATGTTATTGATGGATGTTCTTTAAGATAATTTTAGCTATGTAGTTATTATACATACTGACATTGCCATGCAAACATGATTGAAAATGCTAAGTTGAGAAGCGCAGCCACCAACTAGTCATGCTGAGGAAGCGCATGAAGGTCAACTACAAGACAATGGTGAAAGATTCCTATGTCAGATGCATGTAACCTCCTTATGTCAATCTTTAATGAAATTGGGCAATGTGGGCATTACTGTAGTGGTCGAGTTCATGATTGGGCCTACATGTCTGAATGGATTCCCTTGCACGTGTAACTAGCCTTCCACTCTTCTCTCTGTTTTCCCTAAATGGTGTCCTCTCAATTAGTGAGAGTTGACTACCTTGTTTAGCTGATAAATAAGGTTTGGATCCTCCTTCTAAGGGAGTTGATCTCCAAGTTATTATACAAGCTGAGAATACTAGACATACTCTTTTGTATTTACAATTTCCAATGAATGAAATGAGATTTTGAATTGAGTATCTAGGTTTAATCTAAGTTTGCATTAGTTTTAGAGGATACTCATCCAAGGGGGCCCACTTGGTGAGTAATTTGTTAGCTTAGATAGATTAGTATTAGCTTATGTTCAGTACTCAGTATGAATCTGGCATTGACTATTTTGCAGCCACTAGAATTCCATTATGTGACTGTTCCTATAGCCAAAGTGGGCAAAGTAGTTTCCTATTTGCTGCTCAGAATTTCATTTATGTTATGCATTTTCAGTTTGAGTTTTATTTTTGAGTATTGTTTAGCCTTTTCTTAATTTATTTCCATGCAATTTACCTTCAACATTAGTCTTTCTTATTTGTAGATTGAAGGTGACTACTTTAAAGTTCCTAGTGCACATACTGTGTTGACCCATTTCAAGTTCACGTCCCTGGGTTGAAAATTTAGATGTACATTCATGATGGTTAAGATGGCTATTTAGGTCGTATGTCCAATCTTTGAATCATGGTTGTAAAGGCTTATTTATTGAAATTATTGTAGAAGGCTAACATTTTTGGCGCCGTTGTCGAGGGTGGTGTCAAACTAGGGAGTCTTTTGGAGTCATTGATAGTTTTCTCCTGCTGTAGTATTTTTTGAGTTTGCTCTTAGTGTTAGAAGTTATGATCCACTATTTTTTTCCATCAATTATTTGTGTGAGTTGGTTGATACTACATCGATAGAAGAAGAAGAGATGCTTATGGGAGATTCCTTCCTAATAATTCAGAGCCATTTCAACTAATAGAGCTTCCAAATTTTCCCACAAACGAAGAGGAAGAAGAGCCACATCCCTTTGCTGATATATTCCCTGACTTGACTAGTTCTGAAGTTTCATTTGAAGATCAAAATCTAGTTGAAGAACCTTTTATTCTGGAATTTCATCAAGCAGGCATGGCTGATGCAAATGGAGACATGCCTAATAGGTAGAACCAACCAAATTTTCCCTTTCCCATTGCTCAACAAAATGAAGTAGATAACCTCAAAAATATCCTTGCTTTGGTCCTTCCTAAGTTCTATGGACTTTTCACATAATATCCTGATACATTGTTGTTTGAGTTTGATATACTCTATAGAAGCTATGAATATACCACTGATGCCCACATACTCAAGCTATTTCCTACCACTTTGAAAGAAGCTGCATTGAGATGGTTTATGAGCCTTGGTAGGAACACTATGGCGATTTGGGAAGATATGAAGACAAAATTCCTTGAGAAATATAAGGAGTATTGCTCAAGTAGTGATATGAGAGGAGGTGACATTTTTAGAATGCAGCAAAAAGAAGATGAGAGCCTGGACAATTTCATTTCAAGGTTTTTGTTTTGTCTACAAAAATCTCCACACCATACACTTAATGAAGACTCACAAAAGTTTAATTTTTTTAAGAGGAATTAGTGAAAGCTAAAATGATGCCTTGGATCTGATGGCTAGAGGAAATATCACTCAAGTCCCTTGGGAGGATATCAAGAAGCTATTTCATAACTATTCTAGGGCAGCTTCAAAGAAAGGAAGAGCTTACAAATCCTCTATGGGTAAGTCATCCACTAGTCAAGTTTCAAGAATGTAGATTACTAATTTGCTGGCAAATTTCAACAAGGATATTATCGAAAATATAGCTACTCAGTTGGATACATTTCAAGACAAGAAAAAGCATGAGGAGGTGGAGACAATACTAACATAATATTGCCCTCATTGTAGATAAAAGATGAAGGACTATAGATGCAAGGTGATGGCTAACATTCAAAGTAAGCAGATTCCACCTGAGTTCAAACCAATTCAGACTGAGGAAGACCAAGTCTACTTTGTTGCACAAAAGAGGCCATGGGCTTCAAGACAAGGTATGCCACCAGATCCACTATCTTTTGTTGGGCCATATTTCAATTCTTATTCATCTGGTAACCAGTGGCAGTCCACTTGTCTATCCAACTATGGAAGATATCCACCATAGTCTTGGAGTAACCCTTTGAATGCTTGGTCCAATTATCAAAATCCCTCATCTCAGTGGCAGAAACCTTAGGGGAGTCGGTAGTAGTTTCAAGGATCTTGGCAACTACCTCCAAGAAACTAGCAACAAACATCTCAATGGAGAGGTGGCCAGCAATGGCCAAACCAGACAACAAGCTACATCCAACCACCTTCTCAACCCCAACAACCTTCTATAATGAATCCTCCTACTAATCCAAGTTCAAATGCTCCCAAACCTACTCAGTTACCAACCCAACCCACACCAAACTCAAATAACAAACCACAACAACAGCTTGTATATCCTGTTGATCCAAATCAATTCCCTACATATGATGTGAGTTTAAGTGGCATACGCCAGTGTTAAGGAACTACCTTGTCAACTCCTTCCACCCCCATTATCACTGAGCTTCCCGTGGAAGAGCAAGAAGAATCCCTAATTGATCCCATTCAACCTTGTGCACCTAAGAATCCTGAACTAGCTCCAACCAAGAAAACAACCCAAAAACCACCTTTCCCCCAGAGATTGGAAGTGGAAAAACAAAAAGAAGACAAGGAGGAAATTACTTTTGATATTCTAGACCAGCTAAAGCATATATGTGTATAGATACCTTTGTTATAGGCCATAAAATATATCCCTATCTATGGCAAGGCAATTAAAGAAGCATGCCTTAAGAAACGAGGCAAGAAAAAGAAGGACCCAACTATAGTTCATGTAGTGGGGAAGCTTGCTGACATCATGCTTGGAAAATTAACTATCCCCAAGTACAATAATCCAGGTAGTCATGTAGTTGAAGTTATCATAAATGGGATAAATATAAAGAATGCTTTGATTGACTTGGGTGCAACAATCAATGTGATGACTAAAGACATCATACAACAACTGAATATTGCAAGCATGAGATCCACTCCTAATATCCTGCAACTTGTTGATAGTTCCACTGCTAAGCCTGATGACATAGTAGAAGACCTCATGGTGATTCTGGACTCTTGGGAATATCTAGCTCACTTCATGGTTCTTTCTCCCAAAGCTACACTTGACGGGTATCCCATTATTCTTGGTAGGCCATGGTTAGCAACTTCAGATGCTTATATTGGATGTCGGTCAGGTGACATGACCATTCCTAATGGTAGGAACAAAAAAAATCTTATTTTTTATCCTCCTGCTCAGCCGTCCCATGATGATAATTTTGTATGGCCACAAGTTGGTGAAGAGGCTCAAGATGTTAACTCTGTGGTGCAGCTCATGATGCTAGGAAGAAGTCCTTTCCTAAAGCTTCAAGAAAATGATGAAGTGGTATCTAGTATCATTCAGAACCATTGTCAAATAGATGAGACATCATCCACTCATACATCTGGTTCTGCAGACCTCGTGCAAACACTTCTATCAGTTCTACCTGATCCTCATGTAGTCGTTGTCTCTACAGATAGACTTTTTGCAACCACTGTATTTTCACATAGAATTCATGTAGCCACTCTTCTTGCAACAAGTGTCTAGGTGAATAGACTTTCTGCAGTCACTCTTTCAACAAACAAACTTCCTATAGAAACAGGTATGTTCCACACAATGTTGCCACATGAACTTAAGGTACCATGTATTAATGAAGCAGCTATGATAGAGTTAGTTACACAAGTATAGGTGTTCAAAGGAAAATATCTGAATATCAAAAGTAAATTGAGTGAGGGACAACAACTGACATTGCCAATTTTTTTGAAAGCCCATCAAAAAGTATTTGCCTGGGATTACCATGATATGAAGGGACTAGATCCAAAGCTCTTCACTCATAGGATATATATTGAATATGATTGTACACCTGTAAGGCTGACACAAAGGAGGATCAATCCTGCATTACGAGAGATTGTCAAACCAAAGCTACAAAAGTTATTAGATTCGGGATTTATCTACCTTATTTCAGTTAGCCAGTGGGTGTCTCCATTGGTAATTATGCCCAAGAAGGGAGGAAAATGGTGAGTTTGTGTTGACTATAGGGAGCTCAATGCTACTACTAAGAAAGATCATTTTCCCTTGCCTTTTATAGATCAAGTCCTACACTCTCTTGCAGTTAAGCAGTACTTTTATTTCCTTGATGGATTCAGTGGCTACAATCAGATTCAAATTGCACTAGAAGACCAAGAGAAGACAACCTTCACATGTCCATGGGTGAAATATTCCTATTGAGTGCTTCGCTTTGGGTTATGCAACACACCTACAACTTTTCAGAGAGCAGTCATCAGCATATTTTTAGACATCTCCCTTCACAACATGGAAATTTATATGGATGTTTTACCACTTACGGTGCTAATTTTGGTAAAGCATTGGAAAATTTGAAGAAAGTCCTGCAAATATGTGAAGACCAAAATCTATCTCTAAACAGTGAGAAATTCTTGATGATGATGTAAGAGGGTGTAGTCCTTGGCCACTACATTTCACACCACAGGACTCAAGTTGACTCTGCAAAGATTGAGGTAATTGCTAATTTGCCCACACCTACAAAACAAAAGGATGTTAGGAGTTTCCTAGGACATGTAGGATATTATAGGCATTTCATCAAAGATTTTAGAAAAATAGCAGCACCACTATATAGTCTCTTGACTAAAGATGTTGAGTTTCAATGGATAGAAGGATGTGATAAAGCATTTTCTGATTTAAAGACAACTCTAACTCATGCTCCTATACTTAATGGACCTCATTGGAAAATCTCATTTCAAATCCATATAGATGCCTCATATTATGCCATAGGAGCAATCCTAGGACAAAAAGAAGGATTCATTTAGAATGCCATTTATTTTGTCAGCAAAAACTTGTAGGGACCTAAATTCAATTACACAATGACAAAGAAAGAAATGTTGGCAGTAATCTATGCCCTGAAAAAATTTAGGCACTATATAACAGGTTACCAGATCTTTGTGCACATTGATCATGCAACCATTAGATATCTCATGAATAAACCCTTGATTTCAAGAAGGTTAGCCAAATGGTTGTTCCTGCAGCAGAAGTTTGACGTAACTATTATGGAAAAACCAGGGAAGACCAATGTTGTAGATTTTATTTCCAAGTTGACCACATGAGAAGATAGTCAAGCCATAGATTATTCCTCCCCTGATGAGAATCTATTATCCATTAGTGTGCAAACACCCTGGTATGCTGACATAGCCAATTACCTTGTGACAAGGAGGGTTCCTCCTCACTTCTCTCCAAAAGAGAGAAGAGTGTTGATTGAAAAATCTTTCCCTTTTTCATGGATAGCTGGATGCCTATTTTATACTGGACCAGATCATGTTATGAGAAGATGTGTGAGGGAAGATGAGACCTATGATATTCTACATGCATGCCATGATGAACCATGTGGAGGACACTTTACAGCCAAGAGGACAACAATGAAAATTTTGAACACGGGATACTATTGGCCTACACTCCACAAAGGTGCAGGAAGATATACAAGAAAATGTGATAGATGCCAAAGCATGGGCCAACCAACCAATTCATATGAGATGCCACTCTATCCCCAAATAGTAGTCACTCCCTTTGACATGTGGGGATTGGAATTTGTGGGACCCATTGACCCCCCATCAAAAGGTTCATGACTACAACATTTATTAAATGGAGAGGGTTGACCCTATATGATTCACTTGTCTTGACTTTCACTTGGGCCGACCTTATTTATAATTTGTTATTTATTATACTACTTGAGAAGGCTGACCTACCTTGAAGAGGTGCCTCTCTTGTATTTATACAAGGTCTTCTTATCATTGTAATTCATTCATTCAAGTTCGCATTTTCCTCAAGTAAATTCGCATCTAGAGCAGCAGTTTGCACTCTCATAACAACAGTCTGATTTCAAGGAAGAACATATTCATTTGTATCTAGTGCATCTAGGAGAGGTGCGACTTTATTATTGTTGGCCATTGTTGGGCCTGAGTTGTAAGCAGATTTTTGCTCTTGTTCTACTTTATATAAGAGATTCATTTGCTAGGTTTTTCTCCTTCAAGAGGAGGGTTTTCCTAGGGTATCTTGTTGTGTTTATTGTCTTATGTGTTGCAATATTATTAAGTGCTTTCATTGTTTAATTTGATCAAAGAAACACTAACATGGTATCAGAGTGGGTTTGAAAAAGATTTTGATTAGATTTGTTTTGCAGCACTCACTCTAATCTTTTTTCAGTCTATCTCCTAATTCAAATTTCAAGATGGTGAATGGTCTAAAAATTGAGGATAGACTCGAAGCAGCTTCTAATTACACATCATGGAGGTTCATAATCAAGCTCACATTGGAAGAGAATGATTTGGCTGAGTTTGTGAAAACAAAAGTTCCCTGAACCTGAGGTCGAAGAAGAAAAGTTATAGTGGAGGAAGAAAGATACTAGGGAAAAGAAAGTGTTGGTTGATTCTGTCAAACATCATATTGTTCCAATTTTCTTCAATTTGGATACCACAAGGGAGATGTTCAAAACATTGGAAGAGATGTATGAAATCAACAACACCAGTTGTGCCCTAACCTTGAAGCAACAACTACTTCATATTAAGATGGCGGAAGGAGAGTTTGTCATCAGCTACTTCATGAAGATTTCTGAATTGAGAGATCAACTCTCTACCATTGGTCATATTGTTGATGACAAGGATTTGACCATGCTTGCTCTCAATGGTCTTCCGCTTTCATGGGAGACGTTTATTCAAGGAATCAGTGCAAGATCTAAACTTCCCAAGTTTGATCGATTGAGGATTGACTGCATTCAAGAGGAGTTGAGACTAACGACAAGGGGTATTGCTCAAAGTTCAAAGAATGAAGATTTACATGTTCTCACCTCTCATTCATCGAAGAAAGGATTCTGTAAGAGGATTCGAGATAATGGGTCAGATGGTGCTCCTGCATTCAAGAAGAAGTGGGACCTCTCTCGTGTTCAATGCTTTAAATGTGACAAATTTGGTCACTATGCGAAGGATTGTCCTACTAGGCTTAATCAGCTTGCTTCATTTGTGGATGTGATTGAGATCTCTCCCCAAAATGATTCTAGTGAATTTCTACTCTAGTCATGGGCCTATGTTGAAGCTGTGAAGGTTGTGTACTAAGCGCAAGAGCAACATATCATACGGTGTCCACCCTTCAGAATATTTAAGAGATGAGTATTCTTTGTTTTTTTTTTTATTGTATTTACTATTCTAGGCTAAAATTCAATTTGTTGAGTTATGCAAATCTGACATTATTTACTTAGGATTATGTGTGACCAGTAAATAGTGATCACTGTGATAAGATTATTTAGATTTATTCATTGCAAGTAGGATCATGCTAATTTGTGAAGATTATCTTTTATTTTTCTGAGATTAGCTCTTCTGTGAAATTGAAAGAAAGACATATCATCAGGAGATATTGAAATCCATGAGATAAGTATTGCATGGTTGAATAATGTTCATGAATTGTTTTTGTAATTATTAATTCATGCTATAACATTGAGATAACCTGAGCATCAAGCAATCTGCATCTAGAAATATTGGATATCGAAGTCATACCAAATGAAGAAATGATCAAGCTTGGAGTCATAGCTTGCAATCATTGGACTATATTGATGGCTGGAGATATCTCTTGAAGTCAAAGTACCTTTCAGGTTGTCATTGTGTTCAAACTGTGAAGGGTACGGATTGATCTGAGCTCAAGTACAATGTATCACACTATGTCCAACATTTAGACCTATCATAATAGTTAAAAAGATAAGTATTCTTTGGTTTCTCAATTATATCATTTATTTATTCTTGGATCTTGTAATTAAGAGAGATAGTAGATTCTCTTGAATTGTGTTGTGTTCACTAGCATAAGATCTTTTGAAAAATTTCTCTCATGATATAACTTGTACGATTCTAATCTTGACATTTCTTTGGATAATTATGGACTGTTAGTAATCTCTATCTAAAATGCTTCCTGGACAGGTTTAGGGGGACGAAGATGATAAGAGATTACTTATTGATGAAAAGCTTGAGGCATCTTGTGAAGAAGTCATGTCAACCAAAGAAATGATCAAGAGGGAGTAAACACTAGAGGGACTGAGTTGGGGGCTAGAGGGAGTACATCTCCAAAAGTCTTCCTTGCAATATCTGAAGCCAGGATCAAGAGGGAGTTCTATGACTCACTAAGAATAAGTAAGGGTTGTAGTGTTGCAAGGCCAGATGTTAAATTATTGAAGTACCTCTTCAACAGTTGGGTTCTGAATTGCTCAAGTCAACCTGGATTGGTAGCTCTGCAAACCTATTCAAAATAGAGTGATCTGGGATGCGGTCGAAAAGGAAAACCCTGAATCTCTACAGAGGTGTGCATTGGAAACCATTTCTCTAAAGGCAAGCGTTGCAGGCAATGAGGTCAAGTGGTTGATGCAAGAGATTGGAGATTTAGAGGGAGCCTAGTGAACCTAAAGAAGATGGTTGTGTTTCTCTAGATGTTGTTTCAATTGAGGCCTGCGATGATATCCTGGTTCAATAGGAAGTAGTCTTATGTGGGACTGAGTACATCAAAGGATGAGTACATTACAGATTGTGTGGTAGCTCGTGGCTTCGAAAGTTCCTTGTGGGATTGGTTGAACAAGTATTGAAGCCAACTGTCATCCTTTGTGTTAATCAAAGCTTTGAGAAGCCTTCTATTTTTTCCATGTGTTTCATGACAAAACTAAGCATACCGCTATATCAAAGATATGGCATTGAGGAAAGATATTCAGTTGAGGTATATTAGCATTGAAGAGCAAACGGCAGACATTCTCACCAAGCCTCTCTCTAGGATCAAGTTTGTGTACTTTCAAGAAAAGCTTGGTATGGTGGAGAATGCAGCCTTGACTAAGAAAGAGTCTCAGTATCAGTGATCCTTATACTTGATAATACATTTCTCTATTGAGAGAGATTTGAGGTGCAGGTCCTTGATAATACATTTCTCTATTGAGAGAGATTTGAGGTGCAAGTCCTTGATAATGCATTTCTGTATTGAAAGAGATTTGAGGTGAAAGCCCTTGTTTCCACCCTCTGGGAGAGCCATGGTGGATGTCATGTGTGTGACTCCATGACAACATCACGTGAGGGAATCCGTGATGATTTATTTGTGCTTGTGTATCACCCTTTGGGAGAGCCATGGTGAAAGTCACATTGAGGTGACAACATCACATTAAGTGATGAGCACTTGTTCATACCATCTATGGAGGTAGCCATGATGGTTGATATCACAATGAGGTGATATTCTATTTTGTTTTCATTCTGATATGATGTGTCTTGTGCAGGTGGAAGTTCATCCCTAGCTGAGAGGGAGTGTTGATGTTATAGCAGCTATGGGTTGCACTTCCTTTGCACGAATTCCAAGGAGAAGAGCATAAATTAAATGAATAGTCATTCGGCTATTTAATTCATGACTACAACATTTATTAAATGGAGAGGGCCGACCCTATATGATTCGCTTGTCTTGACTTTCACTTGGGCTGACCTTATATATAATTTTTTATTTATTATACTACTTGAGAAGGCCAACCTACCTTGAAGAGGCACCTCTCTTGTAAGTCTTATATTTTTGTATGCACTAATTATGTAACTAAATAATGGGTAGAAGTCAAAGCCATGAAACATGCAAGAGACAACAAGGTTGCAAAATTTATTTATGAAGAAATGTTTACATGGTATGGAGTACCTAGAGAAATAGTAACTAATCAAGGATCTCGGTTTACCTCAACACTTATTATAGCATTGGTTAATGAATATAACATACGGCACAAAAATTCCACTCCTTATCAACCTCAAGCAAATCGACAAGTTGAGGTGAAAAACAGAGAGATTGAGGCCATCCTAACCAAAATAGTGAATATTTATAGAAAGGATTGGGCAAACAGATTATCAGAAGAAGTTTGGGCTTACAGAACCACATGGAAGACAACTACAAGATTCACACCATTTGAGCTATTGTTGGGAAGACAACCATGATGCCAATTGAATTAGAGCATAAGACTCTCAGAACTACAGTTGAATTAGGGATGGAAATTATTGAGGCAGAAAAAGAAAGGATCATGTAGCTAAATGCATTAGATGAGATGAGGAAATCAGCCATGCACCATACTGAAGTAGTGTAGAATCAAAGAGTCAAATGGCACGATAAATTTATCAAAGAAAATAAATTTCAGCTAGGTGACTGGGAATTGCTTTATGACTTGAGGTATTTGGATAATGCAGGAAAATCATAGACAAGGTGGCTAGGGCCATATGAAATTGCTGAGGTATTTACCAATGGTGTTGTGTAGCTCACCACCATTGACCTTGTCAGATTCAAATTACTAGTTAATGGGCATCATCTCAGAATTGTATCAAAAGCTAGCATCCAAAGAAGAGTTCCTCGAACAGTTCATCCAACATGCAGCACCCGAGCACAGTTCCTGTAGCCGAGAAGTTCTTGTAGCTAAAGGCAGTGGACCTAGTGTCCCTCCTACCTAATTAAGGTACATACTTGTCATAATAAAGAATTCTACTTTTGTAGAAGTCCATTTCTTCACCCATCTATCCATCCGTCCATTTGTACCACCTTTCTCTCTCTCCCATCACTTCATTCCACCTCACACCATCCCACTTCATCATCATTAATTGTTCAATTATTTCTTAAAATTTGAATGGTACTTTCTCTGTATCATTGCTATGAATCATCTATGCCATCATGTTTGTACAAACTTAGGTATGTGTGCATTAATTGCATTCTTAATTATCTTTCAGACTGTTTCATTTCATTAATGTACGTTAGTATGGATGCTCACATAATTACCCTATCAATCACTGCTGCCATCTCGCATGTGTGGACACATGTCCAAATTTAGGTTGGGGGGATGGGTAAGAAAGATGCAAATATATTGCCATATGTAAGTCCATGATTGTTTACATTTGCAAATCTTGCTGAGCTGATTTTAAATCAAATAAAAGACGGCTCACATATGTGATGTGACACTAAATTATTGCCACCATTTCCTTTCATCATAACTCCCTTTTATGACCATTTCTTGCCATTACTAAGCCTATCATAATCTTGAAATGCAAATGGTAATTGCTAAAAATAGAGTAAAGGAAAAATTAAGTCAACAATCAGCTAGCAAGCGTGTAGAAAAGAATTTTCTTATAGACTAGATTTACAAAAGGAAAATTTGTAGAGTAACAAATTGATTGCAGACAATGGGAGGCAGACTCATTCAAAATGAGCCCTCAGTTCATCATACTTTGTTGCAAGATGCACAGTGCCTGGCCGAGTTTCAAAACTATGGCTGGTTGGATTATTTTCTGAAACTAGATAGTTTTGATGAAGGTATTGCATTGGAGTTTTCCCAAACATTTTCAGATGGAAAAGCCATAGTGAAAGGGCTGGAGGTTGTAGCAAATGAGGAATGAATTGTAGAAGTATTAGGGTTGTCAGCCGATGGTGAACCTTACCCTGTTTCTAGAGAAGCCATGTTAGCCAAGGCTATATTCACAGTGCATGGTGATCCCCCAATCACTATTGACAAATAGGGTGCTAAAAGACTCTCTTTGCCTAAGCCATGGAAGCAAGCAGTCATCTACATCATCAAATATATCACTTGTCAGGGTCGATTGTCGAATCTGCATTTGGTTCATTTCAAATTGTTGAGTCATACGAGGCATGGGAGGAGGATGAATGTGCCCAATATCTTGTACAACCTTCTCTCCATCATGGCAATGAAAACTCAAAAAGGTAGGGATAACTATGTTTCCCACCATCGTTTAATTAAATTGTTGGTTGTAAAATCTCTACACGATGCAACACCTAGAATGACTTGAGAGGATTTTATAAAAGTTGATCAGTTCATACCTAAGTAGTTGCAACCTAGGGTTTCACCTCAAACACATAGGTCTGGCAGAAAATTAAGCATGGTCGAAGCCACCCCTAGTGCTTCGACCTCTAGTGCTGGTATGACCCCTCCTACAACAAAAGGAACTATACAAATTATTTCCTCTAAAACTGAGCACTCTGGAAGAAAAATTTCTTCCTCAAATTCTAATGATGATGTAACAATTGGGACCCTATTAAGAACTAGAGCACAAAAAAGGAAGGCACAGGAAAAAAAGGAAAATGAAAAGTCAAAACACAACATGTAGATAGAAAGGTGCCAAGTACTAGAAAGAGAAAGGTTGGAACTATTCATCCTATAGTCGAAGAAAAACATGAGAGCCCTCCTAAAAACTCAACACCTGTTGTTGATATGCCTTCATGAAAAATCCCTAAGCATAAAAGGACATCACATGAGAGTGCAGAGGCCCCAATGGGGCAGGAAAATGTTAAAGAAAAGGATGTATTTGAAGAAGCAACAAAAATGACCTTGGTAGATCTTGATGCCATTGAAGAAGAAGTGGAGATTCAAGAACATAAAGAAAATCTAGAGTTCTTGCAGCAAGATCAAGAGTTCCTACAACAATCATAGGAATAGAAAGAAGAAGCCATGTAGCAGGAAGTGGAAGAAGAAAGTGTACCCCTACGGTCAGAACCTGTTGGACAACCTAAATCAATGCAATTGGTACTGTATAGAGAATCAACGAAGGTATTGGTAGGAATTCATAATCCCCCCTAGTTTTACAGTTCATGCAACATTTTTAAATTTATGAGAAGAGATACATAGATGGGAGGAAGAATGGAAAAAGGAAAAGAAAAGACTGAAAAAAGGAAATTGAAGAAAAGGATGAAATCATTGAGGACAAGAATTAGGATATTGCCTCTCTAAAAGAGAGGATGGATAATATTGCAACCTTGGTGCCACAAATTATAGCACGTAGAACACCACCAAGAGTCTATGCTCTGCACCTAAAGGAAAATTATCTCTCCTTTAAACTGTCAAGACACATTTCAGGTTTGAATCCTTCAATTGAAACTCCTATTGAATTTTTCAATGCTTACAGAATTATCTCCCCATAAATGAAAAATTTACAATGTGAATTTTATTTACACAATTTTGCTGTCAGTTAGACCAAGATTGGAACCCGTTGCTTTATGTGGGGGACATCCAATTGAGAGCATTTATGTCATGGGTACAAAATGGGATTAGTTGGGGTGAACAATATAATGCTTATAAGGGGATGGAATCCAATATTTCTATGGCTATTAGAGCCGAATCCAGGAACCCCAAAGGTGCTTACACATATTGGAAAGGAATTCTCTTCAGGCCGAGCTATGGTAGCAAGATTATGCCTTGGATTGAGGCAGCATATAGTGAATATGAGGTAAAAATAGTAGAAAAAGAGGATACTATGAGAAGATACCTATCCCAGAGATGTAACACACTCACTGATGAGCTAAAACAAGTTGAACCACATTACATCCACAACTATGTTGCTGCACTAAAAATAATTGAAAGGTATATTCAGATTGGGAGAACACGGGGCGAGAATGGATTCCCCTGATGTTTTAGCCATCTATCCTCATATGGCTTGTACCAAATTTAAGATTCTTTCGATATGAAATTGCTGAGGAAAACCAACGATGGAAGAGACTCAACTGGTTGGGAGGATTCTAGTGGAACCCGGATTCACCCACAACAGACACTAGCATTGGGCAGTTATCAATTGAAAATTTCAGAGCCATGACCAAGCATAAGCATAACTCTTCCCCTGCTGGAGGAGCAAAAAACGTTAGATTGGGGGGAGTGATGAGTCTAGTTTTTGGGCTAGTTCTAGGTAGAATCCATTGTCAATTTGCTGAAGTTACCATGGAAGTTGATATTGCATGACTGGCACTTTTATACAATTTCTCTCAAACCTTAAGACATTTGGGTTTAATTCCCTTTCTACCAGTTTTAATGATAATGTGGACTATCTATATTAATCTTGCATGTGATTGATGGATGTTCTTTAAGATTATTTTAGCTATGCAATTATTATGCATACTGACATTACTGTGCAAACATGATTGGAAATTCTAAATTGAGAAACGCAGCCATCAGCTGGTCATGTTGAGGAAGCCTACGAAGGTAAACTAGAGGAAGACGGTGGAAGATTCCCATGTCAGCTGCATGCAACCGCCTTATGCTGATCTTTAATGAAATTGAGCAATGTGGGAGTTACTGTAGTGTTCGATGCCATGTTTGGACCTGCATGTCTGAATGGATTCCCCTGCATCTGTAAGTGCCCTTCCACTCTTTTCTTTGTTTTCCCTAAATGGTGTTCTCTCAATTAGTGGGATTTGACTGTGCTGTTTAGCTGATAAATAAGGTATGAAGCCTCCTTCTAAGGGAGTTGATCACCAAGTTATTGTACAAGCTAAGAATACCAGGCATACTCTTTTGTATTTACACTTTCCAATTAAATAAATGAGATTCTGAATTGACTATCTAAGTTTGCATTAGTTTTAGAGGATACTCATCCAAGGGGGGCCACTTGGTGTGTAATCCGTTAGCTTAGATAGATTAGTATTAGCTTATGTTCAGTACTTAGTAAGAATATGGCATTGATTGTTCCTGCAGCCACTAGAATTCCATTATGTGACTGTTCCTATAGCCAAAGCGGGTAGAGTAGTTTCCTATTTGTTGCTCAAATGTTCATTTTTGTTATGCGTGTTCAGTTTGAGTTTTATTGTTGAGTAGTGTTCAACCTTTACTTAATTTCTTTCCATTTAATTTACCTTCAACATTAGTCTTTCTTAGTTGTAGATTGTAAGTGACTACTTTGAAGTTCCTAGTGTACATATTGTGCTGACCCATTTCAAGTTTACGTCCCTGGGTTGACAATTTAAATGTACCTTCATGATGGTTAAGATGGCTATTCAGGTCGGATGTCCAATCAATCATGGATGTAAAGGCTTAGTTATTGAAATCATTGTAGGAGTCTGACACCAGATAGTATTGTTGAAAAGAGTGTTTGAAATATCGACATATCTTTACTGGAGAAATTTGTTGGGTTGCGACCTCATATTGAGCTAGTTCATAGGTTTTCTTTGAATCACTAAAGACCTAAGGGATAAATAGATGTTGTTGCAATGGTTAAACACTTATTTACCTTCAAATTCAACTGTAAGGATGATCTTCTGGTGGTGTTGACGGGTCATCCCTAGTTTATTGGGAAGTCATCTTTCATGATGAAAAGGTGGATTCCAAGTTTTAATGCCAACTCATGCTCTTTCTCGAATGCTCTTGTTTTTGTTAGACTCCCGGCCTCCCCCTTGAATTCTTGGATGAGGAAGTCTTCAAAGGGATAGCAAGAACTTTTGGGTGTTTGCTATCGATTGACTAGATGATGGTGTTAGGAAGCATCTTGTTTATGAAATTTTTTGTGTTAATGTGGAACAATCTGCTGACCTGCCCTCTATGGTCAATATCAACTCTAAGTATGGGGTTTGGGAACAAGCGGTAGAATTTGAGTCTAACCCTTTTACGTGCTTCCATTGCAAGAAATTTGTTCATTGGGAAAATAAATGCCCTATGAAGATGCTGAAGCAAGTGACTAAACAATGGAAAGAAAAGGCGAAGGGGCCTAAAAGGCTCTCCACAAGACCTATGGAGAAAGAGGGTCAGCCCTTACTAGTGAATTTATTAAGGTGTTTGATAAAATTGCTCAGTTAGTGTTGGTAGAGGTTGAGAACAATGGGAATTCTAAGGGCCAAGGTGATTTGGAAATGCTCAATAAGGAGCAGGTGAAGGGTGGTGAGGTTAATATATCCTCCCCTCCTTGTAATATGGTGGAATATCTAGAAGAGGTTAGGTCTGAAGCCTCGATGGAAGACAAGGTTGTTGTGGGTGTGGGTGTGGGCTCCCCATTTTTGGGGGCCCAACCACCACAGGATGATGGTTTGAGGATCGAAGGTCTGGAAGTCTTATCTAATGTAAAGGATAATGGATAACCTGAGGACCTTGATAATCCTCCCTACATTTTGGTGAGAGGATGAAATATGAAGAAGCATTCCCCTTCCTCGGTGTTGTGAGAAAAAATAGGCAAAGGTTTGACTGTGGGTCGGAACTGAGAGGTAGAGGGTGCCCTCTTGCTAATGTCACCAAGGATAAGGAGAGCATAATGGATATTGTTTATGGAACACAAATAACTATTTTCGAGATGTGCTTTAGGGGCACTCCCCATAAGCTCTTATGAAGATCATCTCATGGAATATGAGAGGATTAAATCACCCTCATTAGCATGATCTTCTTTCTAATCTCGTTAGAGATTATTGCACTCATGGGGCTGGATAAGCTATCTAAATTGAAGAATAAGTTGTTTAAGGATTGTGGTATGCATTGTTCTAATGTTGTGGGTGCCTCGGGAGGGATTTTTACTTTTTTGGAATCTTAAGTTTATTCAAGGGGTTGAGGTTTTCCATGACTCCAACCATGTGGGAACCTCTTTCATTAATGTGAGGGAAAATTTTGCTTGGACCCTATCCAATATCTATGCCCATAACAGTAAGAGTACGTTAAAGATGTTTTGGGAGAGTCTTGGGTCCTTCAAGTCAATGTGTCCTTCTATTAACTGGCTTGTTATGGGGGATTTAAATACTCCCTTGTATGATGCTATCAAAATGGGAGTTTCATAGATTGTGGATGATAGAAGATATGATCTTATGAATCTCATCAATGCTAATGCTCTTCTTGACTCTTCTTAATATGGATATCAAAGGAGACTCTTATACTTGGTCTAACCGACATATGGGGGATGCTCTAATTTAGGTCAAGATTTACTGTTCTCTTATTACTCTTTTCTAGCTTTCTTCTTATTCATGTTCACTTTTAGCCTTAATTAGACTAGGGTCGGATCATTTTATGTTGCCTTTATCATTGGACTTACTGGGGAGGAAGAAAAATTTTCCATTTAGATTTGAAAAGATGTGGTCTTGTCATCCCGACTTCAAAAATCTAGTTTAGGCTTGGTGGAATATTTAGGTGGATGGTTCGGCAATGTATAGAGTGGCCAAAAAGCTTACTAATGTGAAGAATAATGTTAGGAGATGGAATTAGACTTCTTTTGGTCATAATTTTTTGGATAAGGATAAGGTGAATCAGGAGCTTCATGTGGTTCATAAATCTATGCAAGCCTTTAGGTATGATCAAGCCATGGCTTCAAGAGAAATTGTTCTTCTTTCCAGGCTGCATAATATTGTTACTGAGGAGGAGGTTTTCTAGAAGTAGCACTCTCGTATTATGTGCTTGAAGAGTGGGGATAGGATAAAAAAAAATCATCTTTCCACTCTTAAACATCAAGCCTCTAATCGAATTAATCTATCAACTTTAGAAATCAAGTGTTGGAGAAGGATGTTGACTTGCTTCAGGCAGTGTCTTCTTATTTCTCTGATTTTCTTTCCATGGATGGGGTGCTTGCTGAGGATTTTCAGGAGGATCTTCTTTGGGATATTCCTCAGGTCATCTCTGATGATTTGAATAGGAAACTAGTTTTCATTCATTCAGTAAAGGTGTTTCAAAGTGTTGTGTTCTCTTTTAAAGGTGATAAGGCTCCGGGTCCTGATGGTTTCCCGATCATTTTTCAAGCTTATTGGGAAATTATTGCTAAGGATGTTGTGGTTTCCACTAAGGAATTCTTTTGAACTGGTAATATTTTGAAGGAATTGAATTCCTCTTTCATTTTCCTCGTGCCTAAGAAGTCGAGTGTTGCCTCTTTTGATGATTTTTTTCCTATTAGTTTGTGTAACTCTATTTATAAGATTTTTTCCAAGGTGTTAGTGATCATACTAGAAAAGGTGCTTCCTCTTATTATCTCTCCTCAACAAAATGGCTTTATGGTTGGTAGGAAAACTCTAGATTCTATCCTCTCTGTTCATGAGAATATTCATTCATCAATTGTTAACAAACACTTTGGTTTTATTCTCAAGCTTGATTTTCTCAAGGCTTATATAGAACTAATTGGGGTTTTCTCTCTAAGATTATGAAAGCCTTTGGTTTTGGTGACAATATGGTGGGAATTACTCTCCAGATTATTTCCACCCCTAGATTCTCTATTATCGTTAATGGCTCTCCTTCTCCTCTCTTTGATTATTCGAGGGGTTTGTGGCAAGGAGATTTTATATCTCCTTTTTTGTTCATTATCATGGTGGAATCACTAGCTCACCTCATCTAGAGATTTATCAATTCTAGTTTAATGTTTGGTTTGACTACCTCCTCAAATAATCTTATGTGTTTTTATCAGTAGTTTTTTAATGATTCTCTCATGCTTGGGGAATCATCTATTAAGGAGGCCAAAGTTGTTAAATTTATCTTGTAGAGATATGAGGTTGCTTCAGGGCAAATGGCCAATTTTCCCAAGAGCATTATCTTCTTCTTTAACACTTTGGATCACAAGCACATTAAAATTGCTATGATCTTGCAGTGCCAGATAGGAGAACTTATTGCCTCTTATCTTGGTGTCCCCCTGTGCTCTAATGTTCTTGAGTCCTTTTGGAGAGGATTGATTTATAAGTTTAATTCTAAATTGGGTGATTGGAAGGGTCCTTTGTTGAGTCAAGCTAGGAAGGTGCAGCTGATTAAATCTAGCTTTCAAAATCTTCTTGTTTATGCCCTTAGATTACTTCGTATGCCTAGGAAATTTGTGGGTAAGCTGGAGGGAATTCAAAAAAAATTATTATGGTCTAGGGTTGAGGATAAGAGAAGAATTCATCTAGTTGCCTGGGATGATGTTTGCAGACCCAAAAAGGTTGGGGGCCTCAAAATTCACAAAATCAGAGAATTTAATATTGCCCTTCTTGCTAAATAACCGTGGAACCTAATTCTGGCTAAGAGTGAATGGTAAAAAAATGCTCTAAGTAAATATCTTTCTGGGATTGACCAGTTAAGGGAATTTTTATCTCCTGACTACTCTCCTCCTTCTGGGTCTGCTTTTTGGAATTATTTGTGTGATCTCCTGACTACTCTCCTCCTTCCTAATGTCAGATAATAAACAACTAATGATGCAATAAAAATAACTAACACAAAACAAGACACCTCAATGATTAGCCTAAGGAAAGATAAACATGGAAGCAAGATAAAACAAATTGAAGTTGATTATACCTTCATGTTGCTCCTTCCTTGGTTGGCCCTTTGATCCTTGAAGATTTGTGTGCTCTTTGGATGACAAGCTAAATTGGATGTGCAAACTGATATGCAAGATGGATGGAGATATGATAATGATGAGATGCTAAAAGCTATGGAGGATGAGAGCACAAATGACAATTTTGAAAGAGTTTTGATAGCAAAAGATTTGATTTCTTAAAATGAGAGAAATGAGGGGGTATTTATAGAAAAATTTGAATTCTCTAGAGAATTCAATGGTTAAGATTAATTAAACAAAGCAAAGATGAAGGGATATGGTGAGTTGAGGACTCACAAGCCCTCACATCTTGACATGTAGAATGTGAGATGGCCTAGGGTGAGATGATGTGGGAGTGAGGTGGAAGAGAGGTACATAAGGTGGAAGAAGGACAAGTACCTTGTAGGTACCTTGGGGGATGAGAAAATTCCTTGGAGGAATAAAAGTGAATTAAAATTTCACAATGATTGGAAGAATCTAGTGGATAAAAGAGGGTTTCCAAAAAGGTTGGGATTTGTCACAGGTGGGTGATGTGACAAGTCAAAGGTTCTAAAAGTCCTTGGCACATGTAAAGTGACAAGTCAAGGATTCTAGAACTTCGCATGGGGATAGGGTAGACCTTGGAAAGATAAAAGTGAATTAAAAATTCACATGGGGAAGAGAGGAGCCTTGGGTGAATTAAAAATTCACATGGGAAAGAGAGTGAAGGCCAAGAAAGGCAAGTGGAAAGGTTGACCAAAAAAGGTATGCTAAATGTGGCTAATGACTTTGATTAAAGTTGTGCAAACACGAGATTGTGATAATTAATGAGATTAGAGGCAAGTGGGAGATTATGGAGAATGTGACACTAATCTTGATTAAGTGGTGCACATCCTAATCACAGATTAATTAATTTAATCCGGATTAAAAGAGGGTTATGGAGAATGTGACAAGGAGACAAAAAAAAAGAGGAATTAAAATTAGTTTAAATCCAAAAAGGTCAAATGAATAAATTAAATAAATTGTCCTATTTATTTAATTTAGAGAAGAAAAGGTGTAAGGTAAAGTATTTAATTATTCAATTGCATACTTTAGGAACCTTAGGCAGAAAATGAAATAATGATTAAATAAATTATTTAATCACTATTAATGACATAGATGAATAGAGTAGATGATTTTGATCATATGGAAGTGATCAAATTTAGATGTCTACATTTTTTCCCTCTTCGAAGTACCGTTAGAGTAACCGTGCTTCGAAGAAAAGAAAGTGCAGATGACTCTATAAAGGAAGTAACTGGAAGATGATGCCCCAGCATGGGGAGGAGGACCTGAGCTATCCAATTAGCGGGGTAATGGATGAAGATGACCCAATCCTGGAAGGGATTGACTATGGCGGGGAAAATAGATAAATGTGAAGGGTATGCCCCTCGAGAGGGTGATGGGGAAAAAAGAGGGGTCCCAGGCGACTTCTTCATAGGAAGAAATGCGTGGTATGGTTGGAAAGAGTGAAAAAAATTAGGCAAGTTTTCCTTTTGAATGAAGTCAATCAGACAAATGGGGTGCAAATGGCGGCCTCGGGAAGGGAAGGGATTAGTCGGAGGAGAAAAAGGTTAATAAGAGGTAAAAAAATACCTTTTAAAAAGGGGAAGAGAGGGACTATGTCTCGGTACGAATAAATGGAGGGTATGGTTGGAAAGAGCACAAAAAATTAAGCAAGTTTTCCTTTTGAACGAAGTCAATCCGACTCACCGTCTGCAAATGGCGGCCCCAGGAAGGAAAACAAAACGGGTTGGAGACCTGCAGAGGGGTGGATTCACCCCACTGTAGAAGGGCGGGACCACCCCAGAAAAGGACGAGTCTGCCCTGGCATGGGGTGAGTCCGCCCTAGCATGGGGCGGGTTCGCTCTGAGGCCGGGCGGGTCCGCCCCCGCACGGGGTGAGGCGGGTCCGCCCTGATGCGGGACGGTTCTGCCCCAATGCGGGGCAAGGCGGGGCAGGTCCACCCCAGGGCTAGGCGGATCCAACTCGACATAGGGTGGGTTTGCCCCGTGGCCGAGGGTGGGTCCACCTCAGCATATGGCAGGAGATGGATGAAGGAGGAAGGGATGGGGGAAATGATGAGAGATAAGATGATGAAAGGGGATATACATATGACGATGTAAAGCGATGGATAATAAATTATGATAAGTGATGGGAGGTAAAGGTGAGCATAAATGGATTCAAGGACAAATATGATGTTGCCCCAGTCAAGCTATAAGCCAGGTTGGGCGGATGGTTGATGGAGTGTTGTTGATAAGGACATGATACATCCCAAAACAACACAAGGATAGGGAAGGATACATCCCGATGAGGATGAGGGTGAGTGTTGTTAATGAGGTAAGGATACATCCCAAAACAATATCTAGGGATAGGGAAGGATTCATCCCGATGAGAGTGTTGTTGATGAGGGAAGGAACATCCCAAAATAACACAGGGATAGGGAAGGATACATCCCGCCGATGATAAAGATGTTAGTATTGTTGATGAGGGAATGATACATCCCAAAACAACACAAAAGGCTAGGGAAAAATACATCCCAAGGATGACGATGATGATGAGGAGGATGATTGGATCAAGGCTTGTAGCAAGGCTAAGACCAAGAATGTGATTAGATTATTTGAATGGATGAGGATGGGGGAGATATGCAAGATGATGGAATGGAAAATGAAATGCAATCCTAATGCAATTTTCCATCCTTAGAGCACTGATTTTTGCTATAGCATAAGACACCGAGTGCCATGGTATGTGGAACCAAGGTGGATTAGTGTCTAATGCATAAACAAACACAACAAACAAGATGGCTATCCCAAT
This sequence comes from Sequoiadendron giganteum, assembly GCA_007115665.2. Taxonomy (NCBI): domain Eukaryota; kingdom Viridiplantae; phylum Streptophyta; class Pinopsida; order Cupressales; family Cupressaceae; genus Sequoiadendron; species Sequoiadendron giganteum. The sequence continues at coordinate 647,684,613 of CM021100.1, forward strand.
ACCCCAAAGTTACAATGACTTTGGTCGGGCTAGGTATTGAGATAACCACAAGCACAAAAGGATGCCCCAGCATAACACAAGACCTCAGGGGTCTTGGTGGGTACTACGTGGGTCAACCAAGAAGACAAAAAACAAAAGAAAAATCAAGATATGCCCCTATGTTAACTAGTCAAAACACACCATAATAGGAAAGATCATGGCAGTCATGACAAGTGATGATAGGGAGCTCAAATGATAAACAAAATGTCAAAAACATCAAAATATCACAATCAAGTTTGAAACGTCCTTTGCCATAGGATCAAAAGGATGGATGGGGTTGATGCGGTCTATTAGGAAGGATACATCCTATTGATACCAAAGATGGAGGATGGATTGGTTGATCGACATGACAGGGGATATTTGAAATTGATTGAACCGCATGATACTAATGACTTGTGTTTGTAAGCACTAGGTAAGATAAGGACATACTTGATGACATGACAAGACGATGAGACATAAGGCAACAAGATGAAAAAATGATAAGGTGACAAACAGACACACCCTAAAGACCTAGGGGTTCGAGGGTTGATCAAAGATCAGCCTTGCCTATGTGAAAGTGCAGAGCCCTTGTAATTCGATAAAAGACCATGGATAAAAGTGGAAAGAGAACAAGTGTGACCAATGATGGATGGTGAAAGACATGAAAGATACCCTAGGGGTAGACCAAATGATTTAGCCTTGCCTACATGAGAGCGTAGGGGCGACATAGTTCAATACAAGGCCAAAGAAAGACGATGGAGGATGACAAGATAGACAAAAGACAGAGCCCCGGGGACGGATCAAATGATCGACCTTGCCTACGTGAAAGTGTAGGGGAAACGTAGTTCGACACAAGACCAAAGACAAACACTGAGATGACCATGATGAGAAGACACATGAAGGATGGTGATATGATGAGCCAAGATAGGCCGTGTGGATGGGATGGTGGATATGTGTAGGATGTGGGTTATGCGAAGCTCAGGGATGGGATAGTGATCTAGATTATTAGAAGATGAATTGGGAGGATGAGAGGATGTATAGATGAATGATGAAGAGTAATAGGATAGGAGGAAGATGTAGGAAATAGATAGGAGGGACGAATTAGGATGTGAATGGCATTGGAGTGTATGGGGGTAGCCTATAGCGAGATACCAATAACAAGGGATGATGAGATAGGAGGAAAATAGAGGGAAAGGGATGGATGGATAAGAAGATACGAGGATAGGTGGATAGATGATGGATAGATGAGTGATGAAGATTGAGAGGATATTCAAAAGATGTAAGGCTAGGATAAGAGGATACAGGAATGGGGTGGATAAGGATGAAAGGACAAAAAGCACTAGTGGATGAGAGTATAGGAAGATAAGGATTTGGTAGATGGAAGGGATGACCAGATGGATAAATGGATGGGAAGGATGGGGAGATGGAGAGGATTAATTGGCCGAATGGATGGATGATGTCTCCAAGGACCCAATTGCAAATAAGGATATGCCCCCACTTTAGATATGTTATGCATGACAAGGCAAGAGGGATAGAAAGATGGGTGGATAAGGGAGTGAGATGGAATATGGAAAATAGATAGAGGTGGATAGAATGCATGGGCAACGGAAGATAGAGAAAGGTGGATCGGATGCACAGATAATGGAAGATAGAGAGAGGTGGATAAGGAATATGAGAGTGTATGGATGAGGGAAATATATGCCAAGAAGTGTCCAAATCATGTACATAGGTTTTCCCCTACATTTATCAAGATCACAAGGAAGATGGAGGGAGTGGGATAAATGGGATAGGATGGATAGGATGCGGAAGATAGGCAGATGTAGGAGATGGAAGAAAGGAAGGCGTAAGTGGATGTTGCCCCCAATCGTTAAAGGAGACTAGATGGGGAATTTATGCATGATGCTTGTTTGCCAGGTTTTCATCATGGTACTTATCCAAGGCACTTTTTTGCCAAGTTTTCACCATTGGACAAATGATTTTCTCTTTACTATTTTTTTTTTGTATTTTTCTGATTTTTTCTCTTTTTTCTCTTTGTTATTTTTTGATTTTTTGATTTTTTTTGTATTTTTTGGACTAGGATGTGGATGAAGATGGATAAAGATAGGGATATGGATATGCAAATTTGGAGGATAGTTGATAAGGAGATGGATGAAGGACTCAAGCATCAATTTCCATATGAGGTAATAAGAGCCCATGTGTAAAGTGACTAGTGGATGTTGGTACAACCTTAGTAGAAGAAATGGATTATGCAAGAGGATGAATCAAAGGGATTGGGCGGGGGAGATAGGGGGGATAGTGTATGGGGTGCTGAAAAGTGTATGGATGGAATGATAGAGTGGATGTGTGATAGGGGAAGGTGTTTTGGACCAACATTGGCACATGTGGTGGATGTGAAAAGATAGGTGGAGGAATGGATGGAGAGAGTGGCAATAATGGAGGAGTTGGGATAGTGATTTTTGGGATGTAGGGACCCAAAATAGATTTAGGAGATGGAGGAGGTGAATGATTTTGTGGAGGAATAGCAACTTTGGATGTTGTTATGGACTTTTCAATTGAAGGTATGGCACCTTTTTTCTTTGGGATCCACATGGTTTTTATTTTTTCTTTGGTGGGCCTTTGTGGCCTTTTAGATTGATTTGGATTTTGGACTTGATTTTTTTTTTCTTCAACATGTCTTTGAAGGGGACACAAGGAGATTTAGATTCATGTGGATGTTTGGATTTATACATTTTTTCTTTGGCATCCAAAGTGCATTTAGTAGCAAGGGGATAGGTGTGAGGAGATGGATGATGTGGAGCGATGGAGGTAGGGTTATAGGGATTATGTGTAGATGGAGAATGTGTAGGTATGTGCCTTTGTTGATCCTGATTAGGAGTTATGAAGGTAGGATTTTTATCTTGTGTACGAGGGAGAGGGGGTGGATGAATGAAAGGATGAATAGGATAAGATGGAGAGGGTGATTTTGGGATATAAGGACCCAAAATGGACTGTGTTTATGGAAGATGTGTGGGGTTTGATGAAGGGCTATAAGAACCCATAGTAGATGAAGGATGAGCAATGATGGATGGAGGGACATAAGGACCCAAAACGGATTGAGACGATGAGGGAGGAAGATGGATGGTTGTTTTTAGGTAATATGATGGAGGAGGGGGGATAGCGGCAAATGACTTGGTAGTACAATGGAAAGTATCTCTTGTGTCTTTAGAAGAGGATCATTTAGGATGTACGAAGGTTGTACCAACATCTTTAGAGTGCGGTTTTTGAGAGATATATCCAAGACCATGTGTCCCTAGATGTTCTTTGACTTGGATGGGCTCTAAAGTACCTTGCTCATGAAGGCCTAAACCTTTTCCTTGATAGTTCATGCTCCGTAGCATGTGATATATGGTAGGATGCTTATTCTCTTGGAAGCATGATGTGAGCACATTAGTAGGTGGAAGAGGTAGGGTGCTGCATACGCATTGTTTTACTTTTGTAAGAAGGCCACCACAGATAAGTGTAATGTGAACAAGGTGGTACAAAAGTGGCATTGGGATGGGCGATGAAGGATCATGCGATGGAGATGAGGGGGGATAGTCGCATTAGGAGGAATGAGTGATAAGGGATCAGGAGAGGAATTGGGCAGTATGATGGGATTTGGATTTATGGTAGTGGATGATAAGGGCTCATGAGATGGAGTGATTGGATCTTGAATGCAAAGGGGATCAAGGAATGGAGTGGATGAGCTAGTGTGATCTTGAGATGGGGTGGATGGGAGGATAGAATCATGACTTGGTCGAGGATAGGAATCATGAGATGGGATGGATGGAGGATTATGATCTTGGGATGTAGTGGATGGGATGGTAGGATCTTGATTTGGAGGAGGGGATATGCTTGTATGCTTTGGATCAAGCTCTTGGCATGAATCATCTTGTGGGGGATGTATGATGATGGAAGAGTGTTGGAGGGACTCCTCAATTGGGGGAGATAGGAGGATGGAGGATTCATGAAGGTCATTGGATTGAAGTTTGTGAATATTAGGACTAGGAGTAGGGGATTGGATGTCTTTAATGGATTAGGTGGATCTAGTAGTAGAAGATGGGGATTCAATGGATTCGATGGGTTTGACCGGCTCAACCGTTTGGACGGTGTCGGGAATGGTGATGGGAGGGATAGGGGTAGGATGGAGGAGGGCCTCATTACTAGTGACAATACATGATAGAGTGGGAGGGTAGGGTTTCTCTTCTGTTATGATTCCTTGGGCGACATTTGGAAGGGATGTAGGATTGGGTAGAGTGATGGGAATGGATGGAGAATCAGGGATGGATGTAGGATTAGGATTATGAATTGGTAGATTAGGATTAGACATGGGGATGGGATTGGATGGAGGACTAGAAGGAGATGGAGGATTAGATGTAGAACTAGGAGGAGATGGAGGATTATGATTAGATGAGTGGATGGGACTAGATAGAGGACTAGGAGGGGTTGGAGGACTAGGTGGGTTATGTTTACATGGAGGATTAAGATATAATGCGGTGAAAGGGAGAGTGACATAGGAGGATGTGGATGTTGGATTAGATTGGGATGGTGAGTGATAGTAGGAAGATGTAGATGAAGGATTAGAATGGGGAGATGAGGAATTAATGTGAGGGTATTGGGATGGGGGATTGTGATAGGAAGGTGTGGATGTTGGATTAGAACAAGAAGATTGAGGTGGTGAACCACCATAGGAAGAAATGTATGGTGAGTTGGCATAGAAGGATAGGGATGATGGATTAGGATAAGTGGATTGATATGGTGGATTCAGATAGGAGGAATAATGGGATGGGGGATTGTGATAGAAAGGTGTGGGTGTGGGATTAGGATGGGAAGATTGGGATGTGGGATTAAGGTAGAGGTATTGGGATTGTTGATGATGATAAGGAGAGGAGGATATGGTGGTTGGGTAGGATAGAGGTTGACAGGGAGGACATGATGAATATGTCGATGGTGAGGATGTTGGATATCCCTTGTCAAGGGTAACATAAGGACCATTATTAGATGTGGATGAAGGCATGGTGGGATAGTTTGAAGAAGTAGTGGGATTTTGGGAGGCGATTGGAGAGAGCTTGATAGCAATGATAGTGTTAAGGGAATCTATAAAACAATCTTCATGATCAATAATATTTTCATTATCATCATCAACAGAGTTAGGATTCCCCTTGACTACTATTATTGGTTGTGTGAGAGGGGGATAGAAATTTAGGATGGATACAAATTAGCAAGAAAGAATAGATGATGGGTGGAGAACTAGGATGGATTGGAAGTTCATATGGGGATTGGATGAAAGCTCAGATTGAGATTGGATGAAATCTCATATTAGAATCGGATTGGAGCTTAGATTGGGATTGGATCAGAGGATATGATAGGATAAGGTTTTTTTGGATTGGTTGATGGAAAGGGTCCTAAACCCAATTCAAAAATCACCCTAGGTGACTTAATACGTTGGTTGATCGAATTAAACTGGCTAAATCAATGATCACGGCACTGAATCTACCTTGAGATAGAAGGGGATTGATTTGGGCCAATAATGTTGACTTACAACACAAATCCACCTCAAGATAGAAGAGGATTGATTAGGTTGAAGACAATGATTGATATGTAGGATAACGATCAAACTTAACGCCTTGGTCAATTCAGGAGATAACTCCTAAAACAAGGTTTAAGGGGTTTTGTGATGAGAGATGATGATGAATGCAAATGAAAGATGCATTGTTGAAGTGATCTATTCAAAAAGTGCAAATGTTTAGGTCACACGGTAAGATGGTAGAATGGGTTTCCCAAATTGTGAAATGATCAATGGGAATGTGGTAGATGCTTGTTTAGAAAGGTTAAATGGAGGCTTGGAATTGCCAAATGGATGTTTGGATTGGTTAAATGAGTGTTTAGGATGATCAAATGGTCAAATGGAGACTCGGGGTTGTTAAACAAAGGTTTGGAATGGTCAAATGGATGAAACTATCCATTCAGGATGGCGTATCTACCCTTTTGTAGTCAAACAGTGGATCAAGAGGGTGTATCTACACTTCTGCAATGAAAAATGCTGAAATAGGGGGGTGTATCCACACTTCTACAATGAAAAATGTTGAAATAGGGGGGCGTATCCGCACTTCTGTAGTGAAAAATGCTGAAATAGGAGGGCGTATCCACACTTCTACAATGAAAAATGCTGAAACAGGGGGGCGTATTCGCACTTGTGCAGTAAAAAATGTTGAAACAGGGGGGAAAATCTGCCCCTCTGCAGTGGAAAATGTCAAAACAAGGGGGCAAGTTCACCCCTCTGTAGGAAAATAGTGACTTGGTTTGGATGATGAGATTATGGCAAGGACTTGAAATGACTCAATGAGGCTGACTTATCAAAAATTACTGGTTTTTCATAGAAAGACACTTTGAACAAGCACAATCTTATGATTAGTGTTAAGGGGTATGGCCAGCAAAGGTCTTACTCTAGGATGAACAAGGTTTCTAGGGAGCCCTCGATATATGCTCAGTATGTGAGGCACAACCATGAACACCAGTTTGTCACAAGCATGAGTCGAGAACCCCAGCGAGATACTGAAAGGCTCAGACGAACTCTTCATGTCTATCTAGGTATCACCCTAACTTCGACGTTTCACCAATTACGAAGCAACTAGATTGGGGTAAAACTTTGGCTCTCCCCCCTTTGTATACCCCGCCGGTATGCATGGTTGGGATCATCCCTTGGGGTGATGAAATCCCCAAGCAGGTCCCACTAAGAAGAAGATACTAATCATTTCCAACTACCCCCCCGGTCCATACAAAGTGCAAGCGGAAGATGAAAACAAACTAATGCCCCCTTAGTGTAGCACAAAGAAAAATAGACATAACAAGCAACAAGTATTAATTCCCCCTAATTATACTAAGTGAATAGATAAAACAGTAAGGAAAACTTTAAAATTCGAATAATAAAGGCCCTGCAAGCAAATGTTATATGTTTTTATCTTTTTTTCTTTTGTGAATTTCAGAAAAAATACTGCAAAATACCAGCAAGAAATCTAACTTCACCCACCAACAAATAGGGTTAGAGGGTTAGAACTCCAAATAGCGAAAAATAGAGGCAAAAACGAAGCTAAAATGCAACTTTTTTACATTCCCGAACTTGTTATTTAGGGAAAATCCACCCCTCTGCAGTGAAAAATGTTAAAACATAAGGGCGTATCCGCCCCTCTACAGAAGATAGTTAAAAAACATCAGAACAGGAGGGCCTATCCACACTTCTATAGTGAAAACTATCAAAAAACATCGAAATAGGAGGGCTTATCCTCATTTCTACATAAACAGTTAGAAAACGTCGAAATAGGAGGGCGTATTCGCACTTTTCTAGAAAATTGTTAGAAAAAGTTAGAACAGGAGGTTGTATACACACTTCTACAGTGAAAACTATCAGAAAACGTCAGAACAGGAGGGCGTATCTGCACTTCTACAGAAAACAGTTAGAAAACATCAGAACAGGAGGGCGTATCCGTACTTTTGCATAAAATTATTTGAAAACATCGGAACAAGAGGGCGTATCTGCACTTCTACAGTGAAAACTATTAGAAAACATCAGAACAGGAGGGCGTATCCGCACATCTATAGAAAATAGTCAGAAAACGTTAGAACAAGAGGGTGTATCTGCACTTCTATAAAAAATTGTTAGAAAACGTCGAAACAGGAGGGCGTATCCGCACTTCTATAGAAAATTGTTAGAAAACATCAGAACAGGAGGGCATATCCGCACTTCTGTAGAAAATAGTTAGAAAATATCAGAATAGGAGAGCGTATCCGCACTTCTGTAGAAAACTATTAGAAAACATCAGAACGAGAGAGCATATCCGCACTTCTGCAAAAAATATTAGAAATTTTCAGAACAGGAGGGCGTATCCGCACTTCTGCAGAAAACAGTTAGAATAATGTCGAAACAAGAGGGCGTATCCGCACTTCTGTAGAAAATTATTAGAAAACGTTGGAACAGGAAGGCATACCGGCACTTCTACAGAAAATTGTTAGAAAATGTCGGAACAGGAGGGCGTATCCGCACTTATGCAGAAAATAGTTAGAAAATGTTGGAATAGGAGGGCGTATCCGCACTTCTGTAGAAAATTGTTTGAAAACGTCAGAATAGGAGGGCATATCCGCACTTCTACAAAAAATTGTTAGAAAACATCAGAACAGAAGGGCATATTCGCACTTCTGCATAAAACAGTTAGAAAACGTCGAAATAGCAGGGCTATCGGCACTTCTGCAGTGAAAACTGTTAGAAAACGTCGGAATAGGGGGGCGTATCCACACTTCTGCAGTGAAAAATGCTAAAACGAGGGGGCGTATCCACACTTCTACAATGAAAACTGTCAAAAAATGTCAAAACAAGAGGGTGTATCCACCCCTCTATAGCGCCCAGGAGGGCAAGTCTGCCCCTCTGTGACCTGAACCTTCAAACAACTTAAACAACAACAAACGTAAAGCAAAGAGACCCACTTGTGGGTCCCACCAGGCATGCTAGAAATGTGAGATACTAAACAACTAATGATGTAATAAAAAGAACTAACACAAAAGAGGATGCCTCAATGATTAGCCTAAGGAAGGATAAACATGGAAGCAAGATAAAACAAATTGAAGTTGATTATACCTTCATGCTACTCCTTCCTTGGTTGGCCCTTTGATCCTTGAAGATTTGTGTGCTCTTTGGATGACAAGCTAAATTGGATGTGCAAACTGATATGCAAGGTGGATGGAGATATGATAATGATGAGATGTTAAAATCTATGGAGGATGAGAGCTCAAATGACAATTTTGCAAGAGTTTTGACAACAAAAAATTTGATTTCTTAAAATAAGAGAAATGACGGGGTATTTATAGAACAATTTGAATTATATAGAGAATTCAACGGTTGAGATTAATCCAACAAAGCCAAGATGAAGGGCTATGGTGAGTTGAGGACTCACAAGCCCTCGCATCTTGACATGTGGAATGTGAGATGGCCTAGGGTGAGATGATGTGAGAGTGAGGTGGAAGAAGGACAAGTACCTTGTAGGTACCTTGGGGGATGAGAAGATTCCTTGCAGGAATAAAAGTGAATTAAAAAAACACAATGATTGGAAGAATCTAGTGGATAAGAGAGGGTTTCCAGAAAGGTGGGGATTTGTCACATGTGGATGATGTGACAAGTCAAAGGTTCTAGAAGTCCTTGGCACATGTAAAGTGACAAGTCAAGCCTTCTAGAACTTTGCATGGGGATAGGGTAGACTTTGGAAAGATAAAAGTGAATTAAAAATTCACATGGGGAAGAGAGGAGCCTTAGGTGAATAAATCTGAATTAAAAATTCACATGGGAAAGAGAGTCAAGGTCAAGAAAGGCAACTGGAAAGGTTGACTAGAAAAGGTATGCTAAATGTGGCTAATAACTTTGATTAAGGTTGTGCAAACACAGGATTATGATAATTAATGAGAGATTAGAGGCAAGTGGGAGATTATGGAGAATGTGACACTAATCTTGATTACGTGGTGCACATCCTAATCACATATTAATTAATTTAATCCAGATTAAAAGAGGGTTATGGAGAATGTGACAAGGAGAGAAAAAAAAAGAGGAATTAAAAATTAGTTTTAATCCAAATAGGTCAAATGACTAAATTAAATAAATTGTCCTATTTATTTAATTTAGAGAAGAAAAGGTGTAAGGTAAAGTATTTAATTATTCAATTGCATACTTTAGGAACCTTAGGCTGAAAATGAAATAATGATTAAATAAATTATTTAATCACTATTAATGACATAGATGAATAGAGTAGATGATTTTGATCATATGGAGGTTATCAAATTTAGATGTCTACAGTTTGGTTAAACCTAATAGACTTTTGTCTAAAGGCCTCATTTGGAAATTGGGACACGGTAAAAAAAAAATTATTTGGGAAGATAGTTGACTTGGTAACAAACCCCTTAAAGACAAACCTTGCACTCAACCTTTCAAGGACATTTATGTGCGGCAGTTTGGTAGATGAGTGGCTGATTATATCAAGGGTGGTTAATGGAAAAGCTTTCTTGTGGTGGATCCATGCCTAGAGGACCTCTCTAAAGCTTTGTCCTTCATCCATATTCCTTCTATTGTTCTTGAGGATAAGATTGTTTGGAGGTCCTCCTCTAATGGTAATTTATCTATCTCCTCGACTTTTCATCTTCATACTTCCAATATTGGTCTTGCTCCTTTCTGGGCTTCCTTGTGGTCCTCTAAATTGATTCCTAATGTTAATATTTCTTCTATCTCATTTTCTAGAATAAGGTCTTCACTACTCATAATTTGGTCAAAAGAGGTTTTGTGATGCCTAATAGGTGCTTTCTTTGTGAGGAGGATGTCGAAGATTCTTTTCACTTGTTGATTGGTTGTATATTTATTACTGAAAGTTGGGGCCATGTTCTTTCCTTATGGAACCTCTATTGGGTGTTCATGTCTTTGATTGGGGAAGCTTGGTCTCAATGGGTTGGTCTCTCTTCCAATCCCATGTTACATTTTCTATGGCCTTGTTCATATTGCCTGGGGTATCTGGATTGAGTGTAATAACAGGATCTTCAAAAGTGTGGATCTTCCTACTATCTCTATGGCCTATAAAATCTGTGCTGCTATTAAGGAGAATTTTGTTTTTTTGGTCCCTTTCCAGAATGGGCCCAACATTTTTTTTATTCCTAGTGATATTTCAATTGCACATAATTGGAAGCTTCCCTGTGATATCTCACTTCCTCTTAGTAAAGGGAAGGCCTCTAGAGATGATTTTTTTAAGAAATCTCCTCTTGATAAGAGATTTTGATGGTAGGTTCATCTCTACCGTGGCGCTCCCTTTGGGGACCCATACAAACCACTATGTAGAGGCGGCTGCTACCTATCATGACCTGAAGATGGCACAAGTGAAACGGTATAGGAAAGTGTGGCTTGATGGGGACTCTCTCAACATCATTAATAGTTTGAAAAAACTTACCCCCCTGTCATGGAGTATTCAACCTTTGGTATTGGATGCTATAGAAATTATTAATTCTTTTGATGAGTTCTACATATCTCATGTTTTTAGAGAGGGAAACGATCTAGCAGATGTATTTTCTAGACTTGGTGTTAGGGGTATTAGGGAGTGGGGTGTGAGTGACCCCCTCCCTATGGAGGCTATTGCATGTGCAAATCATGATTTTCAAAATTGCCAGCGTGGATGATGAATTGTTATGGCTTGGAGCCTGCATGACTAGTATCATGTGGCTTGTCATAATGTGGAGTGATGGTGTGGTTGATCCACATCATGATTTTAGTACCTTATTGTATTTTTCGTATGGCCCAAAGTTCTAGGCTCTTTATATGTTCTTGCCATATTCTCAATGCAACATGAATTGTGGGTAATTTTGGGATTTCTCTCTCGAAGTTTCTCCTTATTGCTTGCAAGGTCTTGAAATTTTTCAACTCTGCAAATTTTTGACCCATGGGAGGAGATAGGAACCATGCGAAGCCCTTTTCTTGTGATTATGTGAGGGGAAAGGAAGAGATTTATCACATTTTAGAGAAGGGTAGGCTCCTTCCTTACATTGAAAGACTGCATGGTAACAATCCGCAGGATACAACGCAATTTGTTAAAGGATGGAATAAGGGTTTTGAAACTCAGAGGAACTCAGTTTGATGTTACTAAAGATTTCATTGCCAGTATAATGTGGCTCCATATTGATGGTAAGAATGTTTTCAGAAATAAAAAGGAGTCTAAGGCTGTGATGCAAATATTTTTCAAAGGCTTTGAGGAGCAAGATTTAAAGATGACTAAAAGCAACAGATACGAACGTGGATTACTTAAGGATCTATGGGGGGACATTGTGGAGGATCTCATGAGATACATTACCTTCAAGGGATGCTTCTCTATGGTAAATGCCTATAATTTTATGCTTCTTAACAATTTTTCGTCATAAAAAGAGAATCTATTTTCCTTTTTATCTATTAGCTTGGCTGGAAAGTGGTCTGAAGGACCATAAGAAGAACGTGAAGAACTTGATGCTGCATGTGGGGGTGTATTTTGTTAATCTTTGAATATGCTAAATATTTTTTGGTGTCCAAAATGATTACTACTCTCAAGGGTAAACAATTGAAAACAGCGGAGAAGTATGGAACTGCCTCTGAAGAGGAGCCGATTAGTAAAAAAGGGAAAAAGAGGAAAATCATTTTGGAAGAGGAGTCTATTTTTGAGGAAATCGATTATGTCTTGAACTCTCAAGCTTTTATGGAGGTGGTCTCATAGCCCTTTGATGTGGGTAAGTCTGGGAAAGGTGTGTTGAGTCTGAAAAAGAAGGGTTATGAGACTTGCAATGAAGAAATTATTGTTGATAAGTAGTCTCTGTGCCCCAAGGAAAATGTTGTTGGGGATACTTCCTCGCCGGCTCCTGGTTTGGACTCCCCACAAAAGGAGGGATCAAAGGTAGTAAGTAATAAGGAAACTACCATTAGGTCTGCCTATCAACTACATGAGATACAAGTTGCCTCTCACCTAATGGTAGTTGGTAGGCAAGGTGTTGTCGATTCTCTGGGTATGGACCTTGAAATGCAAAAGAGAGACTTGGAAATGTAGACTAAAAGGAGATTAGTTGTTGAGGAGATTGCAGACTCTATTCGCAAAATAAAATTTCCTGATGTTGTTGGAAAATGCAAGGAATTCAGAATTAACCAAGACAAGGTAACCTCCTCTCAGGAGAATGATGCTATGGGTAAGGGTGATCTTAATGTTGACCAGGAAGATATCCCTGATATTCTTGGGTTGGCTAGGGAGGTATTAATTTCTTTGTTTAAATTTTTTAAATGGTTGTTCCATGAACTTAACATGACCAATTTCAGAGTCAGGGGAGTGTCATACGAATCTGGTGAGTCCTCTATATAGAACTAGATTGATGATTTGTATGAATCTTTGAATATTTTTACTAATGAAACTCTTAGATGAAATAGAACCTTGAGGAAAGAATCCTCACTCTTGAGGATCAAATAGATAAAATGTATGCTAAGCTGGAGAAGGGTGGGCAAGGGATAAAATCTAATGTGATGCTTGAATCTATTGGAATCTCTACCCCTTATGACATGGCCAAGAAATGAAAGGGCTCTGCTTCTGGAGAGGTTATTGGTGCTGGTGGTAAGTTGTTGGAGGAAGAGGTGTCTTTGGAGAAAGTTGTTGGGGGGATGAATGTTCTGATTAGTGAGGTAAAAGAGGGTGGGCCTGGGGCCAGAACTAGGAACAAGACTAAGGTGCAGGCTAGGACTCTTGTTGTTGAGGCACCTGAAGTTATCGATGATGGCCAGAAGGATGTGGTGTGTGACATGGAAGTTGTGGATATTCTAAAGAACATGTAGTGGGGCCACTATTGGGCCTTTTTTTTGGCTTCTATTGCGCTGATGGCGTGCTGTTTTTGGTTGCTTCTTGCTTGATGTAGTTTTATTTTGCTTCAGCTATCTTTTTTTTTAAAGAGTTCCCAACCCCTTTAAAACCCATTTTTTACCTCTAATCAAAAACATGGTTTCTCTTTTCAAAATTGTAGCAATTAAGAAATTATTTTTTCTTTGACATACATGTAAGGATGTCATTGCACTTACATCCACAAGTTTAATGAAGGTGTAAAGATTTACCTCCTCCTTTGGGATGTTATCCTATGTTTGGAGATTATTTGTATTCTTCTTTGATGCTTTATCTTTTAGTGAATTCCTTCCATATAAAAAATATTTCTCTTAGCTTATTTAATTGATTAATAATTATATTCATGCTAGAAATTTGTAGTGTTGGATAATTGGTTTTCAAACTTATGATATTGTATTTGTATTTAGTTTCATATATTGCTTTAAATTATTCTAAATCATCATGAGTATTAAACCCTCAATTGTTTTGATTTTATATCCATCTATTAGTGATAAGGTCAAAATCTAGGTTTCTTTACATATTTTATTTATTCTTGAATATATTTCTACTTAACATAGGTACACCTATAATTTTTTTAATTTTTTGATCTCCTTTAATTTGCCTCTTAGATCCCCTTTAAATTATATTAGTTTTTTTATTCTTTTAGTTGCTTCAAAGTATATGTTTTTTTCCAATTTTGGTCAAACTACAAGTGGATCATAAAGGGTGATTTCAATTATATCATGGTGTATAATGAAATTAATTACACAAGAGAAGAATATAACAAAAAATATGATAGGAATGTTATATAGTACTAAAACATTAATAATTTCATATGGTATTCGAGTACATGGATCATAGGATGTTATATTAACAAAGTCCTCCAAGGTCAAGGCCTATAATAACTCGGTAGCATGAAGGGTGTGCTAGATGCATTGCGATAAATACTACTTTTCATAATTAATACATTAAAAAATTATAGAAAAAATATCTATCAAAATAAAATTATAATTGTTGCAAAAGTACAATGACCATAAATATTATGAATTCCATATAAAATCAAATAAACTATATCTTTGAGTCAACATAGAATTTCCAACAGGCAAATATTGAGAAATTTAGGATTCCTCAACTTGTTCTGTTTACTTCACAATGCTAGATCTAGTTTTTTTCTTCATCTTTTTGGTATTTCTCCTGCACAAATATGGAAAATTTAGATGATGCATCTCATTCTAAATTTTGTAAATATTGATTATTTCATACATTGAAGCACCATAGTAAGTGTTTATGAGCTAGAGAATAATTAATTTTATCATCATTTTATATTGTTATTGGATTAACTAACAAGTTTTGTTGATTTTTAGATTCATGCTCTTCTAAATAGACTTTATAAAATTTATTCTTTGGTGGAATATATAAAATTGGCTCCACCATTTTTTGTTTCATAGTGTTTAAAGAGTGTGTTGGCACCCCATTTTGTTGTGTCTCGATTATTTTTGTTCTTCTCCCATGTTGTAAATTTAATCCTATTTAAACCATTATTGATAACCGATATGAGACACCCTAAGTGTTAAGAGATAGTAAAATCCATAAAAAGTCTAGTTATGGTTGTTGATAGTGTTTTCTATGATTGTTAGAGTTGCATACTTTTGACACTTTCATGCCAAAATACTTTTTTAATCATCCATAATTCCCTTTATTCCTTGTTGGAGTGTCACAACTTCCTACACCATCATGCTACCTTATCTAAATTTGATCCAATTTTCTCTATTGGCCTATTGGAATTCCACCTCCTTGGGTACCTACCATCAAGTAGTCCCTGCAGAATATAAAATTGTCACCACTAAAGGTTGTAGGACCTAGGCCAACAAGTCATTCTATACTCCACATTCAAAAACAAATCCTTGAGATTTCAATGCAAAGGAGATTGAAATCTAGAAAAGGGAATGCTCTAGGGTAATTGAATGATAGAAAATGAGGGGTTCACCACCAAGTTTGGACTTGGAAAAGACGATGTTGGAAAACACGGAGTGATATACAAAATGACCTAGAAATGCAAATGAAACAAAACAAAAAACTATAAAATTGAAAGTGTGCACCTAGAAACTTGTAGAGACTTGGATGGAGACTCAGAATGCTGTTGATTCCAAAATTTTAGCCCACTGGGACTCATTCACCAATCTGGGTGAATCAGTTCAAGAGTGAGCTTTCTACACAGAAATAGGTTTCTTGAAAAAGGGTATACGAAAATGCCAAAATCTCAAAATTGACCAAAAATGGGACTCATTCGCCACTTGTGGAAAATCATTCTAGTTTGGATTTTCTAGAAATTGAAATTTATGATCTACACCTCTCCGTCTGCTCTTTCGGTTCCTAAACCTTAACTTTCGAGGCTATAAGTAACTTTTTATGAAGATTTTGACCTTGCAAGTAGGGAGATGACTCCAAAAAGTTTGAAACCTATTTTTCAATGATCTTTCAAGCTCCAAGACATCTAGATCTGCAATCACACAAAGAAAAAGAGAGAAAATGTTGATTTTTAGGGAATGGGAGTTTGCCTTGGTCAAACCCTGTTTAGGTAATTGAACCAAATGATGAAATAATGAAATGAAGGCATGAACATGAAATAAAGAACATGAATCATGGACAATAATACCTTGAATGATATCTTGCAGATTTGCAACTCAACATGAAATGACCATGAAGGATGTAGATCTTGATCTTTGATGATAAGAACAATGCTTGGTCTTGGATCTTCAATACTACATCACAATACTAGCTCACTAACATGCTTGATGCTTGATATACTTAACATGATGAGGTATCTTGAATTGTTGCAAAAATGGATGAAGAATCTTGCCCTTGAATGATCTTCAAAGCCATCTTAATGACCTAGGAATGCTTAACTCTTGAATGCTTGACTTGATGGCATGAATGATGTTGCACTTGGATTTCTTAGATTTCTTGGGGGTGAAATAATGATTTGGAAGTTTTTTTATATAGGCAACTGAGTCACATGACCATTAATTTGATCCCTAAGGCCGACATTGAAGAAATTTGAACTTAAAACCCACTTTTTTCTGCTCAAACCTCAAAAATAAGCCAATGGCACTCATTCACCATCCTGGGTGAATGAGTCCCACCTGGATGGGACTCATTTGCCCAGGGTGGCGAGTGGGTCCCAAATGGGTTATTTCGGGGGCTAAAATGTCAGGGAGTGCATAAATTAAATTTATATGTTGATTCTATTGGGTTTTTTTAATCAAAATATGCCTTGGGATACCCAATATAGGGTCATAAGGGCCTATTAATGATGATGTAAAGTTTATAAATGTAATAGGGCCAAAAATCCAATGTGAAAGTGTAAATAAATACACTTTACAACACTAAACTAAGGCAAAATTGAGTCTATTTAGCTCAGAAGGGCCCTAAATCCCATGTGAATGTGTAAAACACATTACAACACTAGATTAGGTCCACCTGATTTACAAGCCTCCCAAATTTAACGTGAAGATGCAAATAAATACATTAAATTAGGACATAGTTAAGTTAATTTAGCTTAAAATGGGCTCAAGACCTAATGTGGATGTGTAAAACACCTCACAACACTAGATCAAGGTTACATCAAGTTTAATTTATCATTAATTATTCCCAAATCAAGTAAGGACATGATTTTCTATGCTACACTTATCCCTGACTTTAGTGAGAGGATGAACTTGCTTCAAACTCACACTAAAGTAGACATTCAAGAGGGGTCCAATCGTACTAATGTGGATGACAAAGGATGAAAAAGATTAAAGGCGGTGGCCAAGCCCCCACGATCTAAGGCCCTAAGTCAAACTAACATGAGCACAAAAGGACACACATGAGGTGAAATATTTGTAGCAGAATAAGATACACAAACATGTAATGTCAATAATTAAAAGGAAGAGAACACGGATCAAGCTTCAAATGTTTGTCCAAAGTGATGTGGATCAAATCTAGGTTGTTTGTCCAGAAATGCACACTTACTCTGAGCCAATGGAACCCTTAGTTTTCTGCTGGGTGAGAGATCCTAAAAAGGTGAGAAACATGCACTCATGGGTGGTACACTCTCACACATGCAAGTGGTTATGGGGAAATCCATGCCTCAGATTAGGCTTCCCACATAACCATACCAAAATTATACCTCCTGATACCTTTAATAAGGTGCCACATGAAATTGATTTTTTAGCTTCACGAGACCAACGAAACTTCATATGCTTAGAGCTCATGAACAAACATGATTGCTCCATAGGCATGCAAACTATGTTATGCAAGGTGCCCATATAATCAAAATTATAAATGCAAAATAGTGTAAGGAATGTCCAAAGGGATTTTGCTTAATTCATGAAAGGTCTATTTTTAGGGAACACCATACTTAATATTTCCAAAAGAGGACAAGTCAAAGAAGTATCATGCTCTTGGAGGAAATCAAGCCCAATGACACCACAAAGAAAAATGACGTATTGCAAGAAGAAACAAAATCACATAGTGAAACACAAGTGTCGATGTATGCCCCACTTTCAAGTGGTTGCTAACACCCTTATTGTCAGAAATTTCTTTAAAGTAGAAGAAGAAATGAGAGCATATTCAAAAAATTGTAGACTAGAAAATTGTCACTACTAAAGGTTGTAGGACCTAGGGAAACAAGTCTTTCTATACTCCACATTCGAGAACAAATCCTTGATATATCAATGCAAAGGAGATTGAAATCTAGAAAAGGGAATGTTCTAGGGTAATTGAATGATAGGAAATTAGGGGTTCACCACCAAGTTTGCACTTGGAAAAGAGGATGTTGGAAAATATAGCATGATATGAAGAATGACCTAGAAATGCAAATGAAACAAAACAAAAAGCTATAAAACTTATTTAAGTGTGCAATTGGAAAATTGTAGAGACTTGGATGGAGACTAGGAATGCTACTAATTCTAAAAAAATTTCCCACTAGGACTCATTCACCAATCTGGGTGAATTAGTTCTATATTGGCATTTCTACACAAGGACAAATTTTTCAAAAAAGGGTATCCAAAAATTGCCAAAATCTCAAAATTGACCAAAAATAGCACTCATTCACCACTTGTGGCGAATGAGTCTAGTTTGGATTTTGTATAAATTCAAAGTTCTGATTTGCACCTCTTAGTTTTCTCTTTCTATTCCTCCAAGTTTTTGGATCCAAAACCCTGATTTTTTGGGTTGTAAGTGACTTTTTGTGAAAATTTTTGTTGATTGTTAGGGAATGGGGGTTTTCCTTGGTCAAACCCTGTTTAGGTAATTAAACCAAATGATGAAATAATGAAATGAAGGCATGAACATGAAACACAGAACATGAATCATGCACAATAATACCTTGAATGATATCTTGTAGATTTGCAACTCAACATGAAATGGCCATGAAGGATGTAGATCTTGATCTTTGATGATAAGAACAATGCTTGGTCTTGGATCTTCAATGCTAGATCACAACACTAGCTCGTTAACATGCTTGATGCTTGATATACTTGACATGATGAGGGATCTTGAATTGTTACAACAATGGATGAAAAATCTTGCCCTTGAGTGATCCTAAAAGCTATCTTGATGAACTGGGAATGCTAAACTCTTGAATGCATGACTTGATGACATGAATGATGTTGCTTGGATTTATTAGATTTCTTGGGGGTGAAAAATTGATCTGGAAGCTTGTTTATATAGGAAAGCCACTCACATGACCGTTAATTTGATCCCCAAGGTTGACATTGAAGAAATTTGAACTTAAAACCCACTTTTTCCCAATCAAACCTTAGAAATAAGCCAAATGGGACTCATTCTTTATCCTAGGAAAATGGGTCCCATAGGGGCTATTTTTGGGGCTAAATTGTTGGGGAGTACATAAATTAAGTTTATATGTTGATTTTGTCAGGTTTTTCTATCAAAATATGCCTTGGGATGCATAGGGGCCTATTAATGATGATGTAAAGGTTATAAATGCAATAGGGCCCAAAATCCAATGTGAAAGAGTAAATAAATATAGTTTACAACACTAAATTGAGGTAAAACTGAGTCTATTTAGCTTAGAAGGGCCTTAAATCCCATGTGAATTTGTAAAACACATTACAACACTAGACTAGGTCCACTTGATTTACAAGACTCCCAAATTTAATGTGAAGATGCAAATAAATACATTAAATTAGGACAAAGTTAAGTTATTTTTCTTAAAATGGGCCCAAGACCTAATCTGGAAGTGTAAAACACCTCACAACACTATATCAAGGTGACATGAAGTCCAATTTATCATTAATTATTCCCAAATCAAGCAGGGACATGATTTTCTATGCTACAATCCTAAACCCCGAATCTCGAAAATTTTCACTACAATTCCTAAATCAATTTCATTCTTTAGAATTCACTCCATTTTCATTCCTCAACCAATTGAGTTTTGATGGGCAAGGTCGTTGATGTAAAAACTCACATCATTTAATTCTTTATTTATCGAACCGGGTGTGTCTCATAGCAGTATGTGATAAGGGGGATTCCACAAGTTGGGGTTTTGCTCTCTAAACAACGACTATGATTTTAGTCAATCTCCTTTGGGAGCTCTCAGGAGCTCTCAAGAGTGCTTCGAGAATAGAATGTGGTAACTTAATCTCTAATGATGGATCTATTTATTGGTTAACTAATACTTATTTAAACCGATTCTAATCCTAATGACTAAGCTTAGATGTTACTTGACTCAACTAGAATTTGTTCATTGGGAATTTTATAAACTAAATTAAATTAATGCTAAGTCTAAATACATAATTTAAAGTTGTTGAAAAAGAAATCTATTTACATTTACTAATAATAAACTTGATTCTAGGAAAGAAATGAAGCTAATTATGTTGCAAAAACTCAAACACTAATTCTAGAAAGTGATAACACCTAATCCCAAGAACACTTCCAACTTAGCTTCGGCTCTATCCTTTCATTAATCATGATTGTCAATTTTGGTACAACTACGTGTGTTTGTAAATGAATACTTAATGAAATCCCTAGTAAATGATTTAATTCCTAATCCACATAAATATTTTAAACAACCTAAATCATAACAAACTAATCTGAGTAAATACCATTACTGATCATTGATGAACAAGAATTAAATTGCAAATTTGAAACCAATTATGAAAAAACAAAATTAACTGAACTAAATAACAGTGACAAAGGATCACCTCCTTTGGTTGAGTAGGCCCTTCTCTTCCTCTAGTGGGTCCTTAACATGGTAGTTTAGATCAACCTTCTCTTTTCATTCAAATTGGCCAAAATTGGCGAGTAACACAAAAGTACTGAGTACTAGAAAGTTACAATTTCCAGCAAAATATCGACTAACTTTAATCAAATCTAAGGATGGATATATATAGGAATATCCCTCATTTTTGAATTCAAACTACTAGTGCTAGCCGCCAATTATAGAGTGCAAAGGAAAATGAAACTCTATCTCCAAACTATAAAGAGAATCTCGCATTATTCCAACTATAGCAGCTGTTCCAGAATCGGCAAAGAGAGCCAATCCAGAATTATAGCAGTTCGGGATCTTTCGAGAGCCTTCAAGAGTGTGATTATAGAAATGATGTTAAACAAAGAGTCCAACAGATACAACTCAATAGTCAGCATTGAAGTTCCTACATGAAATCCTCAAAGATATATTGCATTCATGAAACAAATGTTTCAATTTGCACAACGATATCATTATTAACACAACTAAAAGAAGCACCTTTAATGTACAACATCACATCTAATATCTCCTTCAATTAGTCACATATAATATAAAACAAGCAAACGTTAAAAATATTATCTACCGCCATAGTAGTTAATTAATATTATAATAAAGCCTTTTGCACATATAAACAGGTTAATAAAAATAGTATTCTTGAGCACTCATCAAGTTCCTTGTCATGCCCAATCCTAATCTCTGATGTCTTGGTGTTTTTATGAATTGTATGTAGGCTCTAATAGTTCAAAAATCTTGTAATTTTCATGTTAAACCCTACCTACTCTCCAGGATTTCCCAAAATGAATTTAATGAGTTATAAAAGGTAAAAAAATACAAAAAGCCCTTTCCTAACCAATAATCACTACTCATTTTGGAGAAGATTCACAAGAATTTTTTTAGTGATAAAGAAGAAAATTACATTGATCACCATTAGTGTATCTAAAATTCCTAACAACCACTAGATTTGATTCATTAACACCCATTAAATATATTTTAATCAAAATGTAATGGATATATATGAATAAATAAATGAAAACATGACACCCTAATTAGTATAATGCTTAAGATTTCACAACCTGATGTTTTTATATCATATCCAAGTTATAGTTGTAGTAGATTTTGGGTGCTTCTCCATGCCTTGTAATTAAAAATATAGGGCACCATAGATAAAGGAAAATAATTCCATATCTATGAGGAACATTCACCCATGCTTCAATGGCACATTAGGGAATATTTTCAATGTGTTTTGTGGCATGATTTTAGGAAAATGACACCAAAGGAATATTGGAATTATCTACAATTGTATAAATTATGAATATTTGCATTCATTAAAAATATGGCATCTCCCTCTATGGGTAATAAGGATCCAAGAGTATTTATTTTGATGGAGGATGAGAGAATGGAGAAAAAAGGGAGTATATTCAAGATTAAAACATACACAACAAAACCCTATGGTTCATGGTTTCTAGATTTGAGAATAACATTTTAATACTTTAAGGATTTGGGTTTATCTTAAATTTGTCATATATCACTTGTAAGATGTGTATATTGAGTGATTATGGATAGAATAAACCTCGAGTGAGTGTCTTCATGCATGTAATGTATATTTTTGGATATGTATTGATTTGTTGGTTGGCTAGATAACTATAAAATATTCACTATGATTTTATGATATACTTATATTAGAAAAATAAAGGAAATGTATAGGTATTCTCATGGATTATTAATTGGACTCATTTAATATTCTATAAATATCTATTACTTTTTCAAATTTATGTGTAGATCATAGCTTTCTTGTGCATTTTCAAGTTTTTATGAACTTATAGACTCTTCTTCCCATTTAGATAAAGGCACCAATCTTCTACTAGCTCCTACCTCCCCACCATCCAAAGACACTCAAAATAATGTCATATAAACTTCTTTTCAATTTTATTTATTTTAGTGTGTTCTCACTACCATGTTTGAATGCATACAAGAAGTATTAATGGATATCATTAATCACATTCTAGACATGTATATGGTACAATGATATCAAATTTACACAATCCATATCGTTTAATTAAAATAATTTTTGTAATAGATTGCATGAGAGTTTTTTGCATCAACGTTTCAGATCACACTCTATGATCCATGATCAGGATGAAAGAGCTAAAGGATCACATTTTATATATGGTATTTCTCTTAATCTAATTAAGTGCTTGACCTTGAGTATTCTACACCAACATATTGGCACAAAGTGACATCTAAGATAGGGTGCATTATGCAATTTGGTATGGTTTGTATAACGGTTGTGTTTATTTTTTATAATGATGTTTATTGTATCACCTTGGGGTAAACCCCCTTGGTTTAGTAAAGCTAGAACTGAAGGGGGTCCTACCCACCTTAGTAATTTTCCCTCAGTTTCCCAACCTAAACATAGGTTTTGTGGTATTCTTCCCAAGGTTGACACCCCTACTGCTTGGGATACTATCCAACCTTAAGGATTTGACACCTGCAACTCAAATCACTAACACAATGTAAATAAACTAAGTATATCCTCTCTAGTTAAAAGTAATTCCCATGATATCTTGTATATTCAAAATTATGATATACATACGGGTATGTGCAGGATCATGATGGGCCAAAAAGTGGCGATATCTAAGTGATATGATGGCCCATGTGGTTGACGATTTTTTTTAACCCAATATTGATGAAACGAAAAGGGGTTTTAAAGGAGATTCTCAGATTTCCGCCAATATAAATTATGCTTTACTTTGAATTTAATAAATAATTATTATTCATTTTCTATTTGAATTACGACTAAAGTCTTGATTGATTGTTTGATTGAAAAACATCTATAATTTTCAAATGGTATCACATTTTTTGAATCCAAAACATGAGTCACATTCTAGGCTTCACATACTATAGGATTAAAAAAAAAAAAATGAATTTCATGAATTTTTGACCAATTTAAGGTGGTTAGACATAGGATTTTTTATATTTTTTAAAATTTGTAATAAAAAAATCATAATTAATTATTTACATGGAAAAAAATTACAAACAAATATTCATCACATCTAGACATGAGTCCCCTACTTATATCTAAAATCTTATAAAAAAATATTATCATTTTATTGTGGTTAGGGTGGTCAGACAGACACCTACTTCTTATTTTTTCCCTGAAATTTAAGTACTACTGCATTGAAATTTCAAATTTTCACCAAATAGATTTTTTATTTTTTTAAATAAACCTAGTAGTTTAAAAACTACATTCTATTTTCTATAGATTCTATTCTTACATATTTTTGAAATAATATAGATAGCTTATTCAAATTTTTACGTCAAGTTGCCTAACTCTGATTTTCTGAATTTTATTGCCACTTAAGGGCTTGTTTTTTCCATGATGATCCTGCACATATCCATACATCTATTATTAGTACTATTCACTAAGTTTATTGGGTATAAAACACATACTTATAATGGGTAGTTGTCACCTTAAGAATTTTTTAGGGGAGAAAACCTAGAAAGAATAGCTCACCTATCACTATATATTTAGTAGGATGACTATTATTTGAAGAAATATGAAAAATTATAAATTCTTATATCTATAAAATTATTTATATTTTTTATTAGTCCTACATTAAGAATACGTATTCAATTATTATGTTACTAATTATGCTAGTGATTCTATTAATAGGAGTCTACTTTAGGCTATGTATTCAAAACATAGTGTAGCTGATATCACATGGATGGATAAATACTTAAAAAATCAACCTTCTATGGATATTTAATCAAAGTTTGAATACAAAAGTAGCTCCAAAATAATCAACATGGCTCAAAAGATTATTGGAAGAGTTTTACCTAAGTACTACTAAAAATTTAACTTTATTATATGATAATCAAATCTGTTCAATCTTCACAAAGATTAATATTTCCATAAATAAAGTACATTAAAGTTCATGAGAAGTTTATTCAAGTAAAATATTTCTATCATCATATTGCTCTCCTATTCTATTAGATTGATTATCAAACAACATATATTCTATGATGAAGAAGAATCAGGTTGGAATGCCAATAATCAAATACTATTTTTTGTAGTACCAAATTATCCAAATTTAGTATAGTTCTTGGTCTTAAGGAGTTGTCATTGAGGGAGGTTGTACATGAAAATGACACCTCCTACCAAGGCTAACATCTTGATACAAGACCTCAGAGGCAGACACAATACCTCTAGGTATTATATGTAAGACTTATTAGCATTTTTTATTATTTAAGTCATTTAGGCACATGTTGTAATTCTTTAACTTGCAAAATAATTATATTATAAGAACTATAGACACTATGTAATGAACCTAAAGGAGGCTAGTTTTGAGAAGTCATAAGATCCAATAATTTTTTTATAACACCTCATTAAACATCATTTTTAAAACAATGGGATTGTAAATAATGATAAAATGATCTTCGTGTGGTCCAAAATGTATGGTCTCTATTTTGGCATGTATTTTGTGTCTTCATTTATCTCTTTCAAAGAATATATACATTACTAAGGTATTTCAAGTTTTCTTTTATAAAAATTATCATATTATGATCTTTATTAACATTTAGGGGGAGTATTAGAACATAATGTTATTATAGGTCATACCATTATAACATTTATATATTATTTAGTATAAAGTTATAAAATATTACAATTTTCTTATGATTTATAAAGCATATACCATTTAGTAATTAATAATTTAATTAACTAGATTATTTATTTTTTAAGCGAAAGGCATAGAGCCTATATATATATTAATATTAGAATATGTAGATACAAAATTTCCAAGAGAGGCAAGAGGTTCAAAAAGATTATTAAATGAATGCAGCGCCTATAAGAATTCAATTACCTATATACCTAGCTAAACTTCCATTTTTATAATTTATATGTAGCCCTATACAAAAATTCTCCTGCTAATATTCCATAAACTTTCCTATCCCCATCTACCACCTTAATTTATATACCCTTATTACATAACAAAAATCATTTAGGAATAAAAAACTTAGCCCCCTTTGCAAATACACTGGACTGAATTCCCGCCTTGCTCTTATTGAATTTCCATTTGAATTGTATTTGCAACAATGGCCTATGACTAAACTGTTATGTTGATATCTAGGACTTGATGCACAACTCTATTTCCTCTATGAATTAGCAGCATGGTAGAAACTTGAAGACCTTGAGGGTAGTCATGATTTTTCATGAAAGAGATTGCATGATACTTCCTCTTAAATGTGTCAACTTCATCCCTCCCAAATTCAAAATGATATTTGTTGAGAGCATGATACATATAGGTGGAAGAGTCTCTGAGAATCGACATCTTCATCCCTTCATATGCCTCGACATATCTCTTTTTATGAGGAATATAATGTCTAGGAAAGAGGCCCCCAATGAAGCCCTCTCCTAAAGTAAAATCATACTATTGGATACTCTTCAGTAGTACATTGTCTTCTAAATAGATCCCTATAATGAACTTATTTGAAATTATTTGAACTATTTTTAGATTTTTCACTAGATCAAGCAAATTGGAGAGAAATATTGACAAATTATTTCTTAGGAAAATGACCCTCTAAGAACAAGTGTGCAAGATTTCATCCCTAATAATTAACTTGATAGAATTCAAAAAAGGACAAGTTACCTTGAAGACATGTTGCAACTAATCCTTTTCAATGCAACCAAAGAAAGGAAATTCCCACAACTTCACTGCAATTGGAACCCTATAATTTCTAGTTTAGTACTCCATTGAAAAATTGAAATAACAAATGGAAAAATTCTTGATGTAAATGAAACCTTTGATTCCCTATCGAAGATGATAAGAATTCCCATGTGACTGAAGAACAAGGTTGCTTTTGAACACCCAACTGCTCAAAATCTTGAAAAACACACTTTCACCCAATAAACAATCCCAAGAGACTTCGAAATACTTTACCAGTGCTCCACTTTCATCCTGAACATGAAACTTTTTTCATAGAAACAACTGAGCTCAATGAAAAATGTGATTAATTTGAGAAGAGCATCGAATAAATAAACTCAATAAACTCTCTCGTAATCCCAATTTCCAAACATTGTTGCTGGAAATGATAATTTGCACAAGGAGGAATACTTCAAATCTTTTTACAATGCTAAATCATGGTAGGTCCATCCTTTCTCATTAATTATTTAGCTCCATAAAAGAATATCTTACCACCTCTCTACATTGAGATTACCGAGTAATAATGCCTAAGAATATTTAGTACCTTAATCTACATCCACAAAGCAAATGTTAGATATTAAAATTTTCACTTGCAGGGGCACTTGCATCCTTTGAATTAGATCAAGTATAGGCCTCTAGGCTTCCCATGTGTGGAGATAAGTATAATGCATTGGGTATAAGGATTGGCAAGTTATACTTGCTATCTCCATTCTAAATTTAGCTTTGTACTGATATAATAGAGGTCAAACATTACACCATGAGATTTATCACCTCTTTTTAATTAGTATTCATTTTCCACAATGGCACTGTACTTTGTCAAGTGTTGTAAAAGCAACCCATGCATTCAAATGCTTATATATTTTGTATGACAAATACTAGCTTTAACACTTTTAATTCACAACATGATAAGGAAACTTATGCTCAAAGCATTCAATTTTAATAAGACCCCCAAAATTTATTGAATGCCACTTATGTATGAATCAGGTCAGTAACTATTATGTTGGAATTACTTTAAGCTAATAATAATTGAAGAGCCAATATGAACAGTTTTGTGTAGCCTTAACATCAGAACCATACTTCCCAGTCTTAGAATATTTTGTTTGTACTTTCTAATTTTATTATTTCTTCTAAATCAGGAAAGGATTTTAGTTTATCATCATTTTCCATTATAATTACCTCTTTTTTCTGGCACGCCATATTTGCTAAATAATCTGCAAGCTTGTTTTCTTCATGATACGTATGCAAAATCTGCTAAAGTTCAAACTCGTCCATTAATTTCCATACCTTTTGTAATATATACCTTAGGTGCCAATTACGACATTGCCTTTCCTTGCAAATTTTTACAATTACTAATGAATCTCCTTCAATATGAATCTTATTGATTTGGAGGAGTCTTGCCAGCTACAATTCATAAAAAATAGCCATTGATTCTACCATATTATTTTTTCATGGTGGTATATCAATTGATCTAGCTACCTTCAATTTTCCCAAAGTGTCTCTAATGCAAACTCTTGTCACTGAAGTACCTAGATTCCCTTTGGATGCACCATCAAAATTGAGTTTATAAAATCTTATCATTGGTGGTTTCCATTTGATTGAACTTCTATCCACCTTCAACTTATGGTTGCTTTAGAGTTGAAGACATGCACTTTTAAATTTTTAGCATTTATCTTTTGTCCTGAAAACTCAAAATACTTATCCAAACCTCTTTTTATTTGCTTGGATTTAGCAATATTCACCTTTCCATATAACAAGGTATCATCTGAAAAAATATTATGTGTGACTGAAAAACTATTTTGAGGTATGTTTATCCCTTGCCATAAGCCTTGATTGTGCTTCTCTTTTATTGTCTTGCTCAAATCTTCCACCATAATTATAAAAAGAAAAGGAGAAAGAGGGTCACCTTGCCTTACACCTTGTGTGGCTCTAAAAACCCTGAAGGATAACCATTTATTATTATAGAGAAAAATGCTCCTGATAAGCAAGATAAAATACATTTTCACCACTTGTCTGAAAACCCAAATTTGTTCAAAACTTTCAATAGGAAATTCCAATTAGCCCTATCGTATGCTTTCATCATGTCTAATTTTACAGCAACTAATTGTAGATGATTGGTTTTAAAAGAATGGAGAACCCCATGTGCTACCAAATCCCCTTCTATTGTTTCTCTACCTAGAACAAAACCACCTTACTCTTACGAGATGATTTATGGAGTTAGATGTTGCAAACTCTAACAAATTGCCTTTGTGAAAATTTTGTAAAACCTGTTACAAAGTGAAATAGATCTAAACTCTACAAAGATTTTTGTCTCTTTTGTCTTGGGCAATAGAGTAATATTTGTAACATTAAAGTGCTTCAATACTTTCCATATTTCCTTCATTCCTCTAAGGTTAAGAGAAAATCAAATCCCATGACATCCCAACATTTTAGAAAAAACAAGGGGGTGAAATCATCTAGTCCTGGGGCCTTATCTGGTGCAAGTGAAAATACCACCTTTCTCAATTATTCTAATGTAAAAGGCTTCACTAAATCAACATTGTCTTTTTCGGAGATAAGGCTTAGTATTGTTGCCAACAACTCATGATCATCTTGCTTTACTTGTGTAGAAGAAGGCTTAAGAGGAGCAAACAGATATTTAAAGAACTTTACTCCTTCCTGAATTTAGTTTGCACTTGTCAACTGCCTAACTATTTTTATATCCTGAATTGAAAAGATGGTTTTTCTACTCTTTTTAGTTGGGTTGATGCATGAAAAAACTGTGTTGTGATCTCCTTCTCTCAACCATAATTCTCTTGATTGTTTACGCCAATAGATTTCCTCTCTTTTCCCCAGTTCTTTCAAAATCAATTGCAATTTTTTTGTTTTAGATGTATTAGAATCCATTATGCTCTAAAATATATGCTCATGAACTTTTGCTAGCTATTTTTCTACTTCCTCTTTTTGTTCAAAAACATTTTTGAAAACTTACATATTCCAATTTTTGATCTACCCCTTAATGTATTGCAATTTCTTGAAGAGTTGAAACATATTAGTGCCCCTTTGGTATGGTGCACTCACCCACCATTTGTTGGCAAGAGACATTGAAAATATCATTTGGTGTTTTCATTGATGGAAACCCTAATCTGTGATTGGATCTGCACATCGTCATTCGATCGTACCCACAGTTAGATTGAAAGTAGTTAAGGAAGAATAGAGCATCGGACATTTTTGTGTTCATCAATTCCCATGAATATTTTATGTTATAATTGTGTGTTTTGTATCTTAGGGAATGATGTCTGGTATATGATCTCTATTTCTATTGAATCTTAGTGCATCGTATTGATCCGTATGCGAATTAGAAGATTTGGTTCATCAATTTCATGTTTATCAATGCATGGAAGCTGACTCGGTGAATATAACATATCGTGAATGTTTGAGATGTAATTTTTTAAGTACTTTTGTATTCATGCATGTTGATTTTGATCATTGCTATGCTATAGCCGACTTTGGTTGGTGCACATTAAGGATTACTCATGTTTTGGGCCAACAGTTGTAAATATTTTTGTGTTCTATTGATGCCGACATATTGCGATTAAATTATTGGTTGTAGATATATATAAGAGACCATTAATATCATTTTGAGGTGTGTATGAAGTGTGTTGATGTGAATTGTAAATCAGAGTAGTGAGATCTAGGTAGTGTGCCTGAATGCAAGTGCATTCCCCATATTGTAAACTTCATTTAAGTATACTTAGATCATATTGTGGATTATCCATCCACCATGGTGTTTCCCCTAATAGGGTTTCCATGTAAAAATTCTTGTGTTATGGTTTTGTGGTTGTTTATTTCCAGTTCATGCATATTTCTTTTGAATGAGTTTTTTAACTGCTTGAAGGATAAGATCAATAAATTTACAAATTGTAGAACACTGATTCACCCCCCCTCTCAGTGTTGCTTGATTCCAACAATTTGTATTAGAGCTAGTTCCTCAGAAGAATTCTAACAACTTGGGGAGATCTTGGAAAGTGTTTCAATGGATTCAAGCAGTCTTCAAGAACAACTTTTGGTGGCCCTAGATGATCTTGACTAGTCAAAAATCTGAAAACTAGGAATTACAAGAAAGTTTTGAGAATGCTAAAAAATTCATTCAATCGTTAAAAGACAAAATCAATAAGCCCAGAGAGAAGAGGAAGGAGCTATGTGATCAGATTAAGCAGAAGGATGGTAAAAGCATTGAAGATGAGCAACTGAGTCAAGTCTTGAAGGAAAATATAGAAGAATGTGAAAAGCTTACAAGAGATAATATTTTCCTAAAGCATGAGATGGAATCGATCATGATGAGGATGGCTAAGGAGATTGAAGACAAAAATAAGAATGAAGAGAACCTAGCATAGTACTTGAAAGAAAAATCTGAAGTATGCAACCGATTGGACAATGAACTAAAACAATCTAAAAACAATGAGAAAGTGTTGGAAAAACATATTGATGATCTCAAAAATGAACTTTCTACTACAAATGAGTACAAGGAGAAGTTCAAATCTAGCTCATCCATGCTTGATGAACTGATTCAAAGTCAGAGGACTCATGGTGACAAGAGAGGTCTTGGATATGAGGAATGAGAAAGTTCAAAATATGGACAAAGAAAATCTAGACAAAGGAATTCTAGACAAAAGAGATTCAGGCAAGAAAATAAGATGAATAATGTTGGAAGGTATCCAATAAGGCAACCTAATACTTAAATTTTTAATGGATAATATTTCAGTTGCAATAAATTTGGACACATGGCTACTCAATGTAGAAGCGGGATGAATTCAAGTGGTCCATCATTCTCAAGTCAATGCTTTAATTGCAATAAGTTTGGTCATAAGTCAAATGAATGTAGAAATATGATGAACAACTTTCATAGAGATTTCAGATGCTATACATGTAATATACTTGGCCATACTGCTAACCAGTGTAGATCAAGAGAAAATTAGTGGAACAACTAGTTTGGACAAAGAAATGTTGTGTTATAACTGCAAAAAATTTGGTCACATTGCTAGATTCTATTGGAATAGAAAAGGTCTGATAAATCAAAGGAGAAACATGCAGAAGGATGTTAAGGGAAAAGGAAAAGTCACTATAGATATGATCAGGAAGTAAATGCAGAAGAAATGGGTGAAGAAAAGTCCCTCTAGTGAAGGAAATGTGCCCACACCAGAATTTGCTTCTGATAATACCTTCAGGAAATAGTTTAAAGTCTTTGGCCTAGGGGGAGCTATCAAGAAAATCTCTTAACCCCCTACCGGTAACTGACACCGAGAATTGGATAAGTTCAGTAAATGCATAGATACACTACAGATGTTAAATCTATTAGAGAGAGTATCATATAGTATTGGAGGTCTACAAAAGAATTATCTATCACAGCGCATGGATATAGGGTAACCGAACGAGTTAGGGTAAAGCAATTTATTGTGACAAAAAGGGTTAAGTGTGCAAGTGATAAAAGGTCATTTTTATCTTTCATTTGTCACTTTGCAAATTCAAGTAACATCTTTTCAAGTCTGTCGAGACAAACTCATTAGGTGCATTTTTGTCTGTTCGATATAGAAGATATTAGGGCATATATTCACGCAAACGTTGAAGAGTTGGGAAGCTCGTAGCTACTGAATTTGTAGAAAAATCATATAATTGGAGAGGACTTGTGTGTCAAACTAGAATTCAAAACCCTAGAAGAGAAGAAATTTACACATATTGTTAAATTTCTTGTGCTTGATGAGAGCAAATGGGTCTAGTATATCTTGCGCCGAGTTCATGATGAATTCATGTGGTTGAGTATACCCTTCAAGATTACAAAGGAGGCTATATAAGTAATGTTACAGGTTTAAAATCCTCCGGTGGATTTCTGATTTTGAAGTTTGTAAAGAATCAAATTGTCACTGATGCAACAGGTTCAAAATACGATAGAAGAGCCATGAAAATTGAAGATATCATTGATGTAGATGTTAGATTCGCATCTATGGTCATTAGTTACAGGATATATCACTCAAGTCAGGACAATTTCATGTCTGGTACAACCATTTATGCAACCTATCAAATGGTAAAGGAGAATGTAGACTATGATCTTTGTGAATTTCTTAGGAGTCAGTTGATGGAAAATATTGTTAAGATAAAAAAAGGACAAGAAAAATTCCTTTAAGTATGGAAATTTGTTGTTGTGTTTGTCCTTCTATTTGATGAGTGAAGTTCCAGGTGTTGGGAAAGTACATTGGCAAGGTGGTCAGCCTATAGCTATTCAAATTAGAGAAATGTTGTATGGAATTGGAAATATTCAAACTAGAAAAACTGCAATTTGGGGATACTTCAAGAACTTTCAAAATATGATGCATGCTAGAGAAAGAATTCCTACTTCTATTGTGGAGAAGTATAAGGATACACTTTTTTTATGGTAGATATTGATCAAATGCATGATGGAAGCCGTTGATCCTAGAATAGTCTGGATCATGCCGATGGGTTATGAAGTTGAGGAGAACATTTTGGAAATATATGCACAACATCTACTGAACAAGCCTCTAGATCTGGTAGAAGAGAGGTTTGGAACTTATGTAGAAAAGAATATATAGTGCACAATGAACTAAGGAAACCTGTGATAGATAAGAGAGTGAGAAAAGAAGTGGAAAAATTTATGGAAAGTATGGGCATACCTGCAGAAAAGATAAGACAAGCCAGAAAAAGGAGAGAATAAGCTAAAGCAAAAAAATAGCAAGCAAGAACTGAATCTGCTAGTCCAACAACATCCTCTTCCTGAACTAGGTTAACAAGGAGCTCTGCATCCCTATCAGCCCCTGCAACAAATCCAATTCTTGTTCAAACTCAAGTGAAGACATCTGGTAAGGAAGGAAAAAGAAAGAAGGATAAAACAAAAGATTTTATGTGGCAGTCTATGAGGATGAAGAGACTGATTCTGATGAAGGAGTTAGAGAAATAAATCATATGAGCACCCAAACAACAAAGGTTACTAAAATAAATCCCTCTGGTGGAGAAGAAAAAGCAAAGAAGAAGGAAAAATTTGACAAATCAAGTATGTCAGTAGAAGAAGTTGAGAAAGATTTGGTTAAAGATGAAAATCTTAAACTGCTTTACAAATGGTATTAAACCTATAATAAATCTGGCCAAAGAACTCTTGAGGAGGGTGCAATAAAGTATTTGAATATTTTCAATAAAGTTCTTGTTGAAATAATACCTAGTTTACCTAAAAGCATGTATGAGATCTTGGAAATGAGAAGAGTAAATGCTAGATCAAAAGAAGAGGAAATGAGAGAAAGAATTCTTGTTGAGTTATGTCCAGTGGTATCTATGGAAGATATGATGGAAATATTGAATAAAGATAAAAAGGAATTCAAGAGAAAAAAAAGAGTGAATAAGTTGATGATTGGTCAGACTAAAGAAGTTGTTGAAGAAACTGAGAAAATTTTGAGAAATGTTTTGTAAAGTAATAGAATTGATGTTGTCGCTAAAGAAGTGAATGTTGAAGATATTGTATCTGATCTAGTGAATGAAGAGTTAAATGATGATATAGTTGAACATACTCAGATTTCTCCTATTGTGGATAGTAAAAAAATACCTATGGAGATTGATGCTCCTGAAATTGTTTCAGTTGAGAAAGTGGAGATCCCTGAAGATAAGCCAGAATGTGCAGCTGAGAAAACATTGGTTGAAGAAAAGAAAATTGATATAAAAGAAGTTCCAGTGGAAGCAAGAGACACTGATAAGGTAGTGAATAAATTTTTGGTAGAACAAAAGGAAGAATTTGATCCTGAATTGGTTAAAGGTCCTATTGACCTATCCACTCTGTCCCCAATTCAGAAAATGAAGTTTGCTTCATTTACCCAGGTGAAGGTTATATAAGAATTGTTGAAGTCTTACATTGAGGATAGTGAACTCTTAAATCTTCCATCTAGAGTTCTGAAGAAGATAATTCCCACTCATGTCAAATATCCTTCTGGTTCCTCCTCTAGTGAATTGGGAAACCTTATAAATTCTATAAGTACTCATTTTGAGTCTCTTGAGAAGTCAACCATGGTTAAAGTTCAGAAGGAATTTGATGCCAAAAGGTTTAATAGTTTGAAAGCAATGATAGCTAAAGATAAAACTTTGTTAGCCACATATGTGAAGAATATTTAGATTGCTCTATTTGAAGGTGGAAAGATCTATAAAGCAATTTTGTCTTTGTCAAAATTTACTGAGAGCAATGAAAACAAGGTTAAGGATCTTGAAAAATAGTTAGATGTT
Organism: Sequoiadendron giganteum; assembly: GCA_007115665.2. Lineage (NCBI taxonomy): Eukaryota > Viridiplantae > Streptophyta > Pinopsida > Cupressales > Cupressaceae > Sequoiadendron > Sequoiadendron giganteum. Next base: position 647,719,244 of record CM021100.1, read on the forward strand.
ATTTCTGAAGCTTTTGATTCTTTAGTTGGTGGTGTTCAAAAGAAAAAAGGTCAGGTGATATCACTGCTTGACAAGATAAGCAACTTGAAGCATGAAAATGACAAAATTGTGGAAAGAGCATGTGGTTTTAGAAGCCTAATTGCAAAGATTTAAATTATGTTAAGTGCATTAAATGAAGCTGAAGATGCTATGGCAGTTAGTGATCCAATGAATCTTGAGTCTACAGAGACATAATCCTACTTAATTTGTAGTCACATAACAATTTTGGAGAGTCTCAAAAGGGTCTGGGACACAAATTTGAGCATGTTGAAGAAAGATTTTGTAGATGTTTTCAAGCTTGTGTAAGTTGTGCTTGTACAGTATGAAGATTTTTTTTATTTTTGGTATGCGTGTTCCCCAATTTTTCCATTGATGTCAAAGGCAGAGAGTAGTAGAGTGAAAAATCCATAGTCATCTTAGGGGGAGAGTTTCATTTTTGAAAATTTGAAGAATGGCAGTATTATTGATGTTGGTACTGATCCAACACTTAGTCATTTTTCACTAAGTGTTTCCATCAATGCCAAAGGTGGAGATTGTTGGCAAGAGACACTATGAAAATCATTTGGTGTTTTCAATGATGGAAACCCTAGTACATGATTGGATCTGCATGTCATCAGAATGATCGTACTGATAGTCAGATTGAAGGCAGTTAAGGAAGAATAGAGCATCCGACAGTTTTGTGTTCATCGATTCCCATGAAGATTTTTTGTTATTATTTTGTGTTGCATATCTTAGGGAATGTTTTCTAATATACGATGTCTGTTACTATTGAATCTTAGTGCCTCACATTGATCCGTATGCAAATTAGAAGATCTGGTTGGTCAATTTCTTGTTTATCAATGCACGGAAGCCGACTTGGTAAATATAACATATCGTGTATGTTTGAGATGTAATTTATTATGTAATTTTGTGTCCATACATGTTGATGTCGATCATTTCTATGATATAGCCAACTTTGGTTGGTGCGCATTAAGGATTACTCATGTTTTGGGCTGAAAGTTGTAAATATTTTTGTGTTCTATTTATGTCAACATATTGCGATTAAACTCTTGGTCGTAGATATATATAAGATATCATTCATATCATTTTGAGGTGTGTATGAAGTTTGTTGATGCAAATTACAAATCAGAGCAGTGGGTTCTAGGCAGTGTGCCTGAATGCAAGTGCATTCCCCATATTCTAAACTTCATTTGAGTATACTCAGATAGTATTGTGGATTGGCCATCCATTGTGGTTTTTCCCCTCATAGGGTTTCCACATAAAAATTCATGTGTTATGGTGTTGTGTTTTTTATTTTAAGTTCATGTATATTTCTTTTGAATGAATGTTTTAAATGCTTGAAGGATAAGATCAATAAAGTTAGGAATTACAAAACACTGATTCACCCCCCCTCTCAGTGCTGCTTGATTCCAACACCATTGTCTAAGAAAGAGTAAGAAAAGTGGATGTTTGAACCACATATTCTCAAATTGGAAGTAATTCTTATGTTGTGGGGTCATATTCCCATTCATTATCAATAACAAAATTTCATAGTGATCCGAGCATACAAATGGCTAAATTTGTGAAGATAAAATAAAAGACTGTAAAACCCAATTTGGATTAAGCAAGAATCTATCTAAATCACATATATTTGTGAGAAATCTCTTCTCTTATTAGTCCATGTGAAACTACATTTCTCTAGCAGCACATCCCTCAATGCATTATTTATAATAAAGCTCTCAAAATCTTCCATTTTTTTCTGAGGTAGACAAATACCTCCATGTTTCTCATTAAGAGATTATAGCATTAAAATCCCATTTCATTACCACCTTTCCATTCCCCAAATTTTGAATAATATTTGTTAGATTATCCCACAATATTTTTTTGTTTTGAGTGGCCATTGGACCATAAGCATTAATACCCTAAAACTTAAGTCAACATACTCTACTTTTGTTAATTACCAATTATTATCCCATTCCACATCTTCTAATTCCACTAACTTCAAATTCTATAATGTAATTAACCCTCTTGATGCCCCTATGTTGGGAAATGAAGAGACTTCCATTTTCCCCGTTTCATTACTGTCGCTTCATAGGAATCTATTGAAAACTTTGACTCTTGTAGCACTACCACATCTTCCCCACAAGACTCAATTTGATGCTTGATGTGGACTCTCTTGTCAAGGGCATTAATTCCTCTGTCATTCCATGAAATTATCCTCATTGTATATGAGGAGAGAAGCATGCTCCCCTTAGCCTCTTGATAACTGATCACTTTTTGTCTAATGGAGCTTGCATCCCTACCTCAATTTCCTCTTGTTGTTTATCTTCTTTAGAATTTCGACCTCTTTTACCTAGTGATTTATTAATAGGCAGTTGATGAAGTGACATTTATTTTATAGATAAGGTTTCACAATAATCAAGCTCAAACACCATAACTTCATCCATTTCCATCTTATCATCCACACATATCTCAGATAGTCGATCTTCCTTAGGGAAAGTTGGAAAGTGATCATCCTCTACAATTGCTTCTTCTTTGAGGATTTCATCTGTAATCTCATCAAATAAATCAGAACCAATTGATGAAAGTAACTTTTGGGTAGTACCTCTAGCTGAGAAGGAGAAACCTGTTGTCCTAAACTTAGATCTTTTGAACTACGTTCTCTTATAATAGTTAAGAGATCTCCCTTCTCATGATTATCATTCCTCATAAATAAGGAATCATGTGTGACCAGATTAAATGGCTTCTTTCCCCATGTAGTGCATGAAATTTGGATTGGAAACCCATTGAACATGAATTGATAAACTAATGCTTCTAATTGATCAACTGAAAATGTTGCTTTAGATGTCAAACACACCAAACCTCCCTTGCTACCACCACCTTTGGTATGTTGACATACTTTCCAGATCCGATCATTTATCTACAAAGAAAATGAGAGCCTTTCACTTTGACCATGCTTAAATTTCCAATGTCTGTAATAGCTTGATGCTCTGAAAGTACTTTTTTTTTTTCAAGGTTCCCATTTACTTTATAATCTACAAGTGATATTTCTTTCTTTTCAACATTCCCCTTTGTTGTATCTCTTGAAACATCTTTCTTTATTCAATTATTAGTCACTCCTAATAAAACTTTACTATTTGGATATTGCAAACAACTTTCTTTCTTTTAGAAATCAGTAATATTAGGGCATACAACTTTAAAATGCTCCATAGAATGACACATACTCCATGTATTTTTTTAGATTTCTACTGTAATCTCTTGAATCCATGTGCTAAACTTAGAGTTTATATGAATTTGGTTAGGGAAAGGCTTTGTGGAATCAAAAAATATGCAAACCCTAATAGGTTATGTGGGATTATCATAAAAATCCTTGTCATACTAGAGAAAAATACCAATATGATTCGCCAATATTTCTATCAATTTAAGTTCTCTATACTCCAAAGGCAAATATTTTAAGTGAACCCATGCTAGAACAAATTGAACATAAATTGATTTGCATTAAAGTTGGGAATCTAGGGATTCATGCATAGTCCAGATCCTCGTATATCTAAGATTTCACTTTGTAAACAACATCTCTCTGATAATTTGAATGAAAAAGCACAACAAAAATTCCCTCCTTTTTTATCTAAGTAGAAAAAATTTGAAACCCCTTCCTACTCATTAAATAAAAAATCTTTCAGTGTATGTATATCTAGAATAAGATTCCAAAACTTATAGATTAGGGCACAATGACAAAGATCCTGAATTTGATCTTGAACCAAGTCCTCTAATAATGTGACATTGACAATAGTCTTTCTTTCCAATCGATTTTGGATTTTGAGGGTTGGCTACTTCACAAATTCATGTGAAGAAATGACTTGACTTTTCCCTTGCAAATTTTCCTTTTCACCATCCCCTATAGCCTTTTTTTTGTTCTTTTTCTTATAGGACTTTTTTCTTTTTCTTGTGGGATTTTATTGCCCTTGCCTAATTTTGTGATTTTTGTTTTTTTACCCAGACCTTCCCAACTTTAAGATGCTTCTTAGGTTGAGCCAGTTGATTCCCAAATCCATTGTTATCTAGTTTTGCATGTTGTAGAGAGGTGTTTGAAATGTCTTTATGATTATGACTCTCCATATTTGCAAACTATAACTAGGACTTTTGTTTCTCTTGCCCTCGAAAATTTATGTTTGCATGTTGATCTTGGGTAAAAATGTTGCCATGATATGTTGATCTACTTTTGGTTTCCTCTTTGGATTAAAGGGCTCTCTTGAATGATTTGATATGTTGACTACATGAGGAGTATTTTTCTCCTTGAGTAACATTTTGCTCTAAAAACCTAGCCCTTGCACTTTCCTTTCTTTGATTAAGAATCTAGTCAACTTCACTTTCTCTATACAAGCGATTTAGAGACCTCGGATTTTCTTCACATTGTTTTCCTTGGAAATCTTCCCTAGGTATGTATGATCTATCATTTTTATATAAATAAAAAACAATATATTTTTTCCTATTCAAATGCCAACTACAGTGAAATGGAACCCAATTTGGTCTTTTGAAATGATACATGACAACAAGAACCCCTTTTCTTGCATGATACCATTTTCTATTTCATGTGGGGCCCTATGCAGAATGAACCTATCTTATGTAACCATTATTTCCAGAACAAGGAAGATTCATGTTCCTTTCTGAAAATTGGTCGGTGAGCATCCATTGTCACTCAGCCATGATTCCTTCCATAGTGTGACTAATACCTTTTCATGTATTTTGTCACCCATTCTATATTAAAGGAGCTTCTCTCTCATATTTCAAAGAATTCAGTGATTTTTATTATTATGCACATGAAGTATTCTTGACCATGTGGAAGTTAAGATAGATGGATTTCCCTAGGTTCAATCTACTGATTTATAGGCATAAATGTAATTGTTTTACAATAGAATGATGTTTTATGGGTTTTTACATGGGGAAGTTTTCCTCATGTATTTTTTGATAGTGTGTTAAATTTTTGCATCTTGTAATTATAATTTCATTTATTTTATATTTTATTTGTAATGACCAGTACCCTAAAATCTCAATTTGTAGCTTTCCTTTTGTTGGAGAAGAAGAGATAGATGTTGGAATTCTTTGAGACACACATTGATACATGTTTCTTTGAAAAGTTTCTACTTTTTATAGGTCCCTTTGTTTAAATTATATTGTTTTTGAAAAGGATTTCATTATTTCATAATTAGATAATTATTATTTCTTGGGAAAAGTAATGGTTGCTTGTATTTTGTTGGATATTTATTTTTATTTTTATTAGATTTAGATCTATATTAGTGTTTTCTTTTTTTTTAATTTTATAAAATAACTTTTAAAACTAAGAGATATTCTAATACTCACCAAAAATCACAAAAAACCCAAGCGTAGATATTGCATTTAGATCATATAATTTTGTTTAAAATTGATATAATTTTAATTAAGTAACATTTAATTTCAAAAAACATAAAATATAGTGTAGATTTTCTTCTACATACATAAGAACAAAGGATATAGATAAATCAAAATCCCTTGTAGCATCATGAGGAACCTAACCAAATATCAATAACTTTAATCATTCAACAAGTAAAAATAGTTCAACTATCTCAACAAAAAATAAAATGATCAAAAAAAGCACCAAAAAATTTATTTAGATCTTAATTTTTTCTTACTCAAGATTTATGCTCAATGCATCCAAGAATGAAGGAAGATTTACTTGAAGCAATGTTGAGTGAGTTCAAAGATAACTAAATAATACAAGATATAAGACCACTACAAAATAAGAAGAGGTCCTAAGTGAAATATAGTAGGCTAAAACTGAAGACATGTGAGGGAAGGGGTCTATGAAATGAAACTCACTTTTTTGGAAGATTTGATAGAGCTATAAGAATGAAGGATAAACACCTTCCATATCTTTATATTAAATACAATAAATAAAATTTGAGCTAGTGACGCTTTTAGGTACATAAGAATAACTATAACAACCCCTTAAAAATTTGCTTAACCACACAAAAATCCACCTCATCACATAAAAAAAATAGTTTTCCACCTATAGATCATCCCTCAAGAAGTGACTGAACATTTTAGTGCAAATCCAAATCAACACAATAACTTCATTTCCATATATGATGTAGTTCTTTTACCTAAAGAGTGATAAATCATATTTACCACTACAACTAGCTATCTTTTTCTATAAGAGTAGGAGTATTTAATTTAATGCCACTACCAAGGGTGAAATGTATGTGTTTTTATAGGTCAAGTACTCATTCATATCATGCTTGGTTTAATTTTAGACTACACACATACTTCTTGTATGATAGATTGTCTAGAATGCCTTGTGGGTTGGCTCCAACTATAGAAAGTGAAAAATTTGACACATTAAGAGGATAGAAGAGGCATCCAATCTCTTACCCAACATGCATCATAGTTAAGTTAAACGCTTACATCATCCACCTCTACCATCTATACTAGGCTATTACATCACCATAATTAGTATCTATTTTCTTTATAGATGAGTCTTGCCCTCTCCCCATATCAAAATGGTGAACTATTATGTCTCTTACATAGTAATTGAAACCTAAGAAATAGGGGTGTCTACTCTACCTATCAGGAGATGGAACACACACAAAGGGGGGTGCCCTATTTCTCTCTATTTCATTCAAGGAAACTCTAGAGATCTCAATCCAATGGTCTAAGTGAGATAAGAAATCTACTATAAGGTCTCTTACGGTGTGATTAAAGGTAAAAATAAGGTTCACCACCAAGAAAAGGATTGGAAAGAAGAAGATGTTGAACTGTAGGATAAAAATGGGATTAGTAGGGATGGTCCTTTCCTATTCTACCTAGGTCATTCAAATATGTCCTAAGAACCCTAATAGGATTGACTATCAACCTCTCAATGTGAGTCAATACACAATTAGGAGGACTTAGGAGGTGGTGTTCTATTAGATTAAGGGGTTCACCACCAAGCAAATGCTTGGAAACAACAATGTTTGAAAACACAGTGTGATATGAAAAATACTTAAAATTAGCAAAATGAAGCTTCTTAATATTGAAAATGAACAACTCCAAGTTAGGTTATGCATACTTGGGAAGCCTGGAGATGCCAAGAGGATTCTGGAAATGCAAACAGATGACTAAAAAATTCCCTGGAGGACTAAGATGCCTTTACTCCTATCTCAGTCTCGTTGCTATTTTTTGAGGCAAACATAAAATCTTCGGATAACGGAACATAATTCTGAAAAATCACTGAAATATTCCACCTGGAGGACTAAGAAACCTTTACTCTCATCTTCTAGTCCTAATCTAAATTTCTAAAAAGTGTGAATGTGGTCTTGAGCTCCCAGATCTACAATTGCTTCTCCTTGAATCTTCGGTTCTAGAACAACCGGATCTGACCTGTAGGTGAGTTTTTGTGCAGATGACAAGTTTTTAATGAAACTTTGTAACTTTGAAAACTTTTCACTCCAAGTGATCTTCAAGCCTACAACCTATATTTGCGAACACAAATGGATAAGAGGGGAAAACTTGATGATTGTTAGTGAATGGGGGTTTACCTTGGTCAAACCCCTTGTTGGTAATTAAACCTTGATATGAAATAGAAATGATGAAATAAATAGTGAATGCGAAACGTGCAATGCTACAACTCACCAAACCCTTGTAAGTGCTACAAACTTGTGTGTAATGGCTACAAAATATGGATCTTGAAATGCTTGATAAATATGGATCTAAAATGCTTACTTAGATCAAAACCCTACATCACAAATGTTAGCACAACACACATGATGCAAGAACAATCTTTGACATGATGCTTGAAACTGGATGGTGGCTCCAATTTCTTGACGAATTTATCTTGAATTCACTTGATCTCATGAATTTTCTTTAAGAATAAATGCTCAAGTTGCTAGGATAATCTTTTGAATACTTAGGATGAAAATGAATGAATAAACCTTGTATTTATACTTGTCTATGCTTAATATCCTGAAATTATATCACACCAAGCTGACATATGAATTCAAAGATTAAAGGAGGTAAAATCTTGCCAGGATTTGAAATTAAATCCCAAAAATGACTCAAGGAGGACTAAGACGCCCTAGGTGGCATCTTAGTCCCAAGTGATGAAACTTCGGGCAAAGACACCAAAACGGGGCCCAAAATAGATGCCTCAAAATTTGGGTCCCAAGACCTTGGGGGGACAAAGAAGCCCTTAGTGACATCTTAGTCCCATTCAAAAATTAGGAACACACCAATCATACTCATTAGGGAATCATATATTCTTCAGAGAATGTCAGTATTTACTAGAAAATATATCATTCATAGGGCTTGTGGAAATAAAATAGGGCCAATTAAGCCATAATGAAGGATAAATAAAGAAAGACAAGCCCAAACAAGTGTGAAAATGCAAGGGTGTGCATTTTACTACACTACATTTATCCCCCACTTTAGTGAGAGGATGAACTTACCTCAAACTCACACTAAAGTAGCCAACCACACAATCAAGAGGGGTTCAAATGTACAAATCTTAGTAAGATAGGATAACAACGATCAAGAGGGTGGCCAAGCCTTTAGGATCATGATCTCATGGCATACCAACATAGGCACAAAGGAACACACGTATGAATGATATATGAAGCCAAAATTAGATCGCAAACATACACCATCAAAGACAAGAAAAAGTAAAAAGGAAGAGAAACTGAAATAAATCAAACTTTGACTAGTTGTCCAACGTGGTGGACCGGGTCTAGGCTTGAAGAGGGTTCACAAGTAGAACACACTGTCCACTATGCAAACAAAGGCGCATGCTCATGAGGGCTAGTGGGAACTAGTTGTCCACTAGGTGAGCCCCAAGAGTTCTATATCAATGTCATACCCCATGACAATGATAAGGACAAAGAGGAAAAGGTAATCTTCACACGGGCTAGTGAAGCTAGGTGTTCACTGGGTGAGCCCCATGGGGTCCATATCAAAGCCATGGCTCCATGACATTAATAGGGACAAAAGGAAAATCCAGCAGAATAAGAAAGAGAGATGATTCTCAAAGGGATTTTGTTTAGTTCATGTGAGGTCTTACTCTTAGTAGACATCATTCCTAATGTCTTCAAAAGAGGACCAGTCAAAGGATAAAAGATTCACCACTTAGGGAATTTAGTGTGTCACATTACCACTAAGGGGAATAATATGTTGAGATAGGTCACACTTTTGAAGGACATTACTCCCAATGTCACGACAAAGAAGAAAACACATCATATGAAGAAAGAAAATCACATCAAGGAACATGGAAAAGAAAATGCAAGTGAAATCAAGTTGAAATAATGCCAATATATTCCCCCACTTTAAATAAATTGCTAACACCATGCTATGAGAAACTACTTTAAAGTAGACAAATATAGAAAAGAAAACAGAAAAGATCGTTGCCCCCAGAACACATAAGGGATCTATGGATCAACATGGAAGAGATATAGGGTGTCTCAATGCCTTGGGTCATCCCCAGAAGGAAGACAAAAGACAAAAGTTAAAAGAAAATAAAAGTATTTTGGGTCAACATAGAAGAGACATAGGGTGTCTCAACGTCTTGCATCATCCCCAAAAGGAAGACACAAAACAAAAAGCGAAAAGATAAATGAAAAGAAAAAATCTTACGACATAGAGAAGAATGACGGTACAAATAGAGGAATTCACAAAGAGAGAGAGAGAGAAACATCAAAAATAACATCACAAGGGATCATGATATGCACATGAAAATGGAAGAAAAATAAAAAGAAAAAGACTAGTAAGGCATAGGCAAGTCAACCTAAAGTAGGTTATCCACCTCCTAGTCTCAATTTGCATAAGTGAAAGGTAGATAATGGACCAAAGGGACAAAAACAAATGTCTGACTAGGACAAGGCCATTGACTTCTTGTCCCCACTGAGTGCAAGAAAAAAATGGATCGACTAGATAGGTGATGAGAAGGGTTATGTAATGGTGATAATTGAGAAATTCTACAACGATTACATTACAAGAGGGGTCTCATATTAAGGGACTATGTCTAACATGTTAAGTCTTTTAAGGATATGTTGGAATGTATGACACTCATCAGTATTATGCATGAGAGTCCTATTATAGGCACAATGTTTATTATTTTTTGGATGCTTGATTCTAGTGGGAGGTGGTAGGGTAATCCATCCTGAGTTAGTAAGTTCTTTGAGATTTATTTCAATGTTTGTGGGTTTGTGTGAGAATGGAAAGTCTTTGAATTTATAACAGTTTTTTCTTTTGTTAAATTCTCTAAGTTCTTCAAGTGAAGGTTTAGGAGAGCAGTCGAAGATAAACTATTCATCTTTGATAAATACTAATTCTTCAAAGTAGAGGAGAGTATTCATAGCAAGACGTGTATCATAGATCACCATATCATCACTACGAAGCATTAACTATTATCTAGGTGTTTTTGCATTATGAGGGGGATATTGATATCCTAACCCTTTTGTGTTTTCATCAGTTAGAACCTGCTCCAATAGTTGGTGAATTTCATGTTCACTTGTCATATCGCGTCCTTGTTTATTCAAGATTGTTAATCCTTTGCCATATTTTTGTTCAAGGTTAATTAGAGTGTTTGTTACTTTGTGATCATAATATGGTTGAATGTTTTATTGTCTAGAGGAACTAGATTCCCCTATTATAGGGAACTTAGGTTCAACATTTGCTTTAGTTTTAGGATGTAAGTAACCAAACATGTCAAGAGGTGGTATTGTATGGGGATTTGGTGGTTTCATGGATGGATAGAAGGATGCATTAGCTTTGAGGTTATCAATATAATTTTTTAGGAACTTATTCATGCTATCGTCATCTTCTCCAATGATGTCAACATCACGCTGAGGACATGCATTAGGATTATTACAAAAGGCACAATTTGAGACATCTACTAAGGATTTCAAGGACATCCACAACTTTTGAAGCACATATCCATCATGCAAAATTAAGAAAATGCACTTTAAAATGAAAGAAATTGGAATATCATAAATTCTAGAAACTAAAACATCAAATTGAAAGAAGACCACAAAAACACAGAACAACAATTTCAAACCCTAAACATTGGAGAGTCAAATTCAATAGGGACTAAGACGTCAATTGTAAGGGCATTTTATTCCACCTAATGAGATCTAGTAGTTTCAGAGGTTGAAATAGGAAGCAAACAGTAGGGAGATGATTCTGAGCAGAAAAAGTTGAGAGGGACTAAGATGCCAGTAAGGGCATTTTAGTTCCAGTAGAGGTTTTTTTGAGAGAAATAGCAAGATTTGGCTTGAAAACAACTTTCTTAGATTGCCTATATAGAGACCTGATGTTTGGAAATATAAAATAATGCAAATCAAAGCAAATAAAATCAATGATGAACAAGAAATTGAATGCAAGATGTGAAATGCAGTTTTTTCAATTTTCAATACAAGAATAATGCTTCTAAATGTAATTAAGAGGATGAAAAATGCACTTTTTAGTTTTTCTATGAAATGTAATGATGCAAGAAAGGAAAATATCAACCTAATGCACTTTCACTAATGCAAAGATAGGAAACCCTAAATACAATTTCACTAATGCAAGATGTAAGAAATCCTAGATGCTAAATGCAATAAATGCAATCTAAATCTAGGACTCTAAAGGACTCCAAAATAGAAAAGGAAGAGTGCTCAAAAAAATTCAATTTCACCAGAACCATAAGATAAAAAATAGGATAAGGAGGGATGGTCCTTTCCTATTCTACCTAGGTCATTCAAATATGTCCTAAGAAACCTAAGAGGATTGAGTATCAACCTCTCAAGGTGAGTCAATACACAACTGCGAGGACTTAGGAGGGGGTGTTCTATCAGATTAAGGGATTCACCACCAAGCAAATGCTTGGAAACAATAATGTTTGAAAACATAGTGTGATTTGTCAAATAATTAAAATAAGCAAAATGAAGCTTCTTAATATTGAAAATGAACAACTCCAACTTAAGGTATGTGTACTTGGGAAGCCTAGAGATTCCAAGAGGATTTTGGAAATTCAAAAATACTACTAAAAAATGCCTTGGAGTACTAAGACACCTTTACTCCCATCTTAGTCCTATTGTTGTTTTTCAGAGCAAACACATAATCTTCAGATAATGGAACAAAATCTTGAAAAATCACTGAAAGATTCCAACTGGAGAAATAAGACACTTTTACTCCCATTTTAGTCCCGATCTAAATTTTTGAAAAGTGTGAATGTGGTCTTGAGCTCCCAAATCTGCAATTGATTTTCCTCGGATCTTTGGTTTTGGAACATTTGGATCTGACCTATATGTGAGTTTCCATGAAGATGATAACTTTATAATACAACTTTGCACTCCAAGTGATCTTCAAGTCTACAACCTAGATCTTCAAACACAAATGGACAAGAGGGAAAAACTTGATGATTGTTAGTAAATGGGGGTTTTCCTTGGTCAAACCCCTTGTTGGTAATTAAACCTTTAAATAAAATAGAAATTATGAAGGAAATGGTTAATGAACAACATGCAATGCTACAACTCACTAAACCCTTGTAAGTGTTGCAAATTGTGTGTAACGGCTGCAATGGATATGGATCTTGAAATGCTTGTTTAGATTAAAACCCTACATCACAAATGTTATCACAACAACCAAAATGATGCAAGAACAATCTTTGATATGATGCTTGAAACTGATGATGGCTCTAATCGCTTGATGAATTTCTCTTGAATGCACTTCATCTCATGAATTTTCTTTTAGAATGAATTCTAAAGTTGCTAGGATGATCTCATGAATTATTAGGATGAAAATGAATGAATGAACCTTGTATTTATACTTGTCTATGCTTAATATCCAAAAATTATTTCACACCAAGCTGACATATGAATTCAAAGAATAAAGGAGGTAAAATTCGGCCAAGATTTGAAATTAAATACCAAAAATGACTCAAGGAGGACTAAGACGCCCTAAGTGGCATCTTAGTCCCAAGTGATGAAAATTGGGGCACATACACCAAAAAAGGTCCCAAAATAGATGCCTCAAAATTAGGGTCCCAGGACCTCAGGGGGACAAAGATGCCCTTAGTGGCATCTTAGTCCCATCCAGAAATTAGGCACACGCCAATAAGAGTCATAAGGAATCAAATATGCTTCGGAGAATGTTATGATTTCCTAGAAAAATATGTCATTCATAGGGCCAATTAAGCCATAAAGAAGGATAAATAAAGCAAGGTAGGCCCAAACAAGTGTGAAAATACAAGGGTATGCATTTTACTACACTACAAATGTAAATGATATACAACCTAAGATATGAAACTAAAAATCAGAATAATGAACTGAGAAAGAACAAAGTGGCACCTAGAAAACTAAAGATGCTTGAAACAAGGTCTACACTCTTGAAAATCTAACTTTTAATGCACACTGGGACTCATACACCGGTAGGGGTGATTTAGTCCTAGTTTATGGTTTCTTGTTGAATCTAGAATCTGTAACTGGTAAACCAAAATCTATAGAAAATGCTTGAAATTTAGTATACAAGGACTCATATGCTAGAAGTGGCGATTTAGTCCCAATATCAGAGTTGATCTAAAATTATAGAATCCTCTAGTGATCTGCTATAGCTTCTCTCTTTCTAAATATTTGAGTCTAATTCTTTGAAAACCGAACTATAGATGACTTTTTATGATCTTGCAAGATAGATGACAAGTTTGACAATTTCTCATCTTTGAAAACTTTCCCCAAACTTTCTCTTCAATGGATCTTCAACCTAAGTCTGAAAATCACACATCAAAGAGAGGGGAAAATGTTGTTTTGTTAGTGGATAGGTGTTTTCCTTGGTCAAACCTTGTTTTGGTAATCAAACCTTGAAATGAAATCAAATAGAAGGAAGGAATGATGAACGAACAAATATGTTATATTGCAACTCACCAAACCCTTGTAATAAATGATGTAAACTTGTATGAAATGGCTAGCATGAATGTAGATCTTTGACTCTTGTTTGAATGTTGTAGATCTTGACTTGAATGCTTGGATCTTGACATGATGCTTGAATCTTGAATGTATCTCTACAACACTAGATAATCAGCTCTTGAACGCTCTTGATCTCACAAAATTTCTACAAGAATTCTTGCATAAAGCTTCTAGAAGAAAATATATGAAATGACCTTGTATTTATACTTGTTTATGCCAATTTTTTAGAAATTACAAGACTACAAGCTGACATCAAATCTAGGAGAATAAAATCTTTCCAAGAATTTGAATTTAAAATAGGTCCAAGCTAAGTAGGACTCATACGCTAGTTGGGGTGTATGAGTCCTAGTAGGCTAAGCTTGGGACACAAATTTTAAGAAATTTTAAGTTCTATGCAAAATTCAGGTTTAGGCCCTGAAACCTAGGTGGGACCCCTATGCCCAAGGTGGCGTATGAGTTCCAAGTCACTAAATATGGGCTATACAAACAAAAAACATGAAATTATTATTGATTATTTGATATGTATCAATATTTTCCTCATAAAGATGCATTAAATAAGGCTTGCGGATGTAAAATAGGACCAAATAAGGCATAAAGAAGCCCAATATTAGTCTAGGGAGGTCCCAAGTAAGTGTTAAAATGTAAAGGGATACATTTTTATACACTATAGTAATATCTTAAGGGAATTATTTAATGTAGGATAGAGGGGAATATATCTTTCTCATAGTGGAATAACTCTACTACTACTATATGAATGAAATATTTTCCTAGATACATAAAGTGATATAGATATATTTTATTAAAAACATCCATGGCCAACTATGTTTATGGTCTCTAAGTGATGGTTTTAGGTGTTATTTGTCTAATGCTTATTGTTGATGCCAAAAATTGGAAAGGTAACAAACTTATTTCACAAACTCAGTTAAAGGGGGGACCTATTGCACTAAATTGAGTGACCACCAGATTTTAAAGAAGCGGACTCTTCTATAACTAGGGTTTTGAATGGGAAAAGGAAGCAGATATAAATGAAAAGGATCTAACTAGGTGATGCGCCAAGGTTCCAAGGTTTAGATATAGGGCATGATAGATCTATCTTGCAGATATGATCTAAGGGACCGTTCAACAATTTGTTATGCTCGAAATAACAACCATTAAAGGGAAAAGACCTAAATAGTTTATTTCATGACATAAAATAATTTGCACAAAGCTATACTGGAAAGAAAGAGTCAAAGACATGGTTCTAAATCAACATTCTATTCAAATCATTGAAGTTGCAAACAAACTATTTCAGAAACAACACAGTATAGAGTTATCAATAGTTAAGATACAAAAAGGAAAAATTACAAGGGTATAGTCTATGAGTCTTTTAAAATTATCAAACAAAAAAATGCTTGATGTCTTCTTGATCCTTCTATAGATATTTTGAACTAGCAATAATCAACTCTATAATTGCTACTTTAACTGCTTACTAACTACCTGGTAAAAACAATAGCTCTTTTCTCCCTCACAAGAGAAGTAATATATATAGCCAAGGGCATACACCACTTGAAAGATCATAAAAGGATATCCATCATGAATCATAATGCTTTCAACAATGATTCATCATGGTTGTTGTAACATAAATATTTCTAAGCATGAATCCATTCGTTTGCCAGCCAGATACATTCCCTGCAAAATGATGGCAGTGGTCACGATCAACACTGTGCAAACAAGTGTTCCTGCCTAGTGAAAGTAGTTAGAGCACGTAGAAGTATGGTAGCCTGGTAATTGCACTACCTCTCTCTTTGTACACAGTTGCATTGAAGGACCACGTGGAGGCATTTCACAACCTGTAGTTCGTTCTCCTCATCCTTTGATGAGATCTTGCGATGAGAATACATGTGGTAGAATTTATGTTATCAGCACTGCTTGAGGGGCCCACAAAAATTTCACATGGGCGAAGGCTACATGGCAAGTAGTCGGGAGCTAAAAGAGAAGGGAAGGGAAATCCCCTTTCTTTGAGTGCTTTGGTGACACATGGCACCATTTAGCCGAGGGTGTCGAAAGACTGTTGGGAGGCTTTCAAAATAATTGGAAGTGGTTGGAAGTTAGGAAAGACATCAAAAATAACTTGAAGGAAGCAAGGGGGTATATAAATATCCACAACTTTTGGCGACTACGAGCGGCATTTCACCTTCGGAACGGTGAATCCAAAATTTTAAGGATTTGCATACCAGAGCTTTATTCATTGGGAATTGTAGTCAAAGCTTAGAAAGGGAAATCTGTAAAGGCAGCCAGTAAGCTTCGAAGGGCATTGATATAGAGTGCAGGATCTTGTTTACCTCGTGCAGGTCGATTACTTCCTTAAAATATAGTATCGTAGAAATCCTAGACCCATCCTCAAGCTAAAACAGTAGCCGCGCGATCTGATGAGTTACACCCTCAATGTCTTCGGTGGTAGGAGGCTAGCTAAAACTCTAAAAAACTGATAAATCCTGCTTCCTTTCCTCAATCTTGGCGGCAATCTGCTCCACAGAATCCACATACTTAAATAGGAGAAACGGAAAGGGAAAGCCCATTTGACTTACTTTGGAAAGCCTTTCCCGAACACTGTCCATTGTTTATGCTAATGTAGCCAAGCATTGTTGAGCATGAACGGTGGCCTCTTGGCATCGGATAAAATCCCTTGCAACCCCAGCAGCTTCCTTCTGATCCTTGATTCCTACTTGTTCCAAATCTAAACTTGGCACTGTGTAAAGCCTACCTAGCATCCTCTCTACTTTAGGAACCTTTTCCCCTATGGTTTGCAAGAACTATTCCATTGTTTCGTGCACCTCTCTGCATAAATCTGTTGCCTCCACCATGAATCGAAGTGTGGGTTGGAGTGTTCAACATAAAGCCTTGAACCTCTCCTAGTAGGAAGCGTATAGTTGTTGGGCCACTAGGCTAAGGTCCATCTGCGGAGGAGGAGTTTGAATGATTATTTTCAAGAGATTAATCTTTGTGTCCCTTATTCCATTCTCTTGCGTTATCCCTTCAATTGGTTGTGTGCTAGAGGTGAGCTTCTCCTTCAAATCATTTTGTGTGGCTAGCCATTTTACCTCAGCCTCGCTTCAGTTCGTAGACTCTTGATCTGGGGAAAGTCATAAATTCTTAAGATCTCCCTAAAATTGTGAATGTGCCCTTGCTTGGTTTGTCTCCTTTTCTCATACCATTTGCTCTAGATGGGCATGCAATTGTTGTAAATCTTTGATATTCTACTGAACCTCTCCCTCTAATTGGGCGAACTTGTCGGATAATTCCTCGATTCTTTGTTATAGTTCGGCTATCCGATCGAACTCCTGGGCTTTTAATTTCTCGAACTCCCTTTGCAAGCTATCTAGTTCCGCTTGCACATTTTTTGCAAAGAGTACCCTTTCTTCTTCCTATGATTTATCCTTGGCTAACATGACTTCCATCATTGCCTTGATGGTCTTGAGCTCGTCCTCCATCTTCTTCAATTTGCAACCAAACTTAAGAAAGTTAGTAGTCACTACCCATTGCATCTCCTCCAGTAGTTCAACTTTATCCTGTGGTTGGGTGAAACACAAATCCTGTCCAATGGCATAGATGTCATAGTCATTGAGTTGAATTCCTCCCCGTGGTTTGACAACATTTGGATGTAGGGTTGTGAAATGCAATGATTGTTGAGTGTCGTTATTAACTATATGGATCATGTGATTTGTTGGCCTCTTGGCATCCTTTTCTCTTTGCTTTTGGAGTCAGAGAGCTCGATCTTGCTTCGTCGTATCGCTCTGAGATAAGAATTCAGTCGATGATCTGATGCGCTCACCTACAAATGATGCAGTAGGAGATACAACAAAAGGGAAAGAGAGGCAAGTGACCTTAGATGTTTTCTTCTTCGGAAGGCGGATAGTGAGTGGAGAGAAGGGAGGAATGCTCCAAATCCCAAGTGGGGAAGGAGTGGAGGGGCTCAAGAGGAATTGTAGCGGTAATGGAGATGCAATGGGCTCTAATGACTATGAAATTTGAGTCAGAATTGACTCAGATGATGCAACAAGGATGGTGACCTCAGACATCAATGGGGTGGAAGACATCGATGCGGTCGAGGAGGAAGACGGGGATGCTAAAGTGGCTCAAACCAACTACAGGGAAGGTCGTGGGGTGGTGAAAACTATTTGTCTAATATGAGAAAACTGGGAGAAACCTCCTGCAACCATGGCAGGGGAGACAAAAAAAGCTAGGCCCATACTTGGGGTGGTGGGTGTTGAAAGGACTATGAAAGAGACAAGAGACTGTGAGCCAAGAAGAGGGGGAGAGAGAGATACCTGAGAGGTCGATTCTACCTCTGACACTTCACTGACTACAACCTTCTACACACCACCTCTGATAACAATATCAATGAGCTACCTTGTTCTTGCCGACGGGTCCTCCAAATCTACCACCTTTGTTGATTGTTACCTTGCTTCAAGCTTCCTTGCGAGCACAGGTCGAGATTGTGAGAACTCTGCTCATGAGGTTTCTCATTCGTACACTCTTAACAACAGTTTCAGGTTGTGTCTCCACCTTGTGTTTCTTGTTTCCCTTGTTAGAGCATGGTAGGACATCTTCAGGGTCAGGTTCCGATGCATCACTTGTGTCGCTATCTAAATGTTCTTGGTTCCAGAGGGTATCAAATTTATCATCAGTTTAATACACCGATGAATGCTGGAAAGGGTTGGTGGTGTTATTTATCTCTTGGCAGTAGATCCAAAAATCTTGAATCTTCTCTGATTTCTAGCCCTGTTGCCTCTCTAATTTTTTTTGGAGGGTACTTATGCATTTATTTTTATCTACCTTCCCCTTGAAAAGATAGAAGTCGAGCCATGACGACCTTCAATTATCTGTTGGAATCTAAGCCAAGTTTACCCAGACTCAGCTGATATCTTCGAGTGGATTTTTCCACGCTTCCTAGTACGATCAAGGGCTATATTTTACCTTAATAAATATGTCACCCAAATCATCTTCGAGGTTTTAGTCTCATTTATCATAAATAAGAACCAGCCTGAGGTGTTCTAGCTTAGCCTCAAATAACTCTGTTGACCTTTTCTTCACCATGATCATTATTTTGTAGCTTATAGGGCATTCAAAAAACCCCCTCTTCTTCTTCTTTGGGTCAGAGAAAAAGTTCCAGTCTCTAATAGCCATTTGTCAGAAGACCTCGAGGGCTAATACCCGATCGATGATGGATGCGGGGAGTCAGATCGACTCTTCGTAAAAACCACAAACTCGAACACATGTGAATTCTTCATTAAGGAACTAGTCACATTTTGGTAACAAGGATTGCATCCAGTCGGTTTGATCGCCTAACAGCTAATAGTAGTCACTATCCTCACCGAGATCATGTAAAATCAGGTTCAAGAATTTCTCTGAAAAAGCATAGTAATCGTAGGTGGAACAGAGGATGGGAGTCCATACCAACACCAACTTTTGGTGCCTATTCTCATTGAACACTGACAACTCCATTTTTCCCCTGAAGAAATTAGGATTCTAATGTAGAAACATTTAGGTTAGAAGAGAAGGATACCTGAACTTACCCATAGTCTCAAACTCGCCAATCTTTTTCTTCATATATTTGATGATCATTTCTGCGAAGTTTTACCAAAAAGGTTCGTTATGTCTCTTGAGTTGGAAACCCAGGCCTAGCAGAGGCTTGGACACGATCTTGTCATCATTTAGGCTGAACATAAAAGCCATCATGGAGAAGGCATCCTTCATGTCCATTTGTTTATAGTCGACATGACGATTCAAATTTTTAAATGGTACTTTGCTATCCTAGGACCTTCTGGTTTCAACATTATGAAAGTCGAGGGCATCTCTCCTAGTCCTCTAGAATTCAAAACCCTTCTTTTGGCTGAAAAGCTCCATCGGCTGTTCTCTCGTCCCCATTTCAGGAACGCACAACATGTGCTTAAGAGCCTCCGTGGTTAGCATGACTCTTAGCCTCCTTCCTTTGATGGCGTCGGTCATTGAATTGAAGCACGTAACACTTTCACAAACCATTTTTGGGTAGTGGTGCACATAGAGGACCATGTATTGCGGAAGACTGGAGTGCCATTTCTTGAACGACAGTTGATTTTCATGGGATTTCTTCCTCCTGGCGAAAGCAACTTCCCTTAAGCCCTTAGGGTTATTCTTGAGCTCGGGGTCATGGATGTCATCCCACTCCTCTTTTACCAAGTTAGCATCTCTAACTGGACCCTTCTAAGTTGGCTGCGTATGAAACTATTCTGGTTTTTCTGGGATTCCAGGTGTAGCATAGGACTTTTTTTCTTCAAAAATATTAACCATTAGTGCAGTGATTATCACATTGTCCAAGCTTTGAGATGCTTCGCCAAGCTCACCCATATATGGGTTCTGGGATACTTTAGGGATAACAGATGCCATTTTTTCTTTGAACTTGTCAAAACTTGCTATTCGATTCTTTGCAACCCTACACTCTGATAATTCTTTGCACAATTATTGTATCAAATTTTCTTTTCTTTAAACAAACACATGCAATACTTGCTTTTCTTTCCTTCTTGAAGTGGTAGATGTCGGTTTATTTTCTCACATTAAATTCGGCATGTACTGCCAACCCTTTGGTTTATGCAAAGCGAACTCCTTGTCATTTTGAAATGACAAGTATTCTTAATAACCCTAGGTACTTACACCCGTAGTGTGATTTTTCTTGGAAATTGAGTGAGCAATTTGAAAACGGGCCAAGAGTTGTGTGTCGTGGAA
Organism: Sequoiadendron giganteum; assembly: GCA_007115665.2. NCBI lineage: Eukaryota > Viridiplantae > Streptophyta > Pinopsida > Cupressales > Cupressaceae > Sequoiadendron > Sequoiadendron giganteum. The sequence continues at coordinate 647,739,943 of CM021100.1, forward strand.
ATTAATACCCCTGAATGGAATGATTATGCCATGGTATGTGATGCACTTCAAATAGATCTAAATCCTTTCTTGGGCTATGAGGAACACTTAGCAGGATGACACCTCATCCTTTGGTTGAAAGGGCTACCATCAAATACTACCAGTACCTTGTGCTAATTAATTAGCCTACCTTGATTTTGTATGCAGAAAATCGTACCTATAGATGCAACTTGGTGAGAATTTTCAATGAGCCTTGGTCTGATGCTCGAGGCAGTATCTAGTTAACCTCATGCTTAGGGTATGCGAACTACCGCACTTATCCTTATCTTTTTATAAATAGGCATCTAGTTAGTAGTAGAATCACACTTAGTAATTTAGTGAAATCAACATTAGGCGAGTGGTTTAGCCTTTGGGTAATTGCAGTATGCTTAGTATTTGTGTAGATTTCGAATTTAGGCTCTTTGTATAGGGTCGTTGCCTGATAGTCGTATACTAGCTGACATCATGGATACTTCAATCAAGCTGACCTCTCATAAACCACAAATGGCCTTTCTTGGTGAAATTTTGAGTAGGCATCTAAGGAGGATGACAAAGAACAAACATTCTTTGGCCATTGTAGTTATGAAATGGGTCCTGGGTTGAGATTGTCTTGAATACAAAGATAAGTATAGATTAAATACTAACATTTTCTCTCATTTTGTGGCATCATTGCTTGATATTCAAGTCCCTAAGCCACTTATCATCTACTTGGTGACTGAAATATTCCCCAAGAAGTACCTGAACACTCTTGGGGAGGTGGTGGCAAATACGGCATTTGACGGAGGAATCTTGACTGTGGGTGACCTTTGTAGGTTTATTGAAGAGGATGTAGTTGTCCCATTGCTGCCATTCTTGGGTGGTTTCTGCCTTCAGTCACAAGAATTCCATCATCAAAAGGTTACAAGTGCATGCCACTTTCTATTCTGGATGTATAATGTGGTGCCATTTTACGATATTGACTAGTACAATGACTTTAGGAACCTAGTGTTCCCACCTGTCACCGCTTCTTCTGATGGTGCTGCTGGTGTAGCTGAGGATGAGGTGCTACCAGATGATGTTGTTTATGCTCACAACTGAAAATTCACTCTTTCCTACTTAAAAATCAAACCTTGTTCATCTTTTGTATATAGCCTACAAAAGGCTTTATAGCATATATATAAAATCATATACTCCTTTGAAAGTGTGGCCTCTGAGCCATTTTTCTGTTGTAATTTTTGAAGTATATAAATATAATGAAGGCATGGCTTGTATTTAGCATCTCTGCCTTGTATCATAACTTTCATTTCTTTAGATATTTGTGTTAATTTTTGTTATCATAATGTGATTCCTTGCTATCTAAAAGATTAGGAAGACCAACCAAACAAAAGAACGAAAAAATATTTACAGTAATTACATATTTACACAGTAGAATTGTCTAATTTAACTATATAGAAATTTAAAGTGAATTCCCCTGATGGGAACTCTTGACGCTTCTCTTTCTACGCTTTTTTGTTCGAGTGCCTTGTGTTGCTTGAATAATTACAAGCGGACCCTCCTTACCCTTAGATTTCTCGTGTCAATCGGTTCTTGACCCCTGCTAACTGAATTTCATTACCATGCCCTTACCATCCAACCCGCCCTCCTTACCGTTATATCTCTCGTGTTGATTGGTTCTTGACCCCTGCTAACTGAATTTCATTACCATGCCCTTACCATCCAACCCCTGGGGTAAAAAACTATCTTGTAGAGGGAACACACTTCCTCCCACTATTTCGATTGATTCTATAGAGTGTGGTGGGTGGTTTCTAGTTAGCGTTTGGTTTAGGTCCTCTTGGATGGTAATGAAGCTGAAAGTCTAAATGTTAGGTTTGATTGAAGCTTTAATCCTAAGATTTGCTAGAATTTTGCCTTGGCATGCTGATTTGGCCTCTCCCTCTGAAAAAAACATTGACTGGATGATGCCAGCATCATATTCTCTGAATTCTTCCTATGACTAGTCCAACAATTGTTCATTTTATTTTGAAAAATGTATGCGTCCTTCCGCATCTTGATGTAGGATGCTCCTTCAGATTTTAGGAATATTTTCCTTTCTGATTTGACAATCAGTATAATCATCTTCAATTGTTACGAATTTCCTCTTATTATTTCTGGTATTACCCAAAGGGGAACCTTCAAAAGTGACCAAATTCTTTGTAAATTCATGGAGTTCTTGTTGCGATACTTGTCTACCCTGGCTTTTGGTCATCCCTTCTTGGAATCGGTTTGTAACCTCTCTTGGTTGTGAGTTGTCCAAGGTGATGTGTTCACCACTGTCGAATACTTGCCAACTCTTTCCATCCTCTAGTTTTGCGAGTTGGAGTATCATTCGCTCGAAGCATTGGTTGTACAAAGGGTCTGGTACTAGTTCGGATTGAGATCCAATTTCTGCCAAGCCTTTTGTATCATCATTTTGTTCTTGAGGAACAACTTTAATATTAAAAGTTCCAAAGCTCTTAATCAAGTCCCATACCTTTTCTTTGGAGGATCTTGTATGGCCATTCTTTTTAGTATTGATATTATGAACCTGATTGCTGATTAGTTCATAAATCCTGAGATCAAAAATCTCGAGCCGATCTATTTGCTTAATGTTAATTTTCTCTATCGAGTTCAAAATTACTATGAGGTCTACACATTCAACCTTGTCACTGGGATAGGATAAATGGGATCATAGGGATGGGATTGTACCCTCACTACTTTTGGAAGTCAACTATACTTTAGCTTTTGTTTCGATTTCATACCTTGTACTATCGGGATGTCGCAACCATAGTTCGATTGCCGAAAAGCCTTTGGGTTTTTGTGCCACTTTCGGGATCGCTTGATCCTCTTCATAAATGGTATAGGTTTCTAGTCCAGTGGCATGATAATTTTCAAAAGGATCTTTGTCAATGAACTTTCTTAAGAGAACCTCCTCCTGATCGGTCTGATCTCTAGTGATTTCCTCATCTTCTAGAAGCTCTTTGCAATACATCTCCTCCTTGGTTATGGAAGTGTGAGCTGATTCAAAGAATGCCCTAGCTTCATTTGCAATATATTTGGGATGCAAAGGTTTTGACTCTAGTTTCATTTTGGATTCATGCTTGGTCCTTATAATTAGGTGTGACCAATCCAAAGAAAGGTATCCACCTAGCTTGGAAGTGAATTCTCTGCACAGGCATAGACCAAAAATTGGAGGGATATCAATGATCATGATATCCTCTTTTACCATGATATTTGGGCAGATAAAAAAATTTAACGGGAGGTCCTTAATGATCCCCAAAGTATTGACCATATTACCATCCAATTTCATGACTCCCTTATTTAGAGGTTCATAGCTTAATCCCAAGGCTTCAGCTATTAGCTTGGGCATGACTGTGGTGCTAGCGTTAGAGTCAATCATAGAATTATGCAATAATTTCTTACGGTCCACAATAAGGGTTAAGAGAAATGGCTTCGGCTTTGTTTTTTCTTCATTGATTTTGAATGTCGATTCTTCTTCAAGATCTTTATGGGTGCTTTCTCTATAGTATTCACAAGAACTTTGGCTGATTGAAATAGTTCAGTAGTCTCCTACTAAAATGATTGCTACTTTGCTTCTATGATCGAGTCTTCTTCAAGAGCCCTTTGTAATAGTGCATTTTGTTTCCGGTATAGCTAGGATTTCCCACAAGGAAATATTAGTGGATGATTTCTTTAACTGCTCTACCACATCCAATGGTGGTGGACTCTACTGCCTTTTCTCCTTAGTTCTATTGGTTATGGTCTTTTTTTTTGGAAGGCTTTGTGTTACTGCCCCAGGGGCACTAGTTTGGCGGTCGGGATAATTTTTAGACTATCGACTGACCAATTATGGGATGATTGTTTCGTCAGTGAATTTCTCTTTAGAGAATTTTTTGTAATCGGACTGCACTCATAGGGTTTCACAAGTGGATTCTTCGAATGTGAACACTCCTTCCTCTCCTTCCATCCATGAGAAGAGGGTGTGGTCTAGAGCTATGTCGGTCTCTTGTTCTAGAGACATTCCTTGCATTTGAGCGGTGAATACTGTGTTTTCCATTTGTGAAGAAGTATATGCATAATCCCCACCACCTGATATTGTGCCTTGAATACACTACTCCCCTATATTTTGTTGCAGATTGCTGCATGGGCAATTTCGGGGCATATGCAAATCACCACAAGGAAAACACTAGGGGTTACTATCATTGATCAGTTTTTTTTGTCCTGCAGTGAACTCTTTGTTAGAGCTTAGCTTGGCATTCTATAATGGAATGGGTATTAACATTATTTGATTTGGCATTCACGCTTGAAAATTTTGATGGGTGCCTCCTTGGAATTGGTTTTGCCGGTAAGAGGGCCTTCCACCTTGATAATTTTGATAGGCCAGTTTTGGAGGAGCAGCTTGGTTGCATTTGATGATAGTTATCTCAATGGTCATAGCCTACAACATTTCCTTTATGTCACTCATCTCATCTTTCGATGAACTAGTTGCAACGTTCTATGGTGCACTTGCATGTGTTCATAGATTGTGATGGAGCGGTCGGTGCAGTCGCTGGTGTTGCCTGGGCATGAACTGGCCTTTGGGGAATATAGGCATGACGGGCCGAGGTGAGAATTTTCCAGCATTGATGAGATTGTTCTCTTCTTTGATTGTGATGCTATATGCATCTGGTAGAGTGGTTATGTTGAGTGACTGGATCATCATTGAGATATTAGCATTGATGGATTTTAGGTAAAACATGAATGCCAAATTGGGTGGTGGGTGGATTGTAGCCTGAACTCTTTTCCAAGCTATGTAGAACCAAGCGTTGAAGTCAGTTAGGGCCTCATATGGAGCTCATTTCATGGTCTCTAGCTGATGATACTAGGAAGAGCTATCTCCATTATTCGAGAAAATTTCATAAAAAGGATCTCCAAGCTGATTCCCAAGTGTCAATAGAGTTAGTCTGCAGAGTGTGATACCAATCTGATGTGTTTCCTCTTAAAGAAGCCATGAGTAACCTTAACACTATGTTGTGATTTATAACTTTTTGTACCAAACATACACCCGCCACATCTTGCAGTTGTTTGGATGGGGTTCTTGATCCATCTCCAGTGAATCTAGGGATAGATTTGAGAGCAGAGCCCGGGATGGGGGCCCAAACGGATAGCGCTACAGTTGTTCTAAGAGGACTTCTGGTGTCCCATGCCACATAATTATAGTTCAAGATAGGTAGCATGGCTGGTGGAGAGTTTGGGGCATTTATGTCATGGGTTCTAGTTGGTACCAACCCTAATGGTGGTACTAACAAACCAGGGTTATTTACTAGTTGGGATCTTGTGATGGGTCGGTAGCTCATATACTTGCTTAAGGTTTAAGCACAATTCGTATGTCCCACCATGCGTGCCAGGAAAAAAGAAAAACTGTTGATGCCAAAAATTGGCAAGGTAATAGACTTTTGTCAGAAACTCGATTAAAACCTATTGCGCTAAACTGAGTGACCTCCAGATTATAAAGAAGTCAGCTCTTCTATAGCTAGGGTTTTGAATGGGAAAAGGAAACATATATAAATGAAAAGGATCTAACTAGGGCGATGCACCAAGGTTTAGATGTAAGGCACAATAGATCTATCTTGTAGATACGATCTAAGGGCCCATTCAGCAATTTTTTATGCTCGAAATAACGACCACTAAAGGGAAAAGACCTTAATAGTTTATTTCATGACATAAAATAATTTGCACAGAGCTATACTAGAAAGAAAGAGTCAAAGACATGGTTCTAAATCAGCATTCTATTCAAATCATTGAATTTGCAAACAAACTATTTCAAAAATAGCACAATATAGAGCTATCAATAGTTAAAAGACAGAAAGGCCAAATTACAAGGGCATAGTCTATGAGTCTTTTGCAATTATCAAACAAAATAAACGCTTGATGTCTTCCTGATCTTTCTATAGATATTCCGAACTAGTAATAATCGACTTTGTAACTACTACTTTAATTGCTTATTAACTAACTGGTAAAAAACAACAACTCTTTCCTCCCTCACAAGAGAAGTAGTATATATAGCCAAGGGCATACACTACTTGAAAGATCATAAAAAGATATCCATCATGAATCATAATGCTTTCATAAATGATTCATCATAGTCATTGTAATAGAAAGATTCTTGAGCTTGAATCTATTCATTTGCTAGCTAGATACATTCCCTGCAAAATAATGGCAGTGGTCCTAATCAACATTGTGCAAACAAGTGTCACCCCCTCGTGAAAGAAGTTAGAGCATGTGACAGTATGGAAGCCTGGTGATTGCACTGCCTCTCTCTTCGTATATAGTTGTGTCGAAGGAACACGTGGAGGCATTTTGTAACCCGTAGTTCGTTCTCCTCATCCTTTGATGAGAGCTTGTGATGAGAAGACATGTGGCATCATCTCTATTATCACCACTACTTGATGGGCTCGCCAAAAGTTTACACGGGTGAAGGCTACATGGTAGGCAGTTAGGACCTAAAATAGAAGGGAAGGGAAATCCCCCTTTGATGAGGGCTTTGGTGACACATGGTGGCATTTAGTCAAGGGCGTTGAAAGACTATCAAGAGGCTTTCAAAATCATTGGAAGCGGTTTGAAGTTGGGCAAGACATCAAAAATAACCCGAAGGGAGAAAGCCAGGTATATAAATATCCACACTTACCACTAAGAGATGAGCTCCTTATTATCTCTTCACCTTCCTTTATCTATGGTGTCCTACTAGGTGGTCCCAATTCTACTCATGGAATTATTGTGGCTAAGTATAGTCATGGGGCATGGAAACATAATATTATCATATACCCAAGACATATACCTCAACGAGACATATACCTCTCATTGATGAAAATGTGAAAATCATAATACACCCAATCTAGGAGACAATGGCCCCAAGTGAGTAATTTTCATTGCTTCTTAACCTCCCTACATGCCTATATTTGACCATATGTTATATGTGTCATTCCCATTTGGAAGAATAAAAAAACCAACGATTATCATGATAATAATCATGATATTTTCTAATGATGTCAACGTATTAGTAGCCTACATATCACATCTACCACTAATATAGGTTTTGATCATCCTATAAGGTGGTCTCAAGGTGATGGTTGTAGGCCTCAACCTATCAAACTTATGCTACTAGGTTTTGAATTTCCTCCACTCTTCACTTTATTTTATTTGTGGTATCGCACTAGATGACCAATCCTTTTTAAAAAGATAATATAGTTAAGGGTACTCTTGGAGTTAATATATACCTAGAGATGTTGTTAAACCCAATACTATAGTAGGATGCCCCTCATACAGACATAGACCCCTCATCAATGAATACATGTATATTATCATATAATGGGGCTATGATAAAATTACCCCAAGTGAATAGTATCCAATGTTGTTACTCAACCTTCCTACATAATTATATGACATCATATACAATATGCAATCCCTACCCATGTGTGAGAACAAAAATATTATCAATGTACATGGTACCCATCATGATCTCAATTATTTATATAAAACTTAGCCAGTAACCTACCCATGTAATAGAAAATTGGTATCTCTTGATCATCTTGTAGTGTGGTCATCTAGGCCTCTACTCTTTAAGTAGAAATGTATAAAATCCTCCATGAATCCTTAATTATGATTATCATTTCAATTATAGGAAAGCGAAATGTGGTGGTATCTCAATCAATTTTTCTGGTGAATGCAATGTGCATGTATCAAAGTGTGAACATATGAATGAGGCTAATGGTTTACAATTGTGCCCACTTTGTACTATGGATTTAATACATGGTTTTGCTTGTATGAGCACAGATTTAAAGCTCTATTTACTTATAAAAAAGAAAACAATATTTTTAGGGTACGTTTAATGATAAATCTAAAGCAAAAGATGATATTAATTTTCTAAAATATCACTATATGGGCCAAGATAAACTCCATGCATTTGGACATACCCATATAATTGGGACTATTCTACCATGTGATAATTCCATGATTGATGATACAATTCCATTGGTATTTTAAACATTTTTGGAATATTTTTTTAAGAAAAATGATAAATTAAAGTTTCAAAATGACTTACCATATCCACACTTAATCTAACTTAATAATTGATCACCCTTGGTTGGAATATTATAGTTACAAACTACCATCATGGTGAAAACATGAGAATACAATAGAGCTTCAGTTATACTAGTCTCTCAAGGGTGAATGTAAAAATTAAAGTGACTCTTTAGTTTTCAACCTCCTTTATATAGCTCTATAAAATCTTGTAACTTAAATTTTTTGCATCCAATGATGTTCATTTTCAAACTAATGTGATCATTTGACAACAACATACATTATTGAAATTAAAATTTAACTTGCACACTCAAGCTTTTTTTTTCATGAATAGTTCATTTATTGCATTCCTATTTATAGTATGGTGATATTTTTTGACATATGACACATATATAATAGATCATATTCATTTTTATGTCTAGATATAATATGACACATTTTTAGACTAAACATGTTGATTTCCATCTATTTCATCATTTATTCCATGTACCATGTGTATTTAGTGTTATATCCCTTTACAATCCTTTTCATACAATCCTTCATGATAATTTATAGTGACAACATTTTACTTTACTAACTTTTGAGTGATGTTTTTCAAACCATTTAGGGCTATCTTGTTCCACTATTTTACTTATCAACTATACTCTTAGAATGATAAATCTTTCAAGCCACATAGGGGGATATCATGCTTCCCCTTTACACATTATGCTTACTATAGCTATATTTTTTATTTGGATACTTTCCAATAAATCTTGATTCATGCTCTTTTTTTGACTTGATTCTCTTATTCTAACTTCATATCCTTGTTCCAATTTCATTCCATAGTTCCAGTTTCATGCCATCATTTACACTAGGGACTTATCACCTTACCTATAACAATTTGGAGCATCATTGTGGTTGTGAACTCATCCTTCTAAATTTTAGATTTCATTAGTTCCCATTTACATAGCTTATCTACCTAGGGTTGGCTAAACACATAATTTATGTGTCGTGTTGTGATGTATTTATATTAAAGGAATTTAGTGCATTCATTTTACATCATCAAATAACTGAGTAATAATTTCCCATATCATTCACATTACACACTTTTATTGGAGCACTAAAAATAATATAGATTTACAATGAGCATTCCTAGGATCATATGTACGTCTATAGTATTTTTATAAGATAATTTGGTTAGGTTTATATGTGGTCTTAAAATAATTGTAAAGAGGATTGGGTAAGTGCAAAAAGATAGGGGGCTAAAAAGGGGGCTTAAGTGGCCACTTTTTTTTATGAAATCAGGAAATACTAACCTTGGACATGAAATTGAGGATAGTTAAACTCAAAATTTTGAGATGCAACAGAAACAATGATCATAGTGCTCTGATTCTACTTTCTAAACTACTAATTTATTTTCAAAATGGTTGAGATTAAGGGGTTCAAAAGAGCAGTGTATATAAATTGGTGTTTTTTTGTCAAAAAAACATAACATAGCAACTTTTGTACATCCCTAGCACAATGAACTATTTTTTAGTATTTTTCAAATCGCTTTGGTGAGAAATTAGCTAATAGTATGTAGTCAATGCATGATTTTTCTAATAATTTTTGAATGAATATTTTGATTTTTTACTAATTTTCAAAGTGGACACTTCCTAAAAAATAGAATTTTGGATGTACTACCCTTACAAATTTTGGAAGTTAATTCAATTTTTTAAAAAAATTGTAGAATGGAGTCTAGTTTCTAAAAATGTAATTTATTTGAAATTTTGGTGAACAGTTAATTTATAAAAAAAAACCACCGAACACTGGTTTTTTTCCAAAAAAGAGACACACAAACAAAAAAAATTATAGATGAAAGGATTAACATTGTCAAAAAGTGAAAAAAATTGCATCGTTGGATAGCTACGAGAGAACCTAACATTACCCAGGTGTTCGATTTGTTTGACATTGAAACACGTGCAATCTTGATGGTGAGCATGAACTTGATTATGTGAAATATTGTAGAATTCGCAAAAACACGTCTCTGGTCGTTGTGAAGGCCCTCAAAGCCTTTGGGTTGGTATTCCAAGGAAAAAACCAAGCCTAAGGCTCGGGGATTCCCAAAGCAAGATATAACATGAGTGTGTTATAATGCACTCACGTTATATCTTAGTTTTGACATGGTTTTTTGTGTTTGTGCGAGACATGTATAGCAAGACATAACATGAACACGGTATAACGCACTCATGTTATGTCTTGCTTTATGTTAAAATGCTACTCTATTGAATGTATGTATATATTTGTATGTTTATGTGTACATGTATGCTTGTATATATGTATGTTTGTATCAATGCATGTATGTATGTATGTCTAAATGTATGTAAGATTGTATCTACATATGTACATGTATGTATGTAGGATTGTATGTACATATGTATTATGCTTGTATATATCTAAGTATGTATGTATTTATGTATTTCTTTAGTGGGAGGGATAATTTTAAAAGAGAGAGAGTTGTCTAGGTAGGATGGGAGGGAGAGAGGGAGGGCGATACCTGAGAATGAGAGAGAGGTAGTGAGAGAGAGTCTTGAGAGAGGGAGAGGGGGTGGAAGGGGGAGCCTAAGAGAGAGGGAGTTGGAGAGAAGGGGTTGGATTGAGAGGGAATTATCTAGGTAGGGTAAGAGGGATAGAGGGAGAGAGAGAGACAGGGGTGGGAGAGAGAATTGAGAGAGAGGCAAGGAGAGAGATAGAGGGAGAGAGAGAGGGGAGAGAGAGATAGAGGGAGAGAAAGAGAAAGTTATGTAGGTAGGGTGCAAGAGGGAGAGACTTGAGAATGTGAGGGGGTGAGAGGGAGAGACTTGAGAGAGAGGTAGTGAGAGGGAATGCGAGAGAGAGGGAGAAGGTGTGGGAGGCAGTGACCTGAGAGAGGGAGAGATAGAGGAGGGTGGAGTGAGAGGGACTTATCTAGGGAGGGTGGGAGGGATAGATAGAGAGGGGGGAGAGAGAGAGAGAGAGAGAGTTACCTAGGTAGGGTGCCAAAGGGAGACACCTGAGAGAGAGAGAGGGGGGGGGAGGGAGATACCTGAGAGAGAGGGAGGGAGAGAGAGGGAGTGATGGAGAGGCAGTTGGAGGGAGATATAGAGATATATAGAGGGAGTGAGAGAGAGTGGTAGGGATTGATTGAGGGATAGGTATGTAAAAAGAGGGAGAGGGTAGAAGAGATGGAGGGAGGGAGAGACAGTGAGATGTATAGATAGAGAGAAAGGGATAGGGTTTCATGGATTAGGGAGGAGGACCTATAGGGTTGATGGTTTATATTGGGTTGAGGGTATAGATTAGAAGGTTTAAGGGTTTTATGTTAAAGGGTTTAGGGTTGAGTGTAGAGGGTTTAGGGCATAGGTTTGAGGCTATATGGTTAAAGGATTAGGTTTAGGGTCCAATGTAAAGGGTAGAGGGTATAAGGTTTGAGGGTTTAGGGTTTAAGGGTTGAGGGTTGAGGGATTAAGGGTTGAGGGTTTAATGTATAGGGTAGAGGGTTGAGGGCAGAGGATTGAGGGTATATGGTTGAGGTATTAGGGTTGAGGGTCCAATGTATAGGGTAGAGGGTATAGGGGTTGAGGGATTAGGGTTTAAGGGTAGAGGGTTGAGGGTTTAAGGTTTGAGGGATTAAGGGTTGAGGGTTTAATGATTATGGTAGAGAGTTTTCTTGGGTTTAAGGGTTTAAGGGTTGAGGGATTAGGGTTGAGGGTAGAGGGTATTGGGTTGAGGGTAGAGGGTAGAGGGTTTAAGGGTTTAGGGTTTAAGGGCTGAGGGTTGAGGATTTAGGGTTTAGGGTTGAGAGTTTAAGGGTTTAAGGGTTGAGGGTTTAGGGTTGAGGGATTAAGGTTCAGAGGGATGGATGGATGGATGGAGAGATGGAGGGATAAATGAGATAGAAAGGAGAGAAGAGGAGGGAGGGATAGAGATATATGAGGGTTGAGGATTCAATTTATAGGGTAGAGGGTTGAGAATTGAGGGTATAGGGTATAGGGTTGAGGACCTATAAGGTTGATGGTTTAGGTTATTGGGTTGAGGGCATAGGGTTGAGGGATTAGGGTTAAGGGTACATATGGTTGAAGGATTAGGATTGAGGGTATAATGTATAGGGTAGAGGGTATCAAGGTTAAGGGTTTAGGGTTTGAGGGTTGAGGATTGATCGATTAATGGTTGAGGGATGAGAATTGAGGGTTGAGGGTTTAATGTATAGGATAGAGGGTAGAGAGTAGAGTTTTTAAGGGTTGAGGGTTGAGGGTTTAAGGTTGATGGTAGAGGATTGAGGGTATAGGGTTGGGGGATCAAAGTGGAGGGTCGTATGTATAAGGTAGAGGGTATAGGGGTTGAGGGATTAGGGTGGAGCATTTACTTGGGTTTAAGGGTTTAAGGGTTGAGGGATTAGGATTGAGGGGTTAGGGTTGAGGGTAGAGGGTATTGGGTTGAGGGTAGAGGGTAAAGGGTTTAAGGGTTGTTGGTTGAGGGTTTAAGGTTGAGTGTTCAAGGTTTTAAGGGTTGAGGGTATATGGTTGAGGGATTAGGGTAGAGAGGGAGGGATGGATGGAGGGAGAGATCGAGGGATAAGTGAGATAGAGAGAAGGAGAGAAGAGGAGGGACGGAAAAAGATATATGACGGTTGAGAATTGAGACTATAGTGTTGAGGAAATAGAGGGTTGATGGTTTAGGGTATTGGGTTGAGGGTATAGGATAAAGGGATGAGGGTTGAGGGTAGAGGGTATAAGGTTTAAGAGTTTAGGGTTTAAGGGTTTATGGTTGAGGATTTAGGGTTGACGGTAGAGTGTTTAGGTTTAGGGTATAGGTCTGATGGTATGTGGTTGAAGGATTAGGGTTAAGGGTCCAATGTATAGGGTAGAGGGTATAAGGGTTGAGGGTTTAATGTATAAGGTAGAGAGTAGAGGGTTGAACGTTTTATGGTTTAAGGGTTGAGGGTTTAGGGTAGAGGGTCGAGGTTATAGGGTAGGGTTGAGGGTCTATTGTATAGGGTAGAGGGTATAGGGGTTGAGGTTTCAGGGATTAAGGGTTGAGAGTTGAGAATTGATTGTTGATGGTTTAATGTATAGAGTAGAGTGTAGAGGGATGAAGGGTTTAGGGTAGAGGGTTGAGGGTATAGGTTTTGAGGGATTAGGGTTGATGGTCTATTGTATAGGGTAGAGGGTATAGGGGCTGATGGATTAGGGTTTAAGGATTGAGGGTTGAGGGTTTAGGGTTTAAGGGTTGAGGGTTGTGGGTTGTGGGTTGTGGGTATAGGGTATAGGGTTGAGGGAATAGGTTTGAGGGTCCATTGCATAGGGTAGATGATATAGGGGTTGAGGGATTAGGGTTTAAGGGTTTAGGGTTTAGGGTTTAGGGTTGAGGGTTGAGGGTTGAGGGTTTAAGGGTTAAAGGTTTAAGGGCTGAAGGTTGAGGGTATAGGATTGAGGGATGAGGGTTGAGGGTTGAGGGTTGAGGGTTGAGGGTTGAGGGTTGAGGGTTTAAGGGTAGAGGGATTAACGGTTGAGGGTTGAGGGATTTGGGTAGATATTTTACTTGGTTTTAAGGGTTTAAGGGTTGAGGGATTAAGTTTGAGGTATTAGGGTAGAGAGGGAGGGATGGATGGATGGGGAGATGGAGGGAGAAGTGGGTATAGGGTTAAGGGTGGGCCAACTAGCTTGCCAATTCGATGAAATTGAGAGCCTAACTTGGCCTGTTTGAAAAAATGGATCCAATAAATGGAGTCTTCTAGTGATGTAAATCACCACGAGACCTAATTTCTTGGACTCATTTTTTCAAACAGGCCACCACATTGCCAATTCAGTGAAATTGGCAACCTAATTTGGTTCGTTTAAAAAAATGGGTTAAAAAAATGGGTCTCTTGATGATGTAAATGGGGTCTCCCAATGATTTACATCGAGAGAGACCCCATTTCTTGGACCCATTTTTTTCAAATAGGTCCTAGATTGCCAATTTCATTGAATTGGTAAGATAGTGGGCCCACTAGCTTGTCAATTCGGTGAAATTGCCAATGTAGTGGCCTATTTGAAAAAATGGGTCCAATTAATATGGAGTGAGTGAGTGGGAGAGACAGAGAGAGGGGGGAGGGAGTGGTAGAGAGATAGAGGGTAGAGGGTATATTTTTTAAGGCTTTAAGGGTTTAAGGGTTAAGGGTGGAGGGGAGAGAGATAAAAGGAGTGAATGAGTGAGAGAGAGAGACTTGAGAGAGGGAGAGGGGGTAGGAGGGATAGTCTTGAGAGAGAGGGGGAGGGAGGGAGTGGGAGAGAGATAGATTTGTAGAGGTTTTAAGGGTTAAGGTTGGAGGGTTGAGGGGAGAGAGATAGAAGGATTGAGTGAGTGAGAGAGATATCCTTGAGAGAGGGAGAGGGGGTAGGAGGGAGATACTTGAGAGAGAGAGAGGAGTGGGAGAGAAACAGAGGGTAGAGGGTTTAAGGATCCTAGGCCGAGGTTTATGGGTTAAAGGTAGAGGGGGAGAGATAAGGAGTGAGTGAGAGAGAGAGAGAGAGAGACATACTTGAGAGAGGGAGAGGGGGTAGGACGTAGATTCTTGAGAGAGAGGGAGGGAGTGTGAGAGAGATAGCTCGGGTAGAGGGTTTAAGGGTTAAGGGTAGAGGGGAGAGAGATAGAAGGAGTGAGTAAATGAGATATATACTTGAGGAAGGGATATGGGGTAGGATGGAAAGACTTGAGAGAGAAGGAGGGGAGGGAATGGGAGAGAAATAGAGGGTAGAGGGTCTAAGGGTTAAGGGTAGAGGGGAGAGAGAGAGGAGTGAGTGAGAGAGAGAGAGACTTGAGAGAGGGAGAGGGGGTAGGAGGGAGAGACTTGAGAGAGAGATAGAGGGAGGGAGTGGGAGAGAGATAGAGGGTAGAGGGTAGAGAGTTTAAGGGTGGAGGGTAGAGGATAGAGAGAAAGAGAGAGAAAAAAAACCTATCAAAAATTAACTTTCTCATAACGCGAGCACATTTTGAAGTAGTAGAGATATGGCCATTATTTTTAGCAAGACATAATGCACGCATTATAACACAAACGAATTTTGTCTTTCTCTAAAAATGGTAAACAACCCAATATACCTGTGATCTCAAGGCCCACATTTTGCATATTCTGTTGGTTTTGCGCATGCTTCGATTATTTTTTTTTTATGATTTTGTGAAGTGTGCATTCATGTTTTTCACATTCCATCACCTTTTTCATGATCTTTCCACAACCTTTGCATGAAATAGCATAGTTTTCACATTGAAAGGCATATAATATCAATTCAAATCTAAATTCAAATCAAGAGTAATATATAATTGAAGTTTGGAGGGGAACAAGCTTTTCAAAAAGTCAAAATTTTTAGGAGATTGAAGAAAGAAGAAGTAAAGGCTACATAATTGGGTAGAACTCCTCCATTTGAAACTTTGTTTTTTTAGGTATGTGAAGTATTTACACATTTTCTTTCATTCTATTTTGGTTTGCTTTGATTTTTGTTATTTTTCATATTCCCTGTTGATAATTGTTTGTTTGTCATTATAACCTTAGCTTGTCAATGCAAATTTTTAAATTACACAATTATTTACACTTTCCAATTACATTTCTACCAAATTATTTTATCAAACAACATAGACAAGGCAATTATTTGTTTGAAGAAATGCCTCAAAGAAACATGGGGTCTCATGGTGATGTGCATTTTATCAACTAGTTGATTAAATTGTCTATGCTACCAAATTTTCCATACATGTTTCTACAAAATGTGTATATATTCCTTCCACATTCATAGATCTATGAATTTATTTTGGTTTTCATCTCTATTTCTAAGTTTACCTCATCACTAAACTTACCTCATCACTTATGTTGTGATATATTTTAAATATTTCCTTGATTATTCTACCTAAAAGGTATTTTAACCTTTCTCTCCATTGTTTCAAGACTCTTTATTCAAGGCTAAGTTAGAAACATGGGGAAAGGTGCAACCTATATTACAATCATGGCATGTCAAAATACAATGTGGTAGGGTTGGAAAGGTAGGGGTAACGTGAGAAAATTCCTCATAGAAATGTGGTCCCATAGTTATTTACATCGCTGTTAGTCCCTATTTCTATGAGGCATTTTCTCACGCTGCCCCTACCTTGTCAACCCTACCACATTGGCAAGCTAGTGAAGTCACTAGCTTTCCAATACGGTAGGGTTGACAAGGTAGGGGCAGCGTGAGAAAATTCCTCATTTCTCATTAGCTTTCCAATATGGTAGGGTTGACAAGGTAGGGGCAGCATGAGAAAATTCCTCATAGAAATGGGGTCTCACCATCAACCCTACCGCATTAGCAAGCTAGTGAGGTCACTAGCTTGCCAATGGGCTAGGGTTGACAAGGTAGGGACAGCATGAGAAAATTCCTCATAGAAATGGGGACTCACAATGATGCATCAGTCCCTATTTCTATGAGGCATTTTCTTATGCTACCCCTATCTTATCAACCCTACCACATTGGAAAGCTAGTGTGGTCACTAGCTTGCCAATGCAGTAGGGTTGACAAGGTAGGGGTAGTGCATGCCTCATAGATATGGGATCTCATGGTGATGTATAATTCTCACATGATTTTTTGGATGGAATTTCTTACAGAAATGTGGTAATGTGTCATGCCATGATTGTAATATAGGCTCAAAATGGAAGAATGGACAAGGAATTTGCATTGTTTAAAAATTATGTTTTCATATAAATGTATGCAAAATGTGGTAGAATTGGCAAGCTAGTGAGCTCACTAGCTTTCCAATGCGGTAGGGTTGACAAGGTATGGGTAGTGTGTTCATCATAGAAATGGGGTCTCACTGTGATGTACATCACTGTGAAACACCATTTCTATGAGGAATACGTTGCCTGTACCTTGTAAACCCTACTGAATTGGCAAGCTTGTGAGCTCACTAACTTGCCAATTCGGTAGGATTGACAAGGTAGGGGCAGTGTATGCCTCATAAAAATGGGGTCTCACACTCATAGAAATGGGTTCTCATGGTGATATACATCACAATGAAACCCCATTTCTATGAGGCATATGCTGCCCCTACCTTTTCAACCCTACCCAATTGGCAAGCTTGTGAGCTCACTAGCTTTCCAATTTAGTAGGGTTGACAAGGTATGGGCAGTGTATGCCTCATAGAAATGGGGTCTCACAATGTTTTGTCAATGCTCACATGATTTTTTTTATGGAATTCCTTAAAGAAATGTGGTAATGTGCCATGCCATGATTGCAAGATAGGCTCAAAATGGAAGCATGGACAAGGAATTTGAATTCATATACCTTATCCATGCTTCCATTTTGAGCCTATCTTGATATCATGGCATGCCACATTACCACATTTCTGTAAGGCATTCCATCAAAAAAATTCATGTGACCTTTGCCTATGCTAGAAAGAACCTTCTATAGGATGATTGTAAATATTTTGCATGAAGCCTTGAATGACATATATTTCATTTATTTGTATGGACTCATTTTTTAGGAACTAATATTTGTCTCTTTATCAAGCTACAGGTAAAATTATCTACCTTCTCGATGAAGCAAACAATGAATAAACTAACAGACGAAGAGTATGAAACCAATAAAGAAAAAAATAGAGAACGAGTGAGGGAATATAATGAAAAGAAGAAAATGGATACAATGGATGAAAAAAATCCAATTGAAGAGGAACCTCCACCATCAAAAAGAGAAAAGGCATTGTCGGCACAAAGGGCATGAATGTGAAAGAATCATGGTAAGACAGATTCAAATACCATAGTTGGAGACACACCCTCTACCATAAGTGAATACAAAGGTACACCATAAATCACAAGAGAATATGGAGGGACACCATCTACCACAAGTGAATATGAAGGGACACCATCTACCACAAGTGAATATGAAGGGACATCATCGACCACATATCAAGTTGAGAGTACATTATCAATCAAATTTGACAAAGAAGGTATGCCATCATCCCCATGTGAACCTCAAGGTATGTCGTCTATTCCACCCTCGATCAAAGGTATGCAATCTATCCCACCTCACTTAAATATTGATAAAATTCCTAATGTTGAGATGTATGTACCTAGGAGAACACCACCTAGAATTTTGCGTAGAAAGACAAAGTATTTGAGTAATATTGATGAGGCTATTTTGTAGCACATGGAAGGTAAGATTCTAGCACGCACTTGTAGAAGACATGCCGATAAGATTTTAACATGGTTCTTTGAAAGGCTAAATGAGACTGTAAGATGTCAACTATTTATTGAAATGATGCGGGGTATAAAGTATAGAAACATCATGAAGACTCTTGGGTTGAGAATATCGAATGCTTCAAGTGAAAATAGTATTGTGAAGAATCTAATGGATGCTTATGAGAGTGTGGGTAAGACCTCACGCTCAAAGGATATTAATGTCACTCGATGTGTCATTACATAGACTCTGGTAAGTTGTCAAACAAAGAGAGCTCATCTCATTAGAAATACAAGAGAATAATTAAGAATTAATAGAAAAACTTTATCAAGATCCATTCAAACTCGACAAAGAATTGAGGGCACCGATTCAAATGAATTATTGGCATTCTCAGGGAGATTTCAACAAAAAGATAAAAAAGTTGTTGAAGCATTGAGAAAACTAATTGAAGAGTATTGGAAGAATAACACAAGGCCATCTTCGAATCAAAGTGATTTGGTAAGAAGGATAATCGGTAGTTGGAACCGTGAGCCACATCCAAAGCATTTTTTGGATACGAATCAAACCCTATTTTTTCATAAATTTCAATAGGATTATCCTCAAAATAGTATTTATCAAAGATATTTTGAAATTATTAAACCTTTTTATGTCAAGATAAATCACACACGCACTACTTGTTTTTGTAGACTACATATTGAATTCTCTAACCATTATGATTTGTATCGTTCTATATGTTTAGATTTGTATTCTAACGATGTTTTGTAGGATTGTGGCATACAAGCCCCACCAACATATTGAAGAGAGTTCTTATCAAACAAATTATGTGAAATAGAGGATGGCCAAATATTCTACAGGACACTATGCTTGGATGGTTCATTTCAGCGTTACGGTGGCTTGCAGTCTATGCCAGTATGTCAACATATGGAAAGCACAGATGAGGTGGGACATAAACTAGTAGATTTAAGGAAATATAAAATAGTGGCATACATTACAAAAGATGGTAATCAAGAAAAAAGGTGTGATTTGGTTATTCAGAAGATTCCAATGTATCAGTTTATGTCAATGTTTAGTGACAATATAGTGAATCAGTAAGCAAGGCATACCCATAGAGCTCGATGGTTGCACACAAAATTCAAGCTATGCAAGGGCATCTTTCCAATTGGCAGCATAGTTTCAATGGTTGAGTTTTCAAAGAACTACACTCTATAGCCACAACATGAGATGCGGTCACAATATTACAACTCCACATAGGTTTCAATATTTGTGCACATAAAATTCATTCATGTAGCTTATAGTACAAAGGACCAAAGGAAGTTATTGAGGGAGTATCACTTTTATATTAGTGATGATCGCACACATTCTCTAGATATTGTGCAAGGTTGCTTCCAGATGTTCTACAATGATTTGGCTCAGAGGGGCATAGCATATGGTCGAAATATAATATGCTTGGATAATTGTGCAACACAGTTCAAGAACTCATGCATGTTCTTTTGGTTGTGCAAGATGCATGTCATTAAAGATGTTTAGCATATGTGGAAATTTTGTGAGGCCAATCATGGAAAGGGGGAGCATGATGGTGTAGGAGCACGTGTGAAAATACCATTAGCACAAGAAGAGTAAAAGTATAAAGACAATGCAAAGTTGAGAGATGCAAAATCAATATCGAGTGGTGTAATGTTTCGATGGGTCTAGATAATGAAGGTACATCTTCAGTTCATAGATTTTTTTGGTTGATGGATGATACTAACTTTGCACCATATAAGGATTGTTGTACACTAACAAGATTGAGTGAGCTACACTCTGTCCTTAACTCAAATGTAGGTTCATGGATTATCAATACACATAAGATGGCATTCTTTTGTTCTTCATGTACAATGCAAGCCTGGGATGATTGTGAGTCAAAGGAGTGGGTTGATAAATGGTTGTTAAGTTATCTTAACCCACTTCACACATATTGTCGTCCGATGACATTGGAACTAACACAAATGGATTCATTGGTTGAATTTGACTATATATCAAATCTAGTTCAACCAAGTAATATATCTACTTGCTTAGTTTTTGAAATTCCTATTGTTATCTTACTTTGTATTGTATTTGTAATGTTGACTAATTTAAAGAGGTTTATTGTACATATCAATGGAAGGAATGTTTATGCAATTATTGCAGATGAAGACAACAAAGAGGGAACATACTATTACTTATATCGTTGTGTTGAGGCCAAAAATAAATTGGAGGCACTAGTTATAGATGGAGAAAACATCGAATATCCCACAAGCTTAGTTGTTGTTACTGGAACGTGGCTTAGAAGGTACCCACATAAGAGTGTTAAATATTGGTTGTTTTAGTACTTTGACACGAATCGGAAGATTCTTCATTACTCGATCCTTGTCCTGTCATCCAATGCTCATTTGACCAAATATGGGGGTAGACCTTTGAACAACACCTTGTGGATGGTCAGTGAGTCTGACCATGAGGTAATACTTGACACTTGATAAAGAGTAGAGAAGACTCGAATGGTTCGTTGGAATAATTTGTAAGTATGCACATTGGTTCTTATTAATTTATACTTGTATGCACAATAATTTGTATGATGCCAATGCTATGATGCAATAGGTATCTTAGAACTCCCAATCTAGACGTATGGCCAAGAGTGACTAAGTTGAGAGACTGGAATGCCTATCCTCAATGGAAGCATCAAGATTTAAGCCTTGGTGTTCCCGCGTTGGAACATCCAAATGGTGTGGATTGTTGTTTATAAGTGCCTTCCATATATTTTCATTTCATTTTCATTTTGGATGCTCTTTGTTTTCCTTCTTTTACTTTCCCTGTTTGTAAGTAACCTACTAAAAATTGATTGGTGTCCCCTTGCAGATAATGTTGATTTATGAGCCATCCAAGAGAATCTCAGCCAAAAAAGTAATGAAACATCCTTATTTTGATGATCTTGACAAATCTCAATTATGAGTTTAAGCCATTATAAGTGTGTGTGAAGATTAGTTAGGGAATTTCAAGTTATTCATTTGAAGTTAACCTCATCACGAGCACCTATTATGTATACATTATAAGAGCATCTTGAGTTTCAATTTATTCTATTCATGAGAGGTGTTGTGTGCAGTAGGTATCTTGGAACTCCCAATGAAGATGTATGACCAAGAGTGACTAAGTTGAGAGACTAGCATGCCTATCCTCAATGGAAGCATCAAGATTTAATCCTTGTTGTTCCCAAGTTGGAACCAAATGGTGTGGATTTATTGTTTGTAAGTGTCTTCCATCTATTTTCATTTCATTTGTAATTCATTTCATGAAATTTATTGCTACCCTCAAACATTTGTAATTCATGCAATGTAATCCCTTAAGAGTCCAAATTACAAAAGGGCAGTAATCTTTGATGGCCTATTACCCAAATATTGTGTCAATTACAAGAATTTCATTTAAGGCATCAGGATCATGTAGGGCCCCTCTATCATAACCTCTAAAATTTTTTTATCTTAGTCATTTTATCGTGGTGTCTAGTTTTTACTTGATGGAAAAACTATCAAATGCAAATAGTGTAAAGTTGCAAA
Source organism: Sequoiadendron giganteum (assembly GCA_007115665.2). Lineage (NCBI taxonomy): Eukaryota > Viridiplantae > Streptophyta > Pinopsida > Cupressales > Cupressaceae > Sequoiadendron > Sequoiadendron giganteum. Next base: position 647,761,742 of record CM021100.1, read on the forward strand.
GTGGGGAAAATTTCATTATACAACTTGTATGACCAAAAATATTGTTCCAACACATCCAAATGGGTACGTTTATGCTAGGCATGGTCCTCTTTCATGCCTAAACATATCTAATCACTCTGAGCTACGTTCAACTGACTCGATCCCTTAAGGGTCCAAAGTACAAAAGGGTAGCAATATTTAACGGACTATTACTCAGAAACCATGATTCTTCTGAACTCTTTCTCTAAGCCTATGATATCATGTTGGGCTCCTTTATAATAACCTCTCTTGGTTTTTGTTATCTCAGAGTCATTTTCCCATGGTGTCCAATTTTCACTTGATGGAAAAACTGTCAAATGCAAGCAGTGTAAAGTTGAAAAGTGGTGCAACTTTCATTTTGCAACTCATCTTACCAAACAGACTATTCCAACACATCCATATGGGTACATTTACACTAGGAATGGTCCTCTTTCATACCCAAACACATCGAATCACTTTGAGCTACGTTCAACCGCTTTAATCCCTAAAGGGTCCAAAGTGCAAAAGGCCAACAATCTTTGATGGGATATTACTCAAAAACCATGATGCTTATGAACTCTTCTTCTGAGCCTACACGATCATGTTGGGCCCCTCTACAATAACCTCTCTTATTTTTTGTTATCTCAGATTCATTTTCTTGTGTTGTCTAGTTTTCACTTGATGGAAAAAGTGTCAAATACAAGTAGTGTAAAGTTCCAAAGTGGTGCAACTTTCATTTTGTAACTTGTCTGACCAAACAGACTATTCCACGGCATTTAGAAGGGCATGTTTACATTAGAAATGGTCCTGTTTTGCACCCAAACATGTCAAATCACTTTGAGCTACATTCAACTAGCTCGATCCCTTAGGGCTCCAAAGTGCAAGAGGGAAGCAATCTTTGGTGGGCTATTACTCAAAACCCGTGATGCTTATAAAATCTTTGTTTGAGCCTACAAGATCATGTTGGGACCCTCTACAATAACTTCTCTTAATTTTTGTTATCTCAGAGTCATTTTCCCATGGTGTCTAGTTTTCACTTGATGGAAAAAGTGTCAAATCCAAGTAGTGTAAAGTTGCAAAGTGGTGCAACTTTCGTTCTGCAGCTCGTGTGACCAAACATACTATTCCAAAATATTTGGATGGGTACATTTATGCTAGGCATAGTCCTCTTTCACACCCAAACATGTCATAATGCTCTGAGCTACATTCAACCAGCTCAATCCCTTAAGGGTCCAAAGTGTAAAAGGGTAGCAATATTTGACGGGCTATTACTCAAAAATCGTGATGCTTACGAACTCTCTATCTGAGCCTACATGATCTCGTTGGGCCCCTATATAATAAACTCTCTTAGTTTTTGTTATCTCAGAGTCATTTTCCCGTGGTGTCTAGTTTTCACTTGATGGAAAAAGTGTCAAATGCAAATAGCGTAAAGTTGCAAAGTGGTGCAACTTTCATTTTGCAATTCGTGTGACCAAACTAACTGTTCCAATGTATCCAAATGGGTAGATTTACAATAGGAATGGTCCTCTTTTTCACCCAAACACGTCGAATAGCTCTGAGTTATGTTCAACCAGCTCAATCCCTTAAGGGTCCAAAGTGCAAAAGGACAACAATATTTGGTGGGCTATTACTCAGAAACTATGATGCTTACGAACTCTCTATTTGAGCCCCTCTAAAATAACCTCTCTTTTTTTTGGTTATCTCAAAGTCATTTTCCTGTGGTGTCCAGTTTTCACTTGATGGAAAAAGTGTCAAGTGTCTCGTTGCAATTTTTGGTGGATTATTGCTTTCAAAGTATTGAGAATGATTTTCCTATTTTGTAGCTGGTAGTTTCCATTCTAGAAGGCTCATATCTTGCTATATTTTATACTTATTCTTAATCAATTATCAAGTTAATAATCAATGCATTTATTTATAGTTAATCTTTTCTTTTCAATTTGTGCGATTTTATAATTTGTAAATCTACTAGTATTCTTATAAATATTGAAGTTGTTTAGCATCAATCAATAAATATTCAAGACAAACCATGAAGGACAACAATGATCAATGCTAGGGTTAACTAATTAATAAGTATACACATGAATAAGTCAAGCATACATGTCAATAAGGGAAGCACAAGTACTCAAAAACACGTAAGCCTTGAAGTATACACATGAATACATAGTATACATAAATTAATATAAATTATATGCATGAATACAAGGTATACGCATCAAACATGTAAGTCACAAAGTATACATGGGAATACACGTAATTCACAAAGCATACAAGTAAGTTGTAAAGTAAATTATATCTATTGAACCATGGATTTATAATATAAATATGGACACCACCAATAAAAAATATTTTTATTAACCAAATAGCCATGTAGGCATACATCAATACATGTCGATATAAGTATAAAATATATAAAAAATAGCCATATAAGATTACGAGAATGCCATATAGGAATACATCAAATTGATCTAGAATCAAAATTCATTTCTTTGCATCCTCTCAAATTAAATTCTTGCCCTTTTCTTATTGAATGTATGGTGATAGGTCTATCACTCATTTGTTCTAAGACCGATGAGTGCTCCTAGTTTTCCTCCTAGGGTTTAGTTCTTGGTCAAGCTTTATCCATTACAATAAGAAGTAAAGACATTGATATATAGAAATTACATTATAAAAAATGATATATTTAACAAAATAATCACTTACCACCACTAGACAATCTCTCTCCTTGAGGGAAACATTCTCATGCTCATGCTGAGGCGTGTTGAAGCCCTATAGAAACCATCCAAAGAGGAATTAAACTATGAATCAATAATGGTTTGATGTTTCACTAACTAATAGCTATAACAACGAATGTAAATTCAATTTAGTAATCTACCTCATACCTCCTCTATGAGAGTCATCGAGGATTCTATAGTAGATGATACACCGATCTCCATTTCCCTATGAACATTCGAAGATGTATTCGCTTCCAACATCTAAAAATAAAACAACAAATTATTCAATCAGAAAAACTAAAATAGTGATCCACGTCATGGCTTATAATGTATGAGATAATGAACAAAATTTTGAGTACTTATTAAACTATATATTTTTTATTATCATGCTTACTATATTCCCTATCCATAGCTTGTTTGAAGCACCTATTTTTAGGCTTTTACCCATAGCAGAAAGGTAGTGAATTGTTTGATAAAATGCCTCTATATACATGTACAATAATTATGGTAGCATCGAGAAGGCAGTGAACTGTTTGAAAAAATGCCTTATAGAAATGGGGTCTCATGGTGATGGAATGCTATTACAAACAAATGTGTCATGGCATTCCATCACTATAAGACTACATTTCTTTGAGGCATTTTTTCAAACAGTTCATTGCCTTATCTATGGTTTTATGTTGGGATGGGGTGGATGGTATAGTGTGGCCTTGGTTATAAGATGGAGGGTGATCATGACATGAAGAGGGAGGGGTGGGGACATGAACAAGTGGAATAAAAGGTGGAAGGTTCCATGGATTGGTAAATTAAGGATGAGGACGAGGAACTTGAAAAGAATTTGGAGGGGAATTTTGGCTAAAGGGTTGGTTTCTATTCTTCAAGCAATGAGTTGTTTGAAAAAATGCCTCAAAGAAATGTCATCTCATCATGATGTAATTTCACTCCATCACCATGAGACCACATTTCTTCAAGGCATTTTTTCATACTACTCACTACCTTGACTATGGTATTACTTACTATTATACTTTGATAGCTTTTTTCCAAGCATCCATAGTTTGTTTGAAATCACCTATTTTAGGCTTTTAGTCATAGTAGCAAGGAAGTGAGTAGTTTGATCAAATTATTTGCTACACATGTATGGAAAATGTGGTAGCATAGAAAATGTGGTGAGCTGTTTGAAAAAATGTCTCACAAAAATATGGTCTCATGGTGATGGAATGACATTCCATCACCATGAGATCATATTTCTTTTAGGTATTTTTTCAAACTACTCACTGCCTTGTCTATGTTATTGCTTACTATTATTCTTTGATATATTTTTTCCAAGAATCTATAGTTTTTTGGAAAGCACCTTTTTTAGGCTTTTAGCCATAGCAGCAAGGAAATGAACTGTTTGATAAAATGCTTTGGTAGACATGTATGGAAAATATGGTAGCATAGAAAAGGCGGCAAGCCATTTGAAAAAATTCCTCAAAGAAATTGGGTCTCATGGTGATGTCCTTTGAGGAATTTTTTCAAACAACTCATTGCCTTGTCTATGCTATTTATTACTATTATTCTTTCTTATATTTCTTCCAATCATCCATAGCATAGACAAGGCAGTGAACTATATGAAAAGATGCCTCAGTAAAAAGTGGTCTCATGGAATGCCATGACAAGTAAATTCAACTGGAAGTTGCTCCTACTTATTACTTATTCTATGTGAAGTAATTGCATCATTGTTTATGTTGACTTTCTAAAAACCTATGTTGTAGTTGAAGTTTTGTCATCTATCAACATCTAGTTATTAGTTATGGAATGTGAAGTAATGCTTTGAGTTTGAAAGATGTGTAATACAATGTAGTCAATGATATGAATATAAACTACACAAATCTATTAAGTAAAATTCATTAGTTAAACTCTTTATTATATTACCTACGTGTAGGTTTATCTAAATTCACTGGCACTAGGAGGTGTTCCCACGAAAACTCCAATATTAGCCTATTGAACATCCAAAATCAGATATTAGAATACCATTCATATAACAATGCTATTAACATGTACTAAATTTATAATTGTTTACTAGTTACATACCTCAATGGTAGATGTAGTGGAGTAATAAATAGTTGTAGGGCCAGTGTATCCAGTATCAACACTGCAACCCTAAAATTTTATAAAAAATCATAAAACTAAATTAGCTAATCTTGCATTTCAAAAATGAGATTTCATAAATTAAATTCAATGAACATGTTGACATTTACCTGAGTATTGATGTCATAAGCATCATTCAAAATGTCATTTTCCCTCGCCATCTCCATAGTAGTAGACGTACCCTACATAGAAGCCTCTTGAGTGTCGGTGGGGTCATATGAGCAAGTCGCCCCCGTAAGCCTAACAAAAATGGGATCAAATCCCACCACTAGAAGAACCCTAGATGGCGATGTAGTATAGGGTTGGTATGTTGGATGACACTCTAGTTCAAAGAGTTGATGGCCTGAAAAGTGTCTACCTCAGCACTCTCCTTCGCGATGGAAGGGATAACAATGTGCTCATGAGGCGGCCTATCCCAAAAACCATGTACCACCTATCCCAAAAAAATTCCTAATCTTTTGGTGGTGGCACCAATGGATAGGAAACCTCTTTGCATTGAGGCTAAGATTTTGATTTGTGCGTGGGTCCGTGAATAATGAACACAAATCTAATTTTTAGCTTCTAGATCTTTTACATCTTTATATGATAATTTATCCTGGTAAAAATTCCTAGTTGTCTGCCTCCTAGCTTTCCATCCACTTAATTGTTTATTGATTGCATCTATATGTTTTAGCATTTCTATAATGCCGCGCCATGCAACCCTAGAGGAAGTTGCAAACAACTACTTATACTGACTATTTTTTTTTTATAATAAAAACAATTAATAAGCAAGTTCACTAACTAATGCCAACAACCTCTAAGGTTATGAGATAGAGGTTATATAGAACCTCAACAAAAAACATGAATTTAAACCATGTCATTTAGTTAATTAAGAAATAAACACATACATTCCAGTTAGGATAATTACATCAACCCATAAGGGATAACTTTCAATTTCATTATCCATAAATAAACTATAAGGTTACAACACTCTTTCCCCGAATGAGGCAAGTCCAAAGAATAAGATTATAATTACAACTTCCACCTCGATAACAAATGAGAGGTAATAAATCACAACAACTGAAATGAAATAAAGCAAGAACTGAAACTGAATCCCACGAGCTCTCCAACTTGAAATCTCATCCACACGAACATGAAGAAAGCCCAACGGAGTAAGGTGCATGCCACCCAACCAAGTGGAACCCAAAGGCCCAACCCCCATGCTAGGAGATAGTAACAAGGAATCCTAGCCAAGGCCATATACCTCTAGACACATGCTAACATGTAACTGAACCAAACAGACAACCAATCACATGTACCACTCAAGTATAACACAAGTACAATGCAAGTATAACACAAGTACAACTCAACATGGTTACATTGCTTCCAGATATAAAGAAGATCAAGTATGTTAAAAGAACCATACACATATTAAACAAATACCAACTATGGTCACACCAGGTATGTTAAGGAAACCATACCCATAAAATTGGATACCAACTATTGTCCTAGACAGAGTGTCATCACACAGCTCATCATGATTTACCCAAGTAGATCTTCCTAGGTTTCGGCTAACCTGGTAGCCTCAACTGATCCACTGGAACTCAAACTTACTAATGCAGAATGAAATACCTTTCATAAAGACAAGATAGATGACCTTGCCATTCTAGGCCTTCCCACCCATCCCAAGCCTAACCGAGCACTTGGATCCATGAGTTAGGCTAGAACTTATCTTGATTAGTGAGAAGTACCACCTAATCTTCTAAGTATATTTTATTTATCTCTTGATTAAACTACTTTTGAAGGTTACCCAATCTTACCTCTTCCGGGCATTGGCCCCTAACGGAAGCCACTCTTCTACTTGACAACACACATACCATCCCAACTCCAAGGGTACAAAAGGTGACAAACAAGATATCACGCCCACTCCTTTCTTAGGAGGCGACATAAAATGAAACTCACTCCAAACACTAGAGGCAACAAATCACTTAACAAAGCCACTCCTTACAAGGAGACACAGATCCCATAATCCACTCCTTTCACAGGAGGCACAAAACATCCCCGTTCATGGAAACTGGGTAAACACTGACTAGACACCATGCACTACCCAAGGAAATCACAATAGGTTCACAAACACAATACGACAACCCACATAACTAAAAACCCCATTTGGAAGACTTATAAAACTCTATAATTCAATTTCCCCAAAATGAAAACGGAAACAGTTCACAATCAAGCTGAACAAGAAGACAGTAATCAAATCTACTTTGGATTCACTAGATCCATTTCCTCATTAACATTCAGTAATTTATTGCATTAAATAAACTGAATTGAATAACATCTCTTTTATACAAAGATGAAATTTAAATCAAATATCACATTCTCTAATTGTTTTCAATAATTATAAAATAGACATTTATCTCAACCATTTAGAAAATAACAATTTAGAATAAATAATTGTTTCCTCTTTATAAACTAAATCCTTTTAAAATAAATCAATTAATTTTGCTATTAAACATATTACTTACAACTCCATTAATTTGCCTTTCAAATTTATTATTTTAAAATAAAGAATAATAATTTGCTTAAGAACCCAATATTTTAAATCCCTCCATTATATTTAAATCATGATATTAATCAAATCATTTGCTCAATATTATAATATATGTATATTTTAAATCTATACATATTTAATCATTTAAATCTTATATATAATAATATTTAATATTATATAATAAAATATTAAACATTAACATATATTTTATCATTTAATATTATACAAATATAATATTAAAATATTAAACATATTTTATTTTTATTTTTATTTTTAAAAATAGAAAAATCCACATAACTTAAGGCATGCTTTTCCCTCAGACCGTGCATCATTTTAGGGCTAGACGACCGCACATTTCTCAGGCCGCGTGCTTAAAGTCGGGCAGATTAGGGCATCGGCCGCAGGTTTTTGCACGAAGTGGTGATTTTTAAGAGGGGCGGTCGGCTGTGTAAACACAGCCAACTCCCAAAGTGGTGGGCACGGCTGTGTAAACACAGCCAAACCCACCACCGTGGGTGGCGGTTGTGTTTCCACAACTGTCTCCCACCCACAGTGGGTGGTCGGGGGGTTGTGTTGGGCGCGGTGGGAGTGAGCCCCCAGCACTTGCCTCCCCCAAATTTTGATTTAAAAAATTTTGTTTTTTGTTTTTTTACATAAAACCTGCAGATTTTTTTGGAAATCTGCGCCCTTACACATAGGGTATTTTAAATTTATTTTTAACAGCATAACCCCTCTTTAAAAAAAATAAATAAATATGTATATATACATATATATATGAATTTAAATACCCCCACTCAGATTGTAAAATAAATTGAACAAAACCTATTGAAAATAAACATTTACAGTCATGTTGAAATTGTTTTTTCTTGAAGAGCATTATTTCCAAACAAAGGATTCCAAGTTTTGAGACCAACTTTGACATGGGTTTTCTTTGCAAATCAACAGAGTTTATAAATAATTTCAAACAACAATTAAAATTTGTGAATCATTTCAAAATGGAATGAATTTAATAGGAAGAAAACCCGAATCCTAAAGCTTGAGAGGTTGCCAATGGTGCAAGGATTCCTTCCTCAGATTCTAGCTTCTTTTCCACTAAAACAACAGACTTCTCCACAATTTCAGTCCAAAACCCACAAAACAATAATTATTTTCTTCCTTCTTTTTCTTTCAATTATTCTCCCTCAAATTCATGAAAAAATTTCCATAATAAAATTTTTTTTCCCAAAAATATCCAAAATATCTATGCACCCACCTTCATCAATTTTTGAAAACAGAAATAGAAATTATCTCCAATTTCAATTTTTTGCATTGAAAACTTTCAAAAATGGAATTTCAAACCTTTTTCCAATTTTCCAACTTAATCTATTCCATTTTCCAAATTTCACACAAAAATCTATTAATTCCAAAATGAAAAAACTTCATTTATTTCAACTCAATTAATTTAATTATCAATAAAATAAATCTAGTCCAAGATTAAATTATTTATTAATTAATTAAATTAATTAACAAATTAAATCACATTGCTAACATAAAACCAGATAAAGTTAATCGACAATTTAACTACAAAAGCATATAGTTTTACCTTTTTCTAATTTGTAATTTTAAATAAAATCAAGGCAAATTGAACAATGTTAATTCGACTGAACCAAACTAAAACCCAATGACACACTATGACTAGGGTGATGACTTGGCATGGAAAACCTAGCTACTATCTCTCAATCGAATATCATTGGGCAATGGACACGCTCAAACTTGTGAAACCAGGTGGAGTCGATGTCATATATCTGTCAACCTACGAACAAAGAGTATATCCACATGCGTATATATGTCATAATCAAAACACATCGTGAAGAGGAAATCTCAGAATCACAGGGCGCTCGCAAGCGAGTGGTGCAATCCGTCCCCTTCACCAATGTAGTATTACTAACTGACGTATCTAACATCATTAATGTAATCAAAACTTAAAACATCATTAATGCAAATGTTCACAATGTTAATCTAAAGCATGCCATAATGATAACATTAGAATACAATACCAGCACATCAAAATATAACATTCACATCGCTTTATAAATAGCGATCAAATAGAAGCTGAGTACCATAGTCAAGGTACTAACAAAAAATACAACATAAAAGAGCAGAACAATGTTCGATCCAAAGAGCAAAACGGAGGGGTGTTACAATTTCTTAAACTACATTTGCAAGTGTTTTTCTTTCCATGGTTGAACCGTTTGGATTGTTCAACCTCATGATTAACTCAATTTTTTTATTGTTTTCAATTTCACTCATTAAATTTTGTTGAGTGCGAGGAGGATGTTGAGGGATTGGTGGAGGAAATTGTTGTTGTGGTTGTTGAACTTGAGGATTTTGTTCATGTTGTTGTTGCTCTAGTTGTTGAGGATTTTTAGGAGGGTTTTGAAGAGGGTTTCTAGGATCATTATCATCTCTTACAAATTCAACAAATAAATATCAAAAACAACCTAAAACTAATAAATTCACAACAACAACAAAAAAACAATAATTACCTCTTTGACCTCCCTGTCAATGTGGTGGCATCCTAGCGATGCAGTAGCAATAATTTGATGAAAAAATTGCAAGATTCACTCCTCCTAGAATGAAAGCACACAAAAGAAGGGCTTTTGGCTATGGGCAGAAAAAAACGATTCACAACACAAATGAGCTCGATTTCATTTTTTTGGTTTTAATGGCTCATAATGCGAGAGTGTTATTCTATGCTCACGTTATAACACAAGCGCAAAATAGGCTTGATGTGGCCGAGCATTAGTCTCAGCACACCAATCCATAACATGAGCGTGTTATAACGTGCTTGCATTATGAGCTATCATAACTTTTTTTAAAATTTGGCCACAATTTATGCCCCATCTTTTACACCCACGTGATTTCTTCTTCTATCTCACTATGTTTTTGGTCATTGTAGTTCAACCTCATTTTTTAGGTGATACATTCAAAATAACTTATGCCTCAATCCCTACTCTTTCATCTAAGAAACAATCCTCTTTCAAATAGAAACGATTAGTTGTAGTGATCCCTTGAAAAATTTCTAAATATTTTATATTAAATTGGTTGAATAAATAATCATTAATTTGAGTACTTCTTCCCATAATAATTTAGAACTTAAGATTTGTAATGTCTTATGCATTCCAACATCCTTCTACTCCACAAGAGATACAAGCTCCTTCTATAATGACACAACACGTGAAGGAGAAGGTGACATCATACCATTTAACCTTGCTTAACCTATATTCATCATAGTAGCCACATCACTATCCTTCTTATTCTAATATGACAAATCTAGATTATTGTTGGGTACATAATCTAAAGAACCTCTCATAAGTTGATGTTGAGGAGTAGTATTTTCCACAAAATTCCCTTTATTTTCTTTTTGACTTAATGTAACCATGAAATTGAAACAATAGAAATAGGTGTTCCACCTTTTAGGAGATGGAACACAACCTAGGTGTTTAGGGACCTAGACCTATTTCTCTATAGTTTCACTCAAGGAAACCCTAGAGATCTCAATCTGAATGTAGAAAGGGGGGAATTTATCTTGCAATAGGCTGTCCTAGGGTGTGATTAGAGACTAAATGAGGGTTCACCACCAAGCTAGGGCTTAACAAGATAAGAGATGAATGAATCATGTAAAGTACCATACAAAAATGAAATGACCTAAGAAATGAAACTGAAACATACAATGATAAATTGAGAATGAATAGAGGTGAACCTAGAAGAAGGATGACGTCAAAAAATACTCCAAAAGCCTTTAAAAAAATGCTATTTAATTCCCATTAGGACTCATACGCCAATCTGGGTGATTTAGTCTCAGACTAGGGTTTATGTGCCAAAACTAGAATCTAACAGTGTATGATCTGAAACAACTAAAATCTGGAAAATATGCTATATTGGGACTCATATGACACAAGTGGTGTATCTGTCCCACTCTACTTTTTCAGAGGGTTAAGACCTGAATCTGCTCTGTTATCTTTCCTCTTCGTTCCACACTTCATTTCTAGATCTGAAACCCTGATTTGCAACCTATAGGTGACTATTAGTGAAGATGACAACCTTGTGATGACTTCATGACTTTCTTCAAACTTACAACTTAATATTCAAAGGATATTCAAGATCCAAGAAACCTAGATCTTCAATCACACATGTAGAGAGAAGGAATAACTTGTTTGACAGTAATGGCGATTTACCTTGGTCAAACCTCGTTTAGGTAATCAAACCAAATGATGAGATAATGAAATAAGGACATGAAACATGAAGCATAGAACATGAACATGAACAATGATACCTTGAATGATGTCTTGAGAAGTAAATCAATAATCTAGCATGAAGTGGTCATGTAGAATGTGGATCTTAATCTTGAACTTTGATATGAAACAATGTTTTCAAATGGATCTTCAATGCTACATCACAAAAATAGCTCAACAACATGCTTGATGCTCTAGGTCTTTGATGTGATGATGGATCTTGAATTACTGCAACAAATGATGAAGAAATCATCCTTTGAATGCTTTATAATACTCTTGTAAACTCTCTTGATGCTCATGTGAAGTCTTGTAATCATAAACTTGCTATTAGGAATTTTTTCTTGAAAGTCTTGGGTGAAAAATGAGTGAAATAACCTTGTATTTATACTTGTTTATGCCAAATTTCTCATAATTACAACACTACAAGCCAACATCAGATCTAGGAGGATAAAATCCTACCAAGAATTTGATTTAAATTTTATTTTGGGCCACATGAAACTCATACGCCAGAAGTAGTGTATGAGTCCCATTATGCATAACTATGGGACACATTTTAAAAAATGCTTAAGATGATGTGAAATCCAAATCGGAGCCCAAAAACCTAGGTGGGACCTATACGCCCAAGGTGGTGTATGAGTCCTAGATCACTAAATATAAGCCACACGACCTAAAAAAACTTGAATTACAATTGGATGTTGATTTATGTCAAGATTATCCTAAGAAAGATGCATTAAAAGAGGCTTGTGGATGTAAAATAAGGCCAATTAAAACATAAAGAATCCCAATTATTTAATAAAACCCTAGAAAAGTGTCAAAGTGTGTTATAACACTTTAAAAAACTCTAAATAAAGCATAATTAAAACCATTTTTTGTTACAATAGCCCAAAACATGATGTGAAGGTGTAAATAAATACACTTTACAACACTAAATTAAGGCAAAATTAGGTCTATTTAGCTTAAAAGGGCCCTAAATCCAATGTGAATGTAGAAATTACATTACAACACTAGATCAAGGTGACATTAGGTCCATTGAGAAGTTGTACCATATCCAAGAAGGGTGTACAATTTTTGTCATTACATCTTGCCCCCACTTTAGTGAGAGGATGAGCCTGCTTCAAACTCATACTAAACTAGACATTTAAGAGGGGTCCAAGCATACCAATGCGGATGACAAAGGCTGAAAAATATCAAAGGAGGTGGGCAAGCCCCCAAGATCCAAGATCCTACGTCAAACCAACATAAGCATGAAAGGACATGCACAAGGTGTATGATATGCAACATCAATATACACAAACATGCAATGTCAATGATTAAAGGAAAGAAAAATAAAAATAATAAAAACTAAAAAGAGCTAGATCAAGCCTCAACCATTTGTCCAACACATTGTTGATCAGATCTAGGTTGTTTGTCCAATAATGCATGATCACTCTGAGGAAAAAAAACTTCAGGTTGTCTATTGGGTGAGTAATCTAAGAGGGTGAAACATATACACATGTGACCCATATACACTCACACACACACGTGAGTGGATATGGGAAATTCATGCCTCAAATTGGCTTCCCATACAACCATACCAAAGTTATATCCCCTGATAAATTTGATAAGGTGTCATGCAACAATGAACTTTGAGCTGCATGGGAAAGCAAAGCTTTCTATGCTTGATACTCATGAATAAATAGGATGGCTCCATAGGCAATAAAAGTGTGTTATGCAAGGTGGCCATATAACAACTATTGTAAATGAAAAATAGTGTAAGGTGCATTCAAATGGATTTTACATAGTTCATGTAAGATCTCTTCTTAGGGAACATTGTTCCTAATGTCTCCAAGAGAGGAAAATTCAAAAAAATATCATGCTCTCGGAGGATATCAAGCCCAATGACACCACCAAGAAAAGGATGCATCACAAGAATAAAGAAAACCATGTATTGAAACATGAGTGTTGATATATGCCCCCACTTATAAGTGGCTTCTAACACCATTTCTATGAGAAATTTCTTTAGAGTAGAAGAATAATGAGAGCTTATTTGGAAACCCCTATGCCAAGTCATATGTTTCCAATAAGCTACGCCATGAAAAAGGGAAGGTGTTGCCCCCAAAATGTATAACTCCGTACATCACATGTGAGCCAACTTAAGGCATTTCATCCACATCCCAAGCTTGCTCTTGTATACATGAAAGGTGGTCAAGTAGCCAAAAGAGACAATGACAAGTGACATAAGAGTACAAAGCTACCTAACCCCTTTCCTCCACTTAGTGTAGGACAAGGATGAGCTGAGATGATTGATGAGAAACATGATAGAGTGAAAATTAGTATCAATTAGAGGAATGAGGTGCTTCAACCCAAGGAAGAGCACCACATTCTCTAAGATATTGAATTTTGTTACTCAAAGACTTACATTCATTAGTAGAATGACCATGAACTCTATGCTATCCACAAAATGAACTCTTGTAGTAAAATTTATTTTGTGTTCTTGGAGGGAGAGATATCAGACAATCTTGGAGGAATGTCGTCTAAATACTCTCTTGATCAAAAGTAGAGAATGTTTCATTATTTTGTGACAAAGATATCTCTTACTTAGTACAATATGTCATACGTACACAAGACTCTTTAGATTGTGAGATTTTGTTCTCTCCTTGAAAGGAGGATGCAAAATCTACCGAACTCAAATCATTATTATTTTTCATGATGACATTGATGTTAAGCGAGGATTCCTTTGTTTCTTTCATTTCTTTCAAAGGACAAAAACCCAGACCATTAGTCATTCCTTGCATGTTAGGCTCTATAGGGACATTGATACCTTTTTCTCTAACACCACATCCTTTTCCATAATAACCAAGTTGTTTCATCATTTCGTAACCCTTTCCATAATATTTTTCATCTCTTTTGGATTCGGTGGTTGTTGATAGTCTATCTCATCAAAGTTTATCATATACTTTGCTTCTTCTTCTAAAGTGGTTGAGGTGGATGTTTTCGAAGGGTCTTCTAAGTTCTGTGTTGACATTACGAGTTTTTATTTTCCCTTTCCAGAGTCTTTTTCTATGATCTTTTATTCGCCCATGAATGATGGTGTGAAATCTAAGGAACCCCGGTCATATTTTAATAGTTTCATGACTTCCTCAATGTTCTTTTCTTTGTCTTTCTATTGTACGGGTTCTACTTATGTAGTTGGTGTCAATTTTTTCAAAGGATTTTCCTTATTCTTCTCAATTTTTAAACAACTGTTTCGTTTAGGATCAACTTCAAGTGTGTACACTTTATTGTTGTAGACATACTTCATTATACGATGAAGAGTAGAAGGGACCCCATTCATTGCATTAATCCACGATCTACCTAAGAGAATATTATATGAAATATTGTGAGGCATAACCTGGATCAGTGTTTCTAATGTGGCATTTCCAGTTATAATAGGCAAAGTGATTACACCAAGCAATTTTTTTTTTGCATTGTTGAATCCACGAATAGATAAAGAATCAGATTGAATTTTTGATTTATCCACACCAAGTCTATCGAAAAGTTTCACAATACACAAATTAAGAGGAGAGCCATTGTTGATAAGGGTTCACTTTATCCCTGTTCTATTATATCTAGCTATTGTCATGAGATCATCATTTTGTTTTTACACTTCCAATGGAGGTAATTCATCTTGAAGAAAAGTAATGTCCAAGTTATTTGGTGCTATAGGTTGAATTTGGGTTGCTACATTGTTTGATTGTGCATTAGAATGGATAGGAACTTGTTGTAAATCACTTTGAATCATGTTGTGATAATGAGGGGAGGCTTGAATAAGGTTCCATAATGATAGCTTAGCAGGAGTATTTTTTAGTTGTTCAACAAGATTATACTCCTTTCCACTTTGTAAAGGTAAACAAGGAGGACTAGGAAAGATAGGGTTAGGCAATGGGAAGGATGTTGAAGGTTTTTTTCTTGGTTTGGGATCATTTCTAGTTTTATATGTATGAGAAACGGTATTATGACTCGGCTACTGCAAAACATTATACTTAGGTGGGTAAAGGATAAGTTTAGGTTTGTTTTGAGTTTGAGGTTTGTGTGAAGGTGCATAAATAATTAGAGGATTCTTAGGATGTCCCATAGGGTATGTAGGAGGTCCATTAATCAAGAGAGATCTAATAGACACTTGCGCATTCATAACCTCATCGATTTCAGTTTGATATTTATCTAATTAAGAGGAATCTAGTGTCATCTTTTCAGCATCATCTAAGGAAGTTGAAATGTCATCATTTTCTTGCACCATGATATCTTCTCTAGTAGGAAGTTTTTTAGGAGAACTAAAAACCAGATGCTCATAACATTCAAAGGTTAGTTCTTCTAAAATGACTTCATCACAAGTAAGGGAGTTATCAATGGTTGGATTTTCTTGTTTATCATTGATGTCCATGTCTTGTTCAATAATGTTTTTCGTAGGGGCAAAGGGGAAATTAATATTCTCATGAATTTCATCAATTGTATTTTCTAACATCAAAGTATCTTATTTACCACTAGCGGAGATACTAGGAGAAGAGCTTAATTATTATCTATGATTGTGTCCTCTTGTTCATCAATGTCTTGCCCAATAAGAGAGGTGGGAGGAGAGAAATAATGAGGACTCACAAAACTCTCTTTGATTGGTTCTTCTAACACCAAAATATCTTCTTCACAAGTAGGAGAGATATTAGGAGAAGAACGAATATGATTGTTATGATTTCCTAATATTATATTCTCTTTCGCTAAAGCCTTCTCATAGGGAGGGGATATAAACTTTTTCTTAGTATGCCTAGAAAGATAAGATACTAACATTGTTTGACCAAGAATGAAAAGTACTTCTAACCATCTTATGCAATGCTTCAAGAATATAAATAATGTATATCCAAAGATGAAAAGTACTTTTAACCAATGTATGCAAAACTTTAAGAATCCAAACAATGTGTATGCAAAAATGAGAGGCAATTTTATCCAACTTATGCAAAGCTTTATGAATGGGAACATTGTGTATGCAAAAGTGAAAAGTACTTTTATCCATATTATGCAAAGATTGAGAAATGTGAAAATTTTCAAATGAAATGATTTAGGAAGAATTCAAAAAGGACCCCTAATTGATGTTTTTGACCTAGATGCATAAAACAACAATTACTGAAACTTTTTGGACTGATACTATATGTTACCAGCAAGCTTTAGAAGTACAAAAATAAGATTTTTCAGTGTTGTAAAAGGCAGTTTCAGGCCTGATTTAGGACTAAATCGCCTAGAGGGGCATATGATTCCCAGTCATGGTTTTCTAGGGATCTAAATGCTAAATAATAGTCACCACAAAATACCCATAAACTAGGAAAAACCACCTGTACCGGGACTAAATCGCCCAAAGGGGCATATGAGTCCCACTTTAGGGTTTTGGCACTATTTTTTAGTAAATTCTATGTGAATGTTATGTTTTCTATGTTGAGTGATGTTTGGACTAAGTGAAAATTCAAATTTTAGATGAAATTCAATCATGCAAGATGCAAAAATGCAACCTATATGCACTTTCACTAATGCAAGATTTAGAAACCCTAGAATGCCATTTGGTTAATGCAAAATCTAATGCAATGTTAATGCAAGCTAAATCTAGGATGAGAATGCACTCCAAATAAGAATTAAGATGTTATAAGTGTATTCTCACCAAAATAAAACAATATAAATAGGTGTTCCACCTTTTGGGAGGTGGAACACAAACTAGGTGTTTAGGGACCTAGAACTATTTCCCTCAAGTTTCACTCAAGGAAACCCTAGAGATCTCAATCTAAATGTAGAAAGGGGTGAAGAGATATTGCAATAGGGTGTCCTAGGGTGTGATTAGAGACTAAATGAGGGTTCACCACTAAGCTAGGGCTTGTAAAGATAAGAGATGAATGAATCATGCAAAGTACCATGCAAAAACCTAGCTAAATGGCCTAGGAAATAATAATGAAATACAAAATGATAAAATGAGAATGAACGTAGGTGCACCTAGAAGAAGAATGACGTAAAAAAAAGATCCAAAACCCTAAAAAATTGCTATTTAATTTACACTAGGACTCATACGCCAGTCTGGGTGATTTAGTCCTAGATTAGGTTTTTTGTGCCAAAACTAAAATCTAACAGTGTATGATCTGAAACAACTAAAACTAGGAAAATATGCTATACTAGGACTCATACGCCACAAATGGCATATCAGTCCCACTCTACTTTTTTAGAGGGTTAAGACTTAAATCTTCTCTCCTATCTCTGATCTTCCTTCCACACTTCATTTCTTGATCTAAAACCCTGATTTGCAACATGTAGGTGACTTTTAGTGAAGATGACAACCTTGTGATGACTTGATGAATTTGTTCAACCTTGCAACCTAATCTTCGAAGGATCTTCAATCTCCAAAACACCTAGATCTACAATCACAATGTAGAGAGAAGGAAAAACTTGTTGATTGTTAGGTAATGGGGGTTTGCCTTGGTCAAACCCCATTTAGGTAATTAAACCAAATGATGAGATAATGAAATAAGGACATGAAACATGAAGCATAGAACATGAGCATGAACAATGATACCTTGTGAAGTGGCCATGTAGAATGTAGATCTTAATCTTAAACTTTGATATGAAACAATGTATGCAAATGGATCTTCAATATACATTACAACACTAGCTCAACAACATGCTTGATGATCTAGGCCTTTGACATGATGATGGATCTTGAATTGTTGCAACAAATGATGAATAAATTTTCCTTTGAATGCTTTATAAATACTCTTGTAAACTCTCGTGATGCTCTTGTGAAGTCTTGGAATCATAAACTTGCTATTAGGAAGGCTCTCTTGAAAGTATTAGGTGAAAAATGAGTGAAATAACCTTCTATTTATACTTTTTCATGTCAAATTTCATAAAACTACAACACTACAAACCGACATAAAATCTAGGAGGATAAAATCCCATCAAGAATTTGAATTAAATTTGATTTTGGGCCACATAGGACTCATACACCACAACTGGCATATGAGTCCCATTAGGCATAACTATGGGACACATTTTTAAAAATGCTTAGAATGATGTGAAATCCAGATTGGGGACCAAAAATATAGGTGGGACCCATACGCCCAAGGTGGCGTATGAGTCCTAGATCACTAAATCTAGACCACGTGACCTAAAAACACCTGAATTATGATTGGATGATTTATGTCAAGATTATCCTCGGAAAGATGCATTAAATGAGGCTTGTGGATGTAAAATAAGGCCAATTAAAGCATAAAGAAGTCCAATTATTTAATAAAACACTAGAAAAGTGTGAAAGTGTGTTACAATACTTTACAACACTCTAAATAAGACATAATTAAGTCCATTTTGTTCACAAGGGCACAAAAGTCAATGTGAAGGTGTAAATAAATACACTTTACAACACTAAATTAAGTAAGAATTAGGTCTATTTAGCTTAAAAGGGTCTTAAATCCAATGTGAATGTAGAAAATACATTACAACACTAGATCAAGGTGACATTAGGTCCATTGAGAAGTTGTACTATCTCCAAGAAGGGCGTACATTTTTTGTCATTATAGAAATAAATGACCCACCCTAAAATAGTTCTAGAAATAAAAATCCTACTTCTTATAATCAAGGGATTGCTTCCACAACTCCTTTCCAACCTTCAAATCTAGATATATTAGTAGGGAGCTTAAAATAAAAATATCTCTACCAATGTGTGTGAAAAAGAAGTGCGTGCATATGTATTTCAAGGGAAATTGATATAAATTTTCTCAAAGCATTTCCAATGCACATTTTAAGGTTGAGGGAACCCAAAACATAGAGGAAAATTTGGTAGTTTTACCAATGAAAGAACAACCTTAAAATTTCCATAAACAAATTGAAACCTAGGAACTAGGATTTGATCCAACATATTTCCTTTATTATCTAAAGAATAAAATCTATAATAAAAAAACACCCTATGCATGGATAATCACAATAGGCTATTTAGGAAAGGGTTTCTAAGTAGAGATTACCCATTTCTTTAGCTCTATAAGGCTAGGCTAATGATTATTGAATTGACAAACCAAAGCCATTTATTAGTATTTCTTAATATCTTCCATAACTTCCTTGTCTACTTCTAGAACCAATATCTTCTCTATAACTTTAAACTATCTAGCTCCTCTATTCTCTCTTGCTATAGAAGAGAAATCATCCTTCTCCAAAATAGGCTTTACATATATGATATAGGGCTTAAACCCTCCCACCACTATAAAGAAGGTGCAAAAAAATCCTTTAGGGAAAGCCTCATTTCCCCATCTGTAAATTTATTTTGATCTCCTCCTAAGCCCTGCTAGATTCCTCACAACAAACTTACACAACGTGATGGGGCTACTTTCCCTACATTCTCTTTTTTATCTCCAAACACCTAGAATTCCATCCACCACATCTAGCCATTGCTCTTTTCATACTAGAGCTTCAACTACTACTACTTCCAACCCCAAAGATGAATCTTATTTTGCATTTTGAAATCTAGAAGCAATAATAGTGACACCTTGATTAGGATTAGCCATTGTTATAGATTTCATTTCTCCTTTTCTTAGGTGAATCAAATTGATATTTAAAGTGGTATTTTCAATCTTGTGTGCACATGTATGCTATGACCTAGGAGAACATGTCCCCTAATGATAGAACAACCCTAGCAAGACACTCTTAAATATAGCTCTCCTTTAAATATTTATAAAGAAAAAATATATAAAAACACATAGATAAAATGAAGAAGAAAAATACATATTTCACACTATAAATCTGTAAATATAAGATAAATCTATGATTATAGATTTTCTCTAAATCCTCAAACTCATCTCAATACAAAATAAATAGATTATTTATTTATTTATAATAGTTTAACTGCTTAAATTAACTCATATTTCATAAATTTATTTCTACATCTAATTATTGTATATTGTCAATCTTAATTTTCATTATTTATATAAATTTATTAAATTAACCTACACAATTTATTTTTTATTTACACTATCTTATCATCCGCGGTAGAAGGAGAATTCCCTTTTTTTGTTTATATAGTGGAGGGTAGGGTCAGTTGAAGATCCAAAAAATATCGTTATCGAATACGTAAAGCCTGGAGCAAGTTGCAGAAGATGACATGATACATGGTGTGACGCCCCACACCCCACCAAATAAAGCTTAACATGTATGCAAACATTTCTTTTTCCTTGCTCATTTCTACCTACCGCTTTTCTTATCACACTCTTCTCATAGATTGTTGAGATCAGAATCTTTCATTTTTTATATCAAAAATTAATTGATTTATATTTTATTTTTTTGTTATCTCTATTGTTTACTCAATTATAACACGACAAGTAAGTATATATTCAAATTAAATGTTGTGTTTTCTGTTATATTTTTATTATTAAAATCATGTTTTTCTTATTATCAGAATTGATTGAGTTGTATCTTTTTGGTATCATATGACTAGCATAGTGTTATGATGGATAATATCACCATCAAACACATTGCTGAGATCATGCTTTTGATTCTTTTTATGAAAACAATTAGACTATATATATATATCAATGTTATTTACTTGGATTCTAACTCATAGGTAAGTGTATATTTAAATCAAAAGTCATTTTTTGGTTAAATTGTCACAATGAGATTCTATCTATCAAAATCATATAAAAGTTGAACCTAACCTAATCATACCATTATCCTCACTAGCTAATCTCCATCACTTCAATTATATTTTTTATTTTACTATCAAGTTGCTCTAGAATTATTTATTTATATACGGGAAAAATGAGATTGTAGTAGAACGCCTCTCAACATAAACTATGCAAATTTATATTTTAAATTTTTTTGGGATGTATATGGATGTCTCTAATATCTCTTTTTTTATTTATTTAAAAATTATATATTAATACGTGCTATTTTTATTTAGAAACATACATGTGGACTTTCTAATGTCTCTTGATTGTATCTTTACTCATGTTATTAGTGAGTTTTCTTAAACTATCACAATAAATAAAGTTTTTGATGTTTTTATTTTGAAGTTTAGTTATTCACACAACTAAATAAGGTGTTGGTGATCCAAGTTTTTTTTTAAATTATATATTTAAAATGATTTTATTTGAAGTTTTGTGATTAAATATTTAATTTATTTTAAGTTATTTAATATTTTAAAATATGTTGGTTGCAAATAAAAGAGTTTGATTGTGAAGGTATTTTGATTAAAATGAATTTAATAATTATATTTATTGATGTCAATAAAATTAATTTAAATTTTTTAATAATTTATTTATTTTAAAATAGTTGATGCATTATTATTTAATGAATGGTTTATAATTTTGTAGATAAATTGGATTATTTCTTTGTCTTCAAGCCCTTTCTTTCAATCATGGTTTTATAGTTATCTGAAAGGCTCTTATGTGGCTCCATATGTATAATTTACCTTTAACTTTACAGGATTATCTATTGATCTAGAATTAGTAGAACAAGTTAAAATTTTCATTAAAATTGATAAAAACTCAAGAATTCATTCAAATCTATATGTGAGGGCTTATCTTTTGGTTGATATGTCTAATTGCATTTCTCACTACACTAAAAATATCTCATCAAATAGGGAATATAATGACAAATTATTCTACTAAATCTTGTGATGGTTAGAGATATCTTCATTCTCGTGTTTGGAAAAAATAGGCTCTTTGAATGATGACTTTATGTAGATAAATCATGCATTTTTTTGTGATTGTGGTCTCCCTCCCTTCAAGACAACCACTTGACTAAGAGGTGTCAAGCTATCAAAAATGTACCCTCCTCATGAGGATAGACCCTTCATGTTTTTCTAGATATTTGAAGAATCTATGGGAAGGAGCTCATGAGGATGCTTAGCATGTGGATTTGAAATATGTTGCTCAAGTGGATGATAGGGGCGTAAATGAGTCAGAGGAAGGTGAACTGTAGTTGGCCTCCATATAGATATTTTCCCTATTTTATTAGACTAAAATTGTAAATAAAAAGGAACATTATGGCTCTATCAAATGTAGGGGAGGAAAATAGAAGTTGAAAGTTTGAGAATCTAGATTCTCAATATTTAGAGGATAATGAAACACGATAAACCATAGAGGCCCTTCTTTCTCGAAAGGGGAGAAGGAAGGCATCTACTTGTTGCATGATATCCTAATTATTATACAAGAGGTCTTGGATTCTATGAAAGAAAGTTATATTTTTGTGCAAGAATTTCTAGTTGTTATGTAAGAATTAACGCAAAATAACATGTTTGTTATACAAGGATTTCTCATTATGTATGGAATCTCTATTTTTTGCAGTAGAATATGTGCAAAATAATTTTGTTGCTACATAAGGGTTTCCTATTGTTGTGCACAAAGTCTCTAGTTATTGCACAAGAGCTCCTAGTTGTGTAATACATTTATTTTTATTACAATTATTAGACTTTTCCACCCCCATTAGGTAATTTTTTGTTTTGTTACTTGCATGTTTAGTTTTATTTTCTCTACATTGTATCTTCTATTTGTGGATTAATTCCCTTAGTAATTTATTGTTCATATAAGGTTAAGATATTTCATATTCCTCTTACTTCTTTAATATTAGAAAGGGAGTGGAACCCAATTCCACATTGAAGCATATTTTTTAAAGAATCATCTATTATTGAATGGTCTCTTAATATGCTAAAATGGAAATCTCTCTAAAAATTTATCATCAGAATCATCTATTGTTTAGACTTTCATTGAAAATTCAACCATACGATGATGATGAGGTTGATGGACGTAAAATTTGTGTTTTAATTATAAGACTCGTCACTTCCACATGAAGTAGATATATTATATGTAAGGGATGGAAATGCATACTCTACATCTTTACCCCTTCATTTCTGTAAATTTGAAGTATTTTCATAAATCCACAGTCTTGACAATCAATTTGACTTAGTGAAAATTAATTGACCCCAATCCTAAACCTATAACCTACAATTGAATTATCCTTTATAGGTGAGTGTGAGACTAGGATGGGCCAAACAAGGACAATGCCAAATATACTACTAGACAAAAAAAATCAACATTGGGATTTAAATTTAGAAGTTGCAGAATTTTTTTTAAAGATTAATAGCTTAAATTAAATGGATTATTTCCAAAAATTCCTTTGAATTACCTTGGATTTATGCAAGTGGGAGTCCCAAAACCTGCCAAATAAACTTTTAAAACCATATGTTTAGTGTTATCCTAAAATTTTCCATGACTTCATCATTGAAGTTTTCAATTGTTTTAAACCAAATTAAATGAAATGAAAAGGATTTTTAGATAAAAATCTCGAGATTATAAAACTATAATATATGATGTCAGTGGTTCAAGATCTTAGAATATAATAGACTAATAGTCACCAAAAGACCATTGTAGTATATTTTGATAGGATGTGGTATTGATTAAGCAATGACAAGGCATGGGGACACATATAATGACATGTCCAGGTACACTAATAGAAGGCTATATGATAAAATACAAAGCTCATTAAAAGAGAGAAGGAAATATAATAAATATAATAGAGATATGAAGAGTATAAGATATGCATTTATGAATAGAACTACCTTGTGCTGCCTATGAATGTGTAAAATTACTTTAATCTTTATGTTATGCATATATTATCTTTTACACTATTATGATTTTCTTCTTATTGTATCATCTTGGGATCAATTTCTCTAACATGAATAATCTCGACCCTAGGTCTAGACTTTATAATCAAGATTTGGTTGTACTATTGGGACCCTAGTTTTTTTTGTATAAGAAGAGAAAGTATAGAAATAAGGAAAGAAGTTTACAATAAAGAATGCTAGTAGGGGAGTGAGTATTAATGGTAGTTATAGACTAATATTAGTACCTCACTCATAAGAGGGGTTAGACACCTAGGGGTGATAAATGAAACTTAAAAAAATGAATTGTTAAATTAGGTTTGATGAGCCATTAGAGATGAATAATAGAATTAATTAAATTTCAAAATTAGAAACATTGATAGAAAAATGAGACAATAATCTAAATTACAATAATAATTGAATAAATTGATATAAATAATGAGATACACATGGGATAAGAAGGTTGAAACAAACCCAATAAAAACAAGAAATGCATCACAAAATGACATAGAAGGCTAGATAAGCATCAATTTGGCATGCTAGAAGGGCTATTGGTTAAAGTGATAAGAATACCTAATAAAGGGATGCATAGTGACTATGCCACTCAATAACAATAAAACATCTAAGTAAATAAGTCTCCATATTAAAAGGGTAGAAGAGAATTTGACTAGATTAACATATCTCAAGAAAAATGATGAAAGGATTTATTGGGGAAAGTATTTAAGGTGTAGAATCAAGTGTGCTCTATAGTTTGAAATTTTAACTTAAAAAAGGTATATCTAAAATCATTGTCACAACTAATGAAGAATTTTAGGGCTTATATAACCCAAATTTCAAAAATAAAACCTTTAAATTTGAGCAAAAAATATTTAGAAAACATAATAATTAAAAGTGTATGTTTTAAAAAAAAAATACGATGAAAAATTTATAATTTTAAGAAGAATAAAGTAATGTAAAGAATGATGATATTATATAAATGTACAACAAGTTATCCATTGATATAGGGTGTGTACAAGAAGTTGAGTCAACTTTTTAGTCAAAAAGTGGAAGTGTTTTCTTGATTTCAAAATTTGTCTCATTTGACTAAAAATTTGAAGCACTCAAAGATTGAATCTTAAAAAAAGTTAGTAATATGAAATGTAGTACT